>CM062817.1:1196801617-1197233438 GCA_031772625.1 Pinus tabuliformis | reverse complement strand
TTGGAACCTTTCTTTCCTTCCAGGAGTGTCTGGTATGTGTTGCTAAATTCTAGATCGCTCTTGTAAAGATGCAGTCTCCCTGTAGTGTTGGGCCCACAATATTCGAGCACAATGGTTAGCGCCATGACCTACGATCGGTTGGGGCAGTCTACAACATTAGTGGTGCTACCCTTCTTGTACTTAATGTTCAAATGGAACTATTGAAGGTATGTGGACCCTTTCTGATGGTGATCATTCTGCAACTTCCCCTGTGTCTATATGAACTGCAAGGTTCGGTGGTCTGTGTGGATGGCCATTTCCTTTCCAAGAATGTAATGATTCCATTATCGGAAGACCTGCATAATGGAATAAATCTATTTTTCATAGGTGGGATAATTTTGGATTGTGTCTGAAAGTGTCTCATTGTGATGTGCCACGGGATGCCCCTTCGGAGTAAGAATTGCACCAATAACATAGTTAGAGGCATCTGTCTCGATATCAAATGGTAGCCACATGTATGGTAATGTGAGCACTAATGGAGAGAAGAGGCGATGCTTCAACCCGAAAAAAACCTTTTGTTGGGATTCAAACTAAAAGATTTTTTCTTTCACTCCTCCCTTGGTGACTTGACTCAAAGGTCAAGTGATATGAGAGAACCACAACACAAACCTACGATAGAAGTTGGTAAGACCCAGAAAGATGTGGAGCTATGTTAAAGTGGTTGGGGCTGACCAATCCCGAATGAATTGTATCTTGTTTGGGTCCTCATGCACACCTTGTTCATTAATGATGTACCCCAAATATTGAAATCAGGTCATACCAAAAGTGCATTTTTCCAAATTGGCACACAACTTGTGTTGTGGTAGGGTTTGGAGGACCTACCAAATATGGTGTAGGTGCTCTTCCCAACTCTGGTTGAAGATCAGAATGTCATCTAGATACACCACCAAGAACGAGTTAGTGAAGGATCGAAAGATTTCATCCATTAACCTCATGAAGTTGCAGGGGCATTCATCAACATGAAAGGCATGACCAACCATTCGAAAAGGCCCTCCTTGGATTTTAAGGTAGTGTTCCACATATTAGAAGGTTTGATCGATACCTGGTGATAACTATACTTCAAGTCAATCTTGCTAAAATATTTGGCCCCCTTGAGCTGATCTAGAAGGTCATCAATCTGTGGGATTGGATACCTATTCCAGACAGTGATCTTGTTCAGTGCTCGATAGTTAATACAAAGTTTCCAAGTCCCATCCTTCTTCTATACCAACAAAATTGGGCTCCCACAAGGCGATGAACTTGGCCTGATGTTCCATTTCTGCAACAACTCCTAATCTGCCTCTTGATTTCATCAATCTACAAAATGAAGTGTTGATAGATCAGTCCAATGGGTAGCGATGCACTCGAGGTCATATCAATGGAGTGTTTGACCTGACAGTGTAGAGGTACCCTTGTGGGTGAGGTGAAGATGTCCTGTACTCCTCCACAACTTTGTCCATCTGTTGATATCATGCGGAGGAGCTCTGTCTGGAGGCCATGGCTACAATATTCTTCGTACCTAGAGGGCGAATGATAAGGAAAAAAATTTTCTCGGATTGGGAAATGATCTTACTATATTTCTTCGTAGTTATCAAAGAAAGGGTGATAGGCGGTGCTACCTCTAGTATCTTGTACAAATGATTGCCCAAAGTAATAATAATAGTGTGAGGCCTAGACTCATACAGAACATGCCACACCCACAAGTATGGTTGGCCTAATAATACATCACAAACTTCAAGAGGAGCAACATCACACAATACCTCATCTATGAAGGGCTTGACATTGTAGGGAAGACGACACTCTTTGCTGACGCATAGATATCACCTTTGGTGAAGCCACCTAATAGTGTATGACTACGGGTGCGGTGTGGTCAATAGGCCAAATCAATTCACAAAATTTGCTGAAATGAGGTTCTTTTGTATCCCGTTGTTGACATTGAACTGCAACGGAGAACCCTTCACTCACATCTATGAGGGGAAGAGTTGCTCCCCATCCTATGGATATTTTGGCTCATCCTTTCTCATCTTGGTGGTGGTAATGGTGGCACTAGGGTCCACATCGATAATATGCCTCCCTTTTTCATTCCCATTGTTGGTTTTTGACTCAGAGTCGGAACATGCATCTAATTTGGAAGCCTTCAGCTTGGCCACAGTGATTGCTTGGCTTGGAACTCACTTGTGTTGTGAGTGGGTCTCTTATGGAACTCACACCATTTCCCTATATCCTTCTTTGTCTTCGTGGTCTTATTCTTTGCTTGTGGCTTTGGCGGGTTGTCGTGGGTCACCCCACCTTGGATTTGTCCTTTGTTCTGTAGTTTTGGGGTTCCTTTCCCTTGCTTCAAATTCATAAATCCAAAGTCTCGCCTCTTATGTTTAAATTTCTTCTCGATCTTGATAATGTATCGACTGGCGGCGCCAAGCAAGGAGATGTCCAGAAACTCCATCTCGTTTTGGATGTACTTATGTAGGTAGTAGCGGTACTTGAGTACCAAATGCCGCTTAGAATCCTTGATACCCAACTTCATACAAAGGGTATGGAAAACATTTGTGAACTTTGACACATCTTGGTCCCTTCCCTACTGTAGCATGGTTGAATTTATATATTTATCTTCATAGCTCCCAACAAGGTATTCCATCTCATCCTTTTGTGGATAGTAGTTTTCCCACTAGTCCTTGATATAGGAACTTACAAGGTAAGTTCCTCAAATAGAACACCAAAGGACATCACTCACAAATAGATCACAGATCAATAAACCAATATTCTTGATGTGGTTAAAACCCTAAAAAAGGGAAACAGTCCATGGCCTGAGCCAACGTGGCCACTTTAGCCAATTTATTAATGTAAAAGAAATAAAATTTACATAAGCTTTTCTCATGAATAGTCACCCTACAAATGACCCTCCATGCTCTTTAAATAGAGATCATGGACAAAGTAGGTGCTAAGCCACAGATCAAGTATTGGTAATACCTAGGAGAGAATGAACCGTCATATCACTTCATGTCTAGAACATATCATGACCGTCAGATTGCAAGTTACAAAAATTACATAATAAAGAAACACACTTTACCTAACTATACACTAGACCAAGTTATACTTAACTATTTCCTATGTGTCGGAATATCCTAACATCCCCCCTTAAGAACAACTTGGGATATGATTGAAGGATGTAAAAAGATGACACAATAGGAGAAGGAAGGAGGCATTTGTTTCTTGCCCCCTTAGTGACAACTTCCTGAACTCCAACCATAAATCAAATTTTAGTGAACTTCACCTCTGTGAGAGCCTTTGTAAAGATGTCTGCAACTTGATCATCGGTTGAACAATATTTCACTTCAAGAACATGGTCATGAATGAGCTTTCTGATGAAGTGCATGTGTAGTTCAATGTGTTTGCTACACTGATGTTTGACTGGATCTTTGCATAGTTGAATGGCACTTTGATTATCACACCAAGATGTAGTCAGATGCTGCTGCTAAAAACCAAACTTTGACAGGATCTAACAAAGCCACAAGGCTTCCTTACTAGCTTCTATGGTGCCACGATACTCTTCTTTTGCTGAAGAAAGAGAAATGGCATTTTGTTTCTTGCAAGCCCATGTAGTAGGTCCAGAACCAAGAGTGAAGACATAACTTGCAGTAGAATTCCGATCATCAGGGTCACTAGCCCAATCGGAATCAGTGAAACCAACCAATAGAGGAGATTCTTTTGCACTGTAATGAATCCCAAAATGAACTGTACCTTGAACATAACAGAGTATTCTTTTATCTGATTTCCAATGACTTTCATGTGGGTTTTGCATGAACCGAGAAATAAGGCCAACAACCAAGGAAAGGTTAGGATAGGTATGGGTCAGATACAAAATTTTTCCAACAAGATGACGGTATAAGGTAGAATCAACTTTAGGGGAAGTACAAGTGATTGAAATTTTGGCTCCAGACTAAAAGGGGAAGGGTCTGGCTTACAGTCTTCCATGTGAAAGTGGCGTAGAAGATCACAGGTATACATGGACTGGGAAAGGGAAATACCTTCTTTGGATTGAAAGACTTGAAGACCAAGAAAATAATGCAAGTGTGCTATTCTGTCATTTCAAACTTCTTTTTAAGGCTAGACTTCACATGGTTTATAAGGTTGGGATCACTACCAGTAAGGATAAGATCATCAATACAAAGAACAAGAATGATAAGATATTTACCCACTTTCTGGGTGTAGAAATTATTGTTAGAATGACACTTAGAAAAGCTAGTATCTAAAAGAAATGTATTCATTTTGGCATACCAAGCTCAAGGGGCTTGCTTGAGACCACAAAGGGTTTTCTTAAGACGACATACAAGATTGGAGTCTGTTTGAATAAATCCAGGGTATTGTTTGATATAGATTTCTTCATGCAAGTCCCCATGCAAGAAGGCTGATTTAACATCCATATGATGTACTTCCCATTTGAAAGAGGCAGTAAGGGAAAGAATAAGGCAGATAGAGTTTATTTTGGCAACAGGGGAGAAGGTTTTAGTATATTCAATGCCTTCAACTTGTGAAAAACCCTTAGCAACAAGATGAGCTTTATGTTTATCAACTTTTCGATCTGGTCCAAAATTGGTTCTGTAAACCATTTGCATCTAACAAATTTTTGTCCCTTTAGAAGAGGAACAAGGTCCCATGTATCATTTTCCAATAGTGAATGCTATTCTTCATTCATTGATGCGTCCCAATCTGGATGGCTTGAAGCTTCTACAAAGGTGTCATGATCATAATTCGTTGAAGTTTGAGCCAATAAAGAAGAGGCTCTATCAAACTGAGAACGTGTGTGACATTGATCTGTAGGATCACATGCAAGAGCATTTGCTGCATCCTGAGTAGCGCAGACCCATTTTGGAATTTGAGGAGTTGAAGGAAGATCTTGAGAAGGTGGGGGAAGATTGTCATCCTCACTGTCATCATATGAAGAAGAAATATTTTCAGAAGTCGAAGGGATAGAGAGAGGTGGCACATCCGCCGAACTAGGCTCGTAAGCCGATAAATTTTCAGCAAACTTTACATCTCTTCTAATGATAACATTTTTGGATTTAGGTGGATGAAGTCTATATCCTTTGACATCTTCTAAATATCAAACAAAAATACATTTTTCAATCTTAGGTTCTAAGGCTTTATGTTTCTCATCTGGAATACGGGTCCATGCTTCACTTCCAAAAACACGAAAGTGACTTACATCTGGTTTAATTGACCTCCATTCTTCTTCTGGAGTGATATTCTTTAAAACTTTAGTAGGAGTGTGATTTACTATGTAATTTTCACAGTTAATTGCTTCTGCCCAAAAATTAAGACCAATTCCTTTAGATTGAAGCATACAATCAACCATTTCCTTTAAGGTGCGATTCTTCCTTTCAGCTACACCATTTTACTGTGGAGTATATGGAACAATATGTTGCAATTGAATTCCATGATCAGTGCAAAAGTTGATGAATTTGTTGTTAACATATTCTTCGCCATTATCAGAGCTTAGCTTAAGAATTTGATGTCCAGATTGTTTCTCAACATGTTAAAGACTTCACTCTTGAGTTTTAAGAAGTATACCCAAGTGCATCTAGAGAAATAATCAATGAAAGTTAAGAAATACTTGTATCCAGAGAATGAAACAACTGGAAGTGGACCACATAAATCACTATGCACAAGCTGTAAAGGGGCTGAGGCATGCCAAGAGGCACATTTTTCAAAACTATCTCGATGATTTTTTCCGAGTACACATCCAAAACAAACACCATCTCTGCAAGATACCATAGGAAGACCTGTTACCATATTTACTTTACATAGATTTTGAAGGGAGCGATAGTTTAAGTGACCAAATTGCTTATGCCAAAGTTTTCTCATTTCATCATTATGAGCAACAAATACCAAGGGAAGGGTTGATGACCCAAAGTTGTTAAACTTATACAACCTTGTAGAATCATTAGCAATGCCAGTAGCTAAAATCTGTCTAAGATCTCTTAGGTCCTTAATTACAACATCATGAGGTGAAAATTCAACGATTTTACCTTCACCTGAATGAGTTATTTGATATATAGATATAAGGTTGACATAATACATCATTAAATTGACTATTTTCTAGATGAATAGTTCTAGTCCCTACAACACTAAGAGATATATCATCACCAACATATATATTTTTGGTGTTACAATCATATAAATAAGAAAACATGGCTTTGTTTTTGCCCATATGATGAGAAGCTCTAGAACCAATGAGACACTCATGAGAATGAAAAGAAGAATATACATTTAGTGCATAACCAGATCGAGATGCTTGACAACCACATGCAGAAAGTGTTATTCCCGAAGATAAAGTTGAAGTTGAAGAGTGCTCCTGTTGGCTTAGGGGGGCCTAACCCAGGTTCAGAGTTGTTCGCGCCAACCAACAAAACCCTCAACTACTGGCCCTTTCGGCCACAACCCACATAGTGTAGGCTACAGTCTCACTTGAAGCAGTATTGGGGGATTGTAGAACCATGTCTTTGCATCCAAGGATATGTGATGAGCAGTTTCTAAGTCTACACAACTTCAGATCTGCCTTCACGTAGATCAATATCCTTATAGGGCTTCCTTACTGTAACTAAGTTAAAACGGCTTTTAGACCTTCACAAATGTCCACGATCGGCTTTTGCGAACCTTAAATAGACGATCTACCTACTTTCGTGCATTAGAAAACTACCCTAGATAGATATACTTAATTCATCAGAAAACATAACAGAAATAGCTTTTAACTTCGTAGAAGTAGATAAACATTCATATCATGCATCATTAAGATAGATTCAATGAATTCATGTAATATTCATTCATTATTTCATAAAACACATCATTTAATCGACAGAATATAACATAAACAGATTCACAGAAATACACAATAATTCTTCAAAACAACCTTTATTGATCTTCAATTCTCAGATTACAGACTCTTCTACCCTGCACATTGAGCTGCAGGGGTCCGCGCACTCAACTGCAGGAGCCTTCCCTTCTTCCCCCAAGTATAGGAATCAGAGCCTTCATGCCTTAGCACTTGCCTAAGACAACAAAATTCTTTCAGTGTACCCAATTCTCTATCAAAAGTTATATCTAAGACTCGCTATGACTCAACTATTTATAGATTTCCTTCATACAATACCATAGTTTGTGGACCATGGGAGAATCTTAAAACCAACGAAAAACAAGGGCTAAAACCCTTTTGACTCCTATTTATCTGCGCGCTTCGCATCCACATATTGCAGAGACTTTACATTCTTTTTACAAAACTTTTACAAAATTGCGTTAACTTAACCCCAAAACTAACCCTAGGGATCCTATCCCAACAACTCCAAATGGATGTTATGATTCTTCATTGCTGCTTTCAAGGCTCCCATCTTCTTAAAGCATTTGGATTCTAATTGACCATATCGATTACAAAATTTGCAATGTCTATCAATTTTCTTCCCTTTGTTTTTATTTGCCTTATCATTTTGTTGAATTGATTTTTCATTTAGACTGAAATTTCTTAGGACCCTTGTTTGGTTTATGATCATTATTTTTAGGATACTGCTTCTTAGGATTCTTTGAATTTGGTTGTTGTTGAGCTACTAAGGCTTTCTTAGAAGATTTTCCAGTGTTAAGAAGACCAAGATGTACGAGTTTTTATTGTTCTCTTATTAAAGAATCACAAAAGGCATCAAAAGAGGGGGACTTGTAGGCTTGTCCTTGAGAAATAAAGGCTTCTCTAGTAGAATGGAAGGTGGAAACCAACATAGAGTAGGTTGGTCCTAACTTAGTATGAAAGGAATAGATAAGGCTACCATATTTTTTTCTTAACATTAACACGTTCCAAGAGAAGTCTAAGGGTCTTGACATTGGACAAAAAATATTCAATGGAAGAAAAATTATTGGGGTCCAACGTAAGAAACTCATTTTCGAGTTGATGGGCTCTAATTTCATCTTTAATTCCAAAAACTTTATTGAGCTGTTTCATTACTTCATCAGGGGTATCAAATTCTGCAATATGGAATCCAAGGTTTGGAGAAATAGCCATCCCTATCAACCCATGTGCTTGATCTTGCTTATTTTTCCATTTTGCCGCCTTATCTTCATATTTAGGTTTAGATTCTTGGTCTGGGGATATTCTATAAAGACCTTTACTTTTAAGTAAATCCACAATGTAGGACAACCATTGGAAGTAGTTGGTGCTGTCAAGAATAACTTGGCATGGAATTTCCGTTTTAACAGAAACTAAAGATGTGGATGCTGAAACTAAGTGTTCCAATGGAAAGATCTCGAAAAATTAGGGCAATTAAAAAAAAACAGCTTCCGAATGAAGAAGTTATGAATTTTTGAAGAAAAGTTGTTGAAGACGCTGACAAAGTACGTGAATGTTAGGAAGTGAATGATAATGTTATATTAAAAATAATCCACCCCATTTCCAAACTTAATCTAATTAGCTTTTAAAAAACGATTACTTTATGTGACCCACTTTTATAAATAAGTGAAAGTCACTTTTATAATGGTGCTTTATGAGCTACCCACTAAATTGTAACTTAAATAAAAGATAAAGTGACTTTAGAATTATAAGTGACTCACTTTTTATATTGGGTGACAAGATTTTTATATAAACTAACTTTAAAACTTAAGTTACATGTGCTTTTTAAAAAATCGACTCAACAAAAAGAAATACTTGAACCCAAGACTTTTATTTTCATAAAATAACTTTGGACCAAGTGAGCTAGTTTAAAATGTTAGTAATTTTTGGAAAAAAGGAAGAAGTTTTTTTATTTGTTTGTTTGTTAACTCAATGAAGCTTTGGAGTGCGAGCTTACTTGAGAAACCCCTTTTTTCGTACAAAACAAAGGAAACCACACAACCCAAAACCAACATGCAAAAAGAACAAGCCTTATGGCTTAAAGTGAGATTTCGCGTGAAACTAAATATTTTCCTTAATGTTTCTGATTTTCTGAGATCACACTAAGGTGCGACGGAAAATAGCATACGCATGAGAAAAATCCTTCCTTTCTGTTTATGATTTTCCCAAATCTCACAGAGTCGCGGGCAAAGATCATACACAAAAATGAAAGGTATATATCCAGTAATAAAAATAGAGAGATAAAAAACCGAAATAAACAGAGAGATAAATAGCTAAAACTGCAAATAAAGATTGTATACCTCCAAATCTTAAAAATGACGTAGCTAGGGCTACAAGAAACCTTTTCGCATGAAACGAAAGGGTTAATCACTGGAACAGATGCTACTAACACAATAGAGCAGTCCTCTCGGCCCAAAAGCAAATAGGAACAATAGATCTAGGAAACGACATCAGATGTAGTTGCACCGACTTTGAATTTGGATCACCAATGGATGCGACCCTCAAATAGCTCTGATACCATGTAGGAATTTACAGGGTAAGTTCCTCAGATAGAACACCAAAGGACACTGCGCACAAACAGATCACAGATCAATACACTAGTGTTCTTGACATGGTTAAAACCCTCAAAGAGGGAAACAATCCATGACCTGAGCCAACGTGACCACTTCAAGCATTTATTAATGTAAAAGAAATAAAATTTACATAAGATTCTTTCATGAATGGTCACCCTACAAATGACCCTCCATGCTCTTTAAAGAAAGATCATGGACCAATCAGGTGTTAATCCAGAGATCAAGTGTCGGTAATACCAAGGAGAGAATGAACCGTCAGATCACTTCATGTTTAGAACATATCATAATCGTTAGATTGTAAGTTACAAAAATTACATAGTAAAGAAACACACTTTACCTAACTATACACTAGACCAAGTTATACTTAACTATTTCCTATGTGTCGGAATATCCTAACAATTGACACGTGGGGCAATTTTGAGGAGTGCAAAAATAATCTTATTCTGATTGGCAAGGTCATGAATTGAAAAATATCATTCCAACAGATTTAACCATCTATCTATGGCATATTCATCTATCTGACCTTTAAATATGGGAATGTCAAAGTTAATTTTCACCTTAAAAGGAGTGGTTCCCTCATAGTGGCTATTGGATGAAGATGCGTCGTCTGTGGGTAGCCTCCGAAGGATCTGGGCAAAGTTATCCATCATCACGTTCCTTTGTCGCTCGAGGGCTTCCTCAAGCAATATTTTAAAAGGATCTCCTACCCCCTCGCCTTTATTTTTTTCCACTATGGGAGGCTGTCAGGGTTTATGAGGTTGATCTTGCAAAGGTTCAACCAATTCGAGCCCTAACTCTTTATACCCTGACCTTATTGGGGACATGAAAAGAAAAATAGAGAAAGAGCAGACTACTTTGATACCACTGATTTGAACTTATGAAAGAATGAAAAAAATACATATATACACATGAACATATAGATGCAACAGAAATAAAACTTCATTTCATTAATATCAAAGAACTAAAATATGCTTACATACAGAAATGGAAATAAACTAGGTTGGGCGAAGGTAGCTTATCTCTAAGAAGAGTTGTGGCAGTCACATGCCTCTGAACTGTGTTACAATGAAGCATAAAGGCCTATTTATAATTGAGAAATAATAGAAAACCCCAAACATCCAGAATCCTAATCCTAGGAGATGAAGTGCCAAAATTGTGGGCCCCGTTTGGGTAAATTGGTACATCAACTTCATGAGGTCGTAACTTTGGCATACGATCTTTGTTTGGCTATCATAATACCTCATTTTGAAGATCTCAAAGAGAAGGTTGAAAACAAATTATAAAATTAGAACATTTTCGGCCTTTCGGTTTTCTCTAAAAACATCTTTTAGTCCCTCAAAAATGCTTTCGAAGTTTAGGACCCAAAAAATGCCAAAAATAGTAAGTTGTGCTACAATTAAGGAAACTAAAAAGAAACAACAGTGGGGGTCCAAGTTGAATAGGCGTGTGACCACCAATATCCACCTAGATCAAAGCTTGTCCTTGAGTGCCAACTTCTTGTGGCCACTATTGGTCTCGAACAATTCTTTCAGTGCTTCCACATCACGAACAAAGTCTCTTTTCTAGGGAGATTCGAGACAATATGATTCTGAACTCCCTCCAATATTATTATCCTTGTTTTTGCCACATCCTTCTTCCACTGAGCAAGATTTCGGGCATTAGATGCTTGGCATTTTACTACATCTGTCTTGATGTATTATAGAAGCCCATTATCATCCAATACTGTCTCCATGCAGTCCTTCCATGCAACAAAGTTCAAGGTTCCTTCGAGCTTAATTCCATTGAAATCCATCTTTTCAGTCTTGAAGAAAACCTGCAACACTAATCTTCAAATTGGAATCTCCTACAATGAAAACTTTAAAATCTCTGCTCTACAATGATTCCAACTCTGATACCATGTAGAAATTAATGTGTAGATCCAATACTTCTCATGAAATTTACTAAATCACAAGACTTGAAGCTACTCTACTGATTTGCAAAAGTTAATTCACCATCAAAAGAAAGAACCATTGACACGCAAAAGGAAACATCACATATTCAAATATATTTTTCTAGGGGAAAAACTGCTCAAAACCCCTTAACTATCTATATTGCATTAATAAGAGAATAGAGAATAAATACAATGCTTGCTAAAACCTGAGCACACCCTTCAAGTGTATAATCTATCCCTCTGCCTAATTGACTGAACCTTACCCAACAAGTAGCCAATTTGAAGCCTTCGCAAGCTCCTATTTCCCTGCGTTGTTCAATGGGAAATTGCCCTTATTTTTTAGGAATTTCACACCAAGGAATTGTGCAATAGCCTTAGGTCCATCTTTGACTACATGCACCACCTGTACACATGGGAATATGATACAACTGATAGTACACTGTGTTGAAATTTCCATCTCAAATGGGTAACTCAAATTCTCTGCATACAACAATTAATTTGAGATGATTGTTCGGTTAATTGGTTGATCACTGAGTGTGGTTGAAGTTCCACTTCCACAACTTGACCTCCACTAGTTTTTCTGATAGTTAGAACTAGTTAAACTAACAATAACTCAAATTACCTGAAATATATTGCTACAAATTAGCAATCAATCATGTAGCACTGAACTCAAGTGTCTCCAACTCTAATTTACCGAGTTAACTGAGTGACAAGAGACATGTCACCTCAATTAACTACCTCCAAGTATTCAGCTGAAATAGAAATTCAAATTTTAATCTAGTTTGACCAAGGCAAAGTCAAAACTAGATTTTTGTGTTGCATTTTGAACACCCAATGCTTCCAAGGGCTCATAAAAAAAGATCAGCCTGAGCCTTCTTTAAAATTTTATGGTAGTCTCTTTTGACATGTGATTAATACATATAATAATGTACTAGTTGCCTTACCCTATTGTACCAAGCACGCTGCCCTACAACTGAACACATGTACGTATTATCTCTCAAGGGATTTCAATTCCCTTGAAAAATTCAACTATAATTGGAAACCAAATATTATGCTTGCATCTTGTTAGAAAATGTAACTATGTCCAGTCTTCAATAATTTACTTGTCAAAAGAATAAAGAAAATAATTTTTATTATTGTAACAATGACTTATTAAAGCATGGGTTTCATGCTTGGGTCATCATTATATTAGTCAATGTTAGGTTCCTATAATACTAGTGATTACCCCATTACTATTGTAGTTGTATCCCTTATTAATATTGTTGTGCCCATATTGTTATTACTGTGCCCCATAGAATCCCTCTATTGTTATTTTTGTGGCTTTATATTATTATTGTTAGGTCGGCTGGGTTATATTGTGACTCCTTAGACTCCTATATATAGAAAGGAGGTTTTGTCATTTGAATCATCCAAGAATTGTTCATTTATGTAATGTAAAGGAGGTTGCGCCCTCAAAGAGGCTGAATTCTAAGGCGTTGATATATATTTTCTATCTTTTTGTGAGCTGGTTTCATAACATTTGGTATCAGAGCTTTGGATTCCAGGGTTTCGTTGCTCCAAATAGGTCATCGTGGAATTTTCGCTATAACTTTTTTTTTCTGCGATGTTTCAGAAGCTAAAAAAAGAAAACCCATTTCAGGCGAAATCGCATTGAACCTTGGGTTCGAATTTAGAGCTTTTCACACTATATTTGCAGAGATATGATCTGAGGAAGTTGGTCTTGTTGCAGACTCCTGAATTACATTCCAAACATGTGACCTGGGGTAAATCGTCATAACTTTCTCCTTGAGCACCGGATTGAAATTTTGTAAGAAGCTATAGAAAGAGGACAGACTATATTTTTTTGTATATATTTTTCAAAACCAAAGGTTGATACAGTGACTCATGGCACATCATACAAGTTCGTTCTACTGAACTTGTCTATAATAAGGTCACTATGGGAGATTTGGCATAACTCTTCCCTGGAGAATCCAATTTGGATCAGACCAGTGGCATTGGAAAGATGACACAAAGGGCTACTGCAGGTTGCAATTTCAGAACTGGATGATCCGAAATTACAGAGATACATCAGATTCAATATCAAGCTCCTACAAAGTGGAAAAAGGTGTGTAGTTTTTTTAAATTTTTGCATAAGCTTGGTTTGAAAAATTAGTTTGAAGGAATTCAAAGGGCATAGTAAAGAATTATTATCAGTAATTGATGCCCCGAGGAAAGAAAATGCAAACACCTAGTAAGCAACTTGAAAGCTCTAGCATGACTCATGAAGAAGAGGAAGAAATGCAACATGATATATCAAAATTATGAGACCAAGTGCAACAAGTGTCACTTGCACAAAAAGTAACAGATTATAAGATGGATGGTTTAAAGAAAGATGTAGAAGCTAAGATAGATGGTTTAAAGAAAGGTGTAGAAGCTAATATGGATTGTTTAAAAAAAGGTGTAGATGCTAAGATGAATGACGTGGAAGCTAATTTGAAGACATGCATGGAATATTTGAAGACAGATTTGACAAAGTTTCTACAAGATATGCTTACTAATGATGAAATGGTAGTAAAGGAAACTCATGATGTGAACAAAAGAAATGTTAATCATGATTTCATAGACTTTAATGTTGGACCGAAGACCCACCATATTCCAAAAATCAATATGAGGAAGTTTGATGGCAAGGATCCTGCAACATGGATATTACAGATAGAGCAATTTTTCGATCTCAATAATGTGCAAAACACACAAAAGGTATGTATTGTTGGGCTCCAGTATTGCAGCAATAATGCTGCAACTCCTAGGACTCCCTTCTTTACTCTTATCAACCCAGTAGTTCGTAACAAACTTGGAAGCGATGGTGTTGTATGCACAAGTACTAGCTCTTGCCGCAACTGTCACTTGGTCAGCTGGCACAAGTCCGATAGGAGCTTAAGCCAATTTCTATGAGCTCTGAGAAGAAGCTTTTTAACTGATGGATGAAAGATAACTCAAACAAGGCTAATCTACTTGCAGAAAGAAACTGGAAAGCTGAAAGGAAACACAAACCCTAGCAAACCCTAATTTTACCAGCTAGCCCTACTGATGCAAGAAAGAGGATGCAAGCTATTGGAAGAGATGCCATTGACTTCTAGGAAGGTAAAATTCATGTATCTAAGCTATTTCTATAGTAACATCTGAAAAAATACATCTTTTTGTATTTTTGAATAAGTTGTCAGAATTATCATGCATGTGCTTTGACTGTTTTCACTATGCAGAGGTGGATTGGCGAGAGGAAATGCTTGCAAGAGGTTGGGAAGGTTAGAAGGGTCCTTAGCACCCTTCCAGAGAGTTTCACCGAGTTTGGTTATCAAGAAACTGCTTCCGTGAGCTTCTACAGGAAATCTGCAGGGGTTCTACAGGATGTTCAGAAACGGGGTTTTGGAGGGTGGATGGAGAGAGAAAGGTGGAGAGGTGAGTATGGAGGTAGGATAAGGGTGTGATGAGGTCTAGGACTTGGTGGATGGAGCTGAGAAGAGATGAGGATGGCTGGATTTGTTAAGGAGGAGTGGAGCAATGTTGCACAAAAATATGGAAACTAGGTCAAGGTGTAGCAAATATGAGGCAAGAATCAGAGGTAGGGGATGGAGTAGATGGGATTGATGGAGTATAGGTAGATGGAGAGGTGTTACAGGTGCTCTACAAGTTGCTTCTCTAACTGAACAAACAATGACTTGGAAAAACTGATGACCTAGCTACTTTATTCTAATCTGGCCTAAGTAACAGCAAAAGAAACGAACAGAAATTTATTTGCAATGAAATCACGTGAAATAGTTATGCAAATTGAGAAATCATGAATCTGAACACTTAACCACAACTGGTATCAAATTATGCAAATGAGAATCTAACACTAATGATTGCATGGTGAGGCAATGACAGTGTTTTTGTTGGCAGTAAGGTCCCCTTTATCCCAACTCATGATCCCACTGAGGGAGAGGTGAGATCAGAGGTCCTTGATGGCGTTTTTCTGGATATCTTCCCTGTTAATAACCTATAAACTCAATATGAACATAAAAATATTTTCTAATCATCAATAGTGACCTAGATAATCAACAAGATTTTAATCTACTTAACAAAAATTATTTTGCAAAGACATAAAAAGCAAATAACAGTACATAAAGGAAGCCTTGGAACTTGGGTTGGGCCCAACCCCAAGAGCTATAGGCTTCTAAAGAAAACTCAAAACTGATGCCAAGTAAAGCTGCTCTTCATTCCTAAAAAATAATCATGTCACAAGAAAGTTATACAGTAGTAGCTACAAAAACGAGCTGAGATAATGATAGCACTATATTGCAAAACCCAACAGTTCCAAAAGTAAACTACAAAGGCTGAAGCCTTCCTATTTATGCCTATGAGGGTCCTAGCATCCCTCCTTAACTCAAGGGGCTCAGCTGTTCAAACTGCCAGTAAACAGTTACTCTTCACAAAGCTGCTCGACTGTCTTTAGGATTTGTTTTGGTGGCCTGCTGAGCTCCGAGTTGAGGGTGGAGATTTCGAGGAAGGGCCATTTAATGCAAGAGACAACCTTCCTACGAATCCTCACCCTTGCTTCCTCATGCTTGGCTGTCACCTGGCTCATAATTGCTTGGCTTTGTTCCAAAATTTGTCCAAAAAACCTGAAATAACCACGTATTAGCCTCCTTGGTAAAGTGACCGCCCTTATTCATTCAAATAACATAAAAATACTAAAAAAACATGCATAATCTATGAAAAATGGTGGATTGATGAAGAAAAGTAGGCAAAATGAGCCCAATAAGTTACCCATTTTTGGGGCTCATCATCACCCCCCTGCTGAATGGGTTGCTCATCCTCTGAGCACTAATCTAGCTCATCATCCTTTATAACTTTGACCACCTCCCTCACGTCCCGGGCCTTCGCGGTGATATCTTCTTCCCAGTCGTGGAATCCTGCTTTCCTTTCCACTTCCTCCCACTGTCTGTTTTCCTCCTCTTCCTTAACTCCTAGCAATCCCAAAAGCAAGGGAGGACTGAATTTCAGGCCGATCCAATTAGCCTACAGATTTTGCATCAACTGTTTGTAGAGAGGTACCCTTGCCAAGGCCTCCCTCATCTTGGTGGGAGAGTGGTATTCTCTTATCTTCAAGCTGTGAGGCAGTGTGTTCCACCGCCTTGTGCAGGCATGAAGGCAGTTATCCCCCAACAGTCTCTCCATGTCCTCAAAGTGGGCAATAGCTTGAGCCTATTGCTCAATGTATTCTGGTAAATCCTGAGGGCTATTGGCCAAGTGCTGGTGGGCACTTATCACTGCTGAGGGGTCATCCGGCTCTGCTCTGATCATTAGTGGCTCACTGAGTTCTCTGCTCATAATACTGCGGACCTCTGCTGCTCTCTTTTCCTCATGATTCATCCAAGAGGCCATGGCCATAAGTTGGACATCTCCTACCACAGTGTTGGGATCCCATGAATTCATGTTTGGAAGGGCTAAGTTGTGCAAATAAAACTCTACTAATTTAGCCTTGTCCTCTGAGGAGCTACTGTGACATAAAGCTACAAATTGATGATAATTTTGAAATGGAGTGATGCCCCTTTGGGCCAAGGTGTTAATCTGAAACTGCAACCACTGATCCTTAAGGTATAGGGCGTATGATTTGGCAGGCTGCCTACACTGCAGAGCTTCCATCGCCCAGCTGGCCATGCAGGCTAGTTGGGCCTCCTTTTCTTGTACCTATTGTTTCAGAGACTGTATCTCCTGGCCTGCTTGCAATTCCTTCTCCTGTAGCTGTCTAGTTAGTGTCTCATTTTCAGCATGCGACCTTTCTCTTCTCTGCTGCTCATCAGGGGTTTCTTTATCTGTTGTGGGTGTCCCAAGATGTGAGGCCTGTCTTCCTTCTGTTGTCCCTGTAGTTGTAGCTACTGTTTAAGCAGTTCATTTTCTTCTTGTAGCTTGGCCCGCTGGTTGCTCTCCACATTCCGTACCATAGCCAATTCCTTTCTCGCCTCTTTGAGTTGTTCCTACAGGGGACCTATATCTGCCACACCCTTGGACTTGGCGATTTTCATCCAAGTGTGGGTCCTCACTCTCTCTTCTTCTAGTGCAAGGAAAAGTGGCACTGTGAATTTTTGGGGAATGATCTTTCCGGCCTCTAAGAAGTTATAGTAGGAGCCCAAGCTGGGTTAGGGGCTAGGTTCCACAATGTTCTCCACCTTTTCTTCCTCCTGTGGTGATTTAGCTGTCTCTCCTTCCATTTCTTTGGTCTCCTTTAGCCTAGCTAGTGTTTCTTGTAGGACAGTCTCAACATCCTGTAGAGAGGTCTTTGTGTCCAACATTTTCATCCTTTCTCTCCAGGTGGATGTTTTCAGGCTTCCCCGTTCATAGGTGATGGATGCCTTTGAAGGTGACCTTTCCTTTTGTTTATTAGGGGTGTCCACAATCGTAATTGGCTCCTTTGACTGTGGCTGGGGTTTGCCAGTTTTTATTCTCATGCTCCTTCTGGCCTTAAAATACATGGAAGGCTCCCTTTTTCACTTCCCTTTTTTCTTTGGTGATGTGCTTAGGGCAGCCAGCACTGCTGCCACCTCCCTGGCCAAAATCTCAGGCGATTTCTTCCTTTACTGTTCCGTTTCCAGATTTCCTATAGAAAGTGTTGTGTTAACTGTTTTCAGGCTTCCTGTAGAAACAATTTTCATGCTTCCTGTAGAAACTGTTTCAACTGTTTTAGTCTGCTTGGCTGGATGTGTCTTTCCTTTTAATTTTTGTGTGGTTGTCTTGGTTGTGCCCTCCTTGGTTTGGACTTTTTCAGTCCTCTCTGCTCTACTCTGCAATCGTTTCTCCCTTGGTGTTTGTGCTTTTGTTCCACCCAAAGTTTTGGGCTCAACAACTTGACCTTTCCCTCGCTTCTCCTCTTGTTCTTTCTGCGGTGGTCTATCTTGTGTTTCTTTTCCACTAGCTTTCTCTTCTGCCTCAATGTGCTCCCTTTCTTCACTGCTAGATGAAGTGAGTTCCTCGGCCAGAATTTGAATATCATCATCCTTGGACATGTTGCTGAAAATATCCCAGGAGAGAGGGACAGTGTAGGTATGGTGGGCATCTTCCACTAGAAGCTTGATAAGCCCATGATGGGCTAGCTGATCCGGTGTTCCTTCCTTCAGTTTTGTGCCACACTCAATTAATGATTGCAGGAGAAAGTAGGGGATGCTTAACTTCTATTATGGAGGTAAATCCATCCCATATCTGAGTTCACTCAGCAACCGAAAGTGATAGCCGTAGACAATACTGAACCACCCCTCACAGGTAATGTATTTCATGATCTAAAAGCTGACTTTGCTGCAAAAAGGATGTAGGCTGGCTCTCCGGACCCCATTCTTGTCTTCTGCAAAATGTTCCTCTGGTAGGAAGAATTCTTTCTTGGCTTTTTGGCCCAATTCCCTCTCCTCTTTGCTCCAGGGTATCCCTAATGGCAGATCAGTAACTCAACTAATGAGTTGTGGGGTAAGATTTAGGGTCAACCCTCTGAAATTCACAGTGGCCAGTGTCTTTGATTTAGGCTGCAGGGACATTAAGAACTCCTCTATTATCTCATCGTCATGACCTTGAATTCTGTCACAAAAGGTCATCCAATTGGCACGAGTGAAGAGGTTCACCACCTCGGGGTGTTCACGCAATTTTCTGGAATCTGAGGGTTCCTTCCTGATAAACCCCCCTGGCATAGTGAGAGTGCTTTGTTTTGTGCTCTGAGCTGAGAGGACTTGGTGTTTTATGGTTTCCTCCTTCAAGCTTGAAGACAATATCTCTCAGGTGTTTATGTTTTAACCTTGCACCAATTCCCTGGTTTTAAAAACTCGACTGTCTGTGTACAAAAGGAAGACTTGGGTTTCCCTAGACAGAGTGCAGAGCTCAATTTCCAACCCCAGCATACATATAACCATGTAAAATTCACATTTTTCCTACACAGCTTAGCCTTGACAGTGCTTTAACTTTTCTACAGGAGGAATTTTCTTAACAAGAACAATGGAGGAAAACTTGGACGCAAAACCAACGAATAAATTTCATGCAACCACAAGTAAACTGCTATTTTTGACTCACAGGCAGACTTGTCTCTAACCCTCTAATTCAAGATAGCTCAATTCACCATGTTTTCGACATATACCATGAATTTGAAGGATGTTTTCGAGCCTACCTCTCTTCGAAACTCCAAGTTTGGACGAAGAAAAGTCCAGACTTCTCCGCTCCGGAAGGCTACGCTGTGTTTCCTGTAGAGCTTCTTCCTGTAGAACGCTTTGCCAGCTTCTGGAGGATGTTACGGCGCTTCTGAACGAGCCTGGGACACAGGAGAATTTTGAAACAGGTCAAAAATCTCGGGCTAACAGACTGCGGAGGAGGAGGACGCGTACTTCGCTGAGAACGGTTGCAAGTGTAAATGAACAACGGTTAATGTGAGTTCTTCGGCCGAGCATTTTTGAATTATGGCGCAATTCATGGTGAGGGGGTGAGGTGGCCAGGCCGATCCGTTAGCTAACATCACGACCATCATTCCTCTGCGTGTCTCTGACCGCCATTACCTTTCCTCTGCCATTAACCGCTGCCACCACTGCCAATCCCGCCAATTCTCCCCGACTGGACACTTCCCACGTGTTGGCTGCACGTCTAGTTGGCAAATTCAAATGTAACCAAGCTTGTTCGGATCCCACGAAGCCATTCGACTAACTGTGGGTGGCCAGTTGACTGGTCACAGAATTCATTCAATCCGAACCATTTCACAGATATGCAGTTTTCGGAATATAGTCTATGCAATTTGATGAATAAGGTTAGGCACTTACCTGTGTGGCCGTGGATGTGTTCTGCAGGCTTCGGAACTTGGAACGACTGCTTCGCTCGCTGCTGCTTCGTGCACAGGTGCTGGAACTCATTTTTTCATTGGTTGATGCTGTATGCATGGCTTTAGAACCCGATCCTCGGTTGGTAATGCTGCATGGACAGGTGGTGTTTGGTTTCAGCTGTTGAGGATGTCTTCACGTCCAGGAGGAGCCTTTTTACATGTTTCTTTTTGCTGGTTTCAGTTGCCCCTACCTCTAGAGTATGTCTTCCAGAGGGATTAGCCGCTACAGGACTCCTGTAGGATGTCCTGTAGCTGCTTCTCCTCCTGGGATGCAGGCTAAACGAGCAGGGCTGAATTCGCTGATGAAGAGTCCAGATGGAGCTTGAACAGGTAGAGTGTGCGGGTCTTCACTGCTTGATTTGTCACTGGAAAATTTTCTGTCCAGCTGAAGAAAACAATATTTCTTGTATGACTGCAGGAACACATAACCAGGTGGTTGCAATGGCGGTGGAAAGAGATGAAACAGGTGATGGATGGAAGAGAGGGGTGGCTGCAGGCCTAACCAACAGATTCCAAGATTCAAATCCCCTTCCAAAATTGAATTTGGCTTGCCCGAAGGTTCTACAGGATGTTTCCTGTAGAAATACAGAACTTCCTGTAGAAAGCCCAAAACTTCCTGTAGGAGGTGGAATCTTGAATCAAATGTGATCAAATCTTGGGAAAAGTGAGTGGCTATGGAGGGAGTGTCTGTAAGGATGTCCTGTAGCCTGATACGGACCCCTGTCCTCATTTTGCGTGACCTTCTTTATTTGCAATGTATACCCTGCAACCTGCAATAATTTTAGAGAGATTAGACTTGTTTCTTTTTCTCTTTTTTTTTTTGAGAGACAGTTGGGGCGCCTCCATGAGGTTTTCACCCCCACTATCTGCCCTGGGCGCCTCAGAGAGGTTTTCACCCAAGGATATTTTTTTTTTATTCCATTTCTTTATTTTCTGAGAGACAACTGGGGCGCCTCCATGAGGTTTTCACCCTCACTGTCTGCCCTGGGCGCCTCAGAGAGGTTTTCACCCAAGGATATTTTTATTCCCCCCCCCCCCCTTTTTTTTTGATGATCAAGGTGTGGGTGGAATAGAGGCAGAGCCCTGCTCTACTACCAACACTGATTTTTCCAAAGTTTTAATGAACTCCTGCCTCGAAAGGGGTTTCTTGTAGATTTTCAATCGATGCCCATTGACAAGCATGGGGATGGATTCTTCATCAATGGTCCTGATAAGGAATGAACCATTGTCATTGCATTTTTCCACTGTATATGGTCCTAACCATCTTGTACTCAACTTCCCTTTGAAATCCTTGTGTCTTGAATCATACAACAACGCCCAATCTCCCGGCTGGAATTGCTTTTCACTAAGGTGCCAGTCATGACATATCTTCCTCTGGAGTTGAAATACCTCTGAGTGGAGGAGGGTCTGCATTCTGTGTTCATCTAATCCATTTAGCTGCAGTAATCTTTCATGTTGAGCATGGCTGAGATCTAAGTCCAGCTAAGCTGCCACCCTCAATGTGTTGTACTCGAACTCTATGAACAACAAAGCTTTCTTCCCGTAGACCAGCTCATAAGGTGTGAAACCTGTTGTAGTCTTCCAAGTGGTGTTGTAGGCCCAGGTGGCCTCAACCAGACGACTGTCCAATCCTTTCTGCTGCTGCTCACGACCTTAGTCAAAATCCCTTCCAATGCTCTATTAGTGACTTCCACCTGCCCATTTGCTTGAGGATGATATGGGGTGGAAGTCCTGTGCTTGATCTTGTGATGAGCGAGCAAGTATTCAATCAGGTTAGAGGTGAACTGGCTTCCTTGATCGGTGACTAACTCTCTTGGGTAGCCAAACTTGTAGAAAATATTTTCCCTTAAAAACTCAGCCACCTTTTCTTCTGTTGCTGCTTTGATTGCCTTTGTTTCTACCCACTTTGTCAGATAGTCAGTGCACACAATGATGTAAGACCTTTGCTTGAAGGAGGGTTGATAGGACCCACAAAATCCATGCCCCACTTCTCAAATGGCTCGAAGGTCATTAGAGGTTGGAGAGGCATTTCATCCCTTGGAGTCGGTTTCCCCATCCTCTGACATCGGTCACACTGGCTGATGTATCTTTTGACATCTTGGTGAAGAGTAGGCCAATAGTAGCCCGCCTGTAGAATTTTGAAGGCAGTCCTTTTTGCTGCAAAGTGGCCTCCACAGGGCCCATCGTGACAGGTTAGGAGGATGTCAAAGACTTCCTCCTCCCTAACACAACGCCTCAAGATCTGATCTGGGCCAAGTTTGAACTGGTTGCTCCCGATCCAAGTGAACGGGGCACTCTTCCTCACAATTCTGCTCTTCTCCTTTGAGGATAGATGCGGAGGGAACTGTGCTGAGACGAAGTAATTTGATATATCAGAAAACCATGGAGAGAGTACTGAGATAGCAAACAGGTTTTCATCTGGAATCTGGTCATCCACTGTCCCTTCTTCACCTGTAGGCAAATCCAATCTAGACAAGAAGTCAGCAACAACATTTTCCTTACCTGGCTTGTCGATAATAGTCAAATCAAATTACTACAAAAAAAGTAACCATATAATGATACGAGCATTTACATCAGGCTTATTCATTAAACATCTAATCGCAGCATGATCAGTGTGTACAAATGTTTGATAACTAGTGATGTAGTGTCTGAACTTGTTTAGGGAATGGACTACAGCTAGGAACTCTTTCTCGGTTACAATATAGTTCATTTCTGCCTTGGATAGGTTCTTGCTGACGAAGTATATGGCATATGGCAGTTTCTCCTCAACTTGTCCTAAGGCTACCCCTATGGCTTTGTTCGAGGCATCAGTGTGGATGTGGAAAGGTAGGGCCCAATTGGACCTCTTAAGATCAGGGCGAACACCAGCTTATCTTTCAACTCATCCAGAGCCCCTTGACAGTCATTAGTCCATTTGAACTCAACATCTTTTCCTACGAGGCCAAACAATGGCGAGGCTAGCTTACTGAAATCTTTAATGAATCGTCTATAATATCCTACTAAGCCTAGGAAACTTCGAACGTCTCTCACCTTTTGAGGAGGGGGGACCTTTTGGATGATAGCAATCTTGTTAGGATCCACCTGTAATCCTTGTCGGGAAATTGTATGGCCTAGCACAGTCCCTTCGGTCATCAGGAATTCGCATTTTTTGGGACTAAGGGATAGGTTCATCTCAATACACTTGGTTAAGACTTTTCCCAGGTTAGTCAATGCTTCTCGAAAGTTGGACCCATAAGGAGTAAAGTCATCCATATAGATTTCTACCGAGTCGTGGACCAACTTAGAAAATATGCTCAATATTGCTCTCTGGAAAGTAGTAGGAGCGTTGCATAGCCCAAAGGGAAGGACTTGGTAGGCAAAGGTACCCCATGGACAAGTGAAGGTGGTTTTATCTTGGTCCTCCGGGTTGATTTGGATTTGATTATACCCGCTAAACCCATCTAGGAAAGAGAAGAACTTCTTCCCTACCAGTCCATCCAACACTTGATCTATGAAAGGCAAAGGGAAATGGTCTTTCTTGGTGGCTTTGTTAAGTTCTCGATAATCTACACAGATTCTCCACTTCCTGTTCTTCTTGGGCACAAGCATTAGAGGTGAGACCCACTCACTGTCGGAGATGGGGTAGATGAATCCTGCATCCAACAATTTTTGCAATTCCTCTTTGACAATGTCTTTAAGGGTTGGATTCATTCTCCTCTGAGGCTGCTTAACTAGTTTACAATCTTCTTTAATGTAAATGTGATGGGTACAGACTGAAGGATGGACTCCTTTCATCTCCTTATAGCTCCAAGAGAAAGCATCCAGATGATTGTTCGTAAGCTACACAGCTACTTCTCCTGGGAGGGAGATAGGGAGGAGCTGATCTTTAAGGTTCTTTCGGGGCCAAATTCCACATTCTTAACTCTGGGAGAGGTCGGATCAGTCACACAGAGGTCCACTAAAGCATTGGCTTGGGTATTTTCCACCAACTCCTCTAAGGACAGTGCACTGGGAGGTGGATTTTGAATCAAATTCTCAATCAAGTGATCCTCGGTTTGAGGGCCTCCCCTAATAGTTTCTATTGTGCACAATGGTGCAGAGTAGACCTCATCCTCATCTCCCTCTTCCAACCATAGTGGTAAGTCATGTTCTAGTAGAGGTTGGGCAGGAGGGTATAGGACTAGCTGTTTGGACATAGGCCCATTCTTGATGGTCATGCTTCCAACTTGACAATTGATGTAAGCATCCGCAGTGGCTAACCAAGGCCTTCCCAAAATGAGGGGGTATCCAGTGAGCTTTTCCTTTGGCTGAAGGACCAAGAAGTCCGTAGGGTACTCCCAAGAGTCAATAGAGACCAAGACATATTCCACAATCCCTTCGGGAGTCACGATGGAGCAATCTGCTAACTGCAGGACTGTCGAGGTCTTCCTTAAGGAATTCTAAAGGTTGAGTTTGAGCATGGTTTCCTTGGTCATCACATTAATGGCAGCCCCTAGATCAATCAAGGTATGGGGGATTATGGTGCCATTGATGTGGACATCAACTACAGGACTCCCAGGGTCCAAATACTTTGGATAGATTACTTGCCCAAACATTAGATCAGACAGTTGTCTTATGACATTGATAGTCGAGGCATCTCTCTTTCACCTGCCTGGGTGCCTGAAACACTTCTCCTTAATCAATTTGTTGTATATTGGTACATCTTTTATGGCCTAGAGAAGTGGTATTATCACACACAACTGTTTAAGTTCCCCTAGAAGTTCAGTCTCCTTTGGGTTTGGTTGCGTGGTTACTGTTAGTTGCTCAGGAAGGGTGGAATGGCTTTGGGTTCACTTTCTTATTTCTCTTCCTCGTCCTCCAGGGGAGGAGGTTGGAAATCTGGAAGGACCTTCCTAGATCACAGGTTGATCTCCTAGATCTCCACAACATAGGTAGGGCATGTTGTCTCCCCAGTGTATACCTGCTGGGCCTGTCTGTTGTTGGGGTTTGGGTTCGGTTGAGCAGGCATCTGGGGTTGTCTTGGAGGAGCAGGAGGTAATGGTTGTGGCTGAGCCGGTGGTGGGGTCAGAATGGTGGGAGGAGAGTTGTATTGGGGCCTCCACCCTGGTTGAGGTGCATTGCACTGAGGTTGTGGCTGGACATGTGAGTGAAACGAATGAGAAGTGGGTTGAGTATGGTATTAAGATGGATAAGACCACGGAGGAGGTGTAGACCAGGAAGGATGAGCAGGGGGACCCCAAGAAGGTATGTGAGCAGATTGGTTGGGGCTATAATAAGCTTCGGATGTCCCTTGCATCCCCTACTGGTAAGGTCTGGTCCCATGCGGCCTCCTTTGGTTGAGGAGGTAGAGAGGTTCATTGATTGCCTCAGTCCCTTGGTACATGGCTTTAAATCCGGGTAAGGTTGGGCATTGGTTTGTGGGGTGGTATTCCTCACAAACGAAACATACCTCTACTGAGTGCAATGGACACTCGTTCTTAGGGTGCTTCCTTGTTCATCTGGGATAGAAAATGGCCAAAGCCCTCTTAGCTTCCTCTTTCTTTTGTTGGATTTGGAAAGTATCAAGTTGCATGACAATGGTCTGTCTCACCTCACTTTTGAGGTCTTCCATCTAATTAGCAAACTCATGCTTGGAGAAGGCGGTACCAGCTAAAAGCGGATTCCCCCTACCTCTTTTCCGGGCTGCCCTAGAATGGTTTCTAAACAAAGTCTTTATGTCTTCATAAGGTAGTTGGTAGATGTCCCATCCAGGTATCAAATGGAGGGTATCTAGAAGGTCTTCAGGGACTCCTCGGAGCAGCACCAACTTTAGAGATTCAGGGTCAAGTGTGCACCTGGCCCGTTTATAGCTAAGTTGGAACCTTTCCTCATAGTCTTCTAAGGACTCATCATTTCCTATGGTCATCCGAAAGATCTCTCCCTTTGTTTCCTTGGACCTACAGTAGTCCCGGTATTTGTTGTTAAAGGCTTGCTGCATCTAAACCCAAGTGGTGATACTGTTTCCAGGTAACCCCATGAACCAACGGAGTGCTGCATCCTTGAGGGTAGAAGAAAAGAGTTTCAACTTTTTCTCTTCCTCAGCATAGTCATAAGTTCAGCAAAGGACAACAAACTCAAATGGGAAGGTATCAGGGTCTTCAGTGGTCAATCCATGGAAATGAGGTAAGGATGAGGGACTTATGTTTTTCATCTTCATGTCCCCGTTGGTCTCTCGGATGGGGAAGGTACCTTCTATTCTGTCATCATATTCTCTACCGTTTTTGTTTTCAGCCATGGTCTCAAAAGGAATGTTTTCTTGCTCTTCTTCTATTATAGGATCTTTGTATATCTCAGGAGGTTCACCTATAGGTTCTTCTGGGTCACTGCCACCAAAGAAGAGAGAAGGGTGACTCAGTGAAGTGGTGGGGGTGTTGGGTAGGAATTTTCCAGTATTATCTTTGTTCCTACGAGGCATGAAAATATTTTTGGTTGCTTTTGCTTTTTTTCTGCTTGTACCTGTGAAAATGAAATAGATGGAATTGCAACTAACTAAAATCTATCTTGTGGAAATGAAAATGCGGAATTGAAATGAACATAGGAAAGGACTAATCTATTTTGCTGAAATCAAATTGCAGGAATGAAATGCTAGACTACGCTTGCGGAATTGAAATACTATTCTACGCTTGTAGAATTGAAATGCTATTCTATGCTTGCAAAATTGAAATTGCGGAATTGAAAGGCTAATCTATGAAAGCAGGAAATGTCTAATTTACTTTTGCAGAAATGAAATTGCAGAATGGAACTGAAATAAAATACTTAGCAAGAAAGTTGGAGTAGAAAATAGAAGAAAAGCAGCAATCACAAATACTCTGACGCGTCCCCAACAACGGTGCCAAAAAGATGGTGGGCTCCAGTATTGCAGCAATAATGCTGCAACTCCTGGGACTCCCTTCTTTACTCTTATCAACCCGGTAGTTCGTAACAAACTTGGAAGCGACGGTGCTGTATGCACAAGTACTAGCTCTTGCCGCAGCTGTCACTTGGTTAGCTGGCACAAGTCCGCTAGGAGCTTAAGCGAAATTCTATGAGCTCTGAGAAGAATCTTTTTAACTGATGGATGAAAGCTAACTCAAAGAAGGCTAATCTACTTGCAGAAAGAAACTGGAAAGCTGAAAGGAAATGCAAACCCTAGCAAACCCTAATTTTATCAGCTAGCCCTATTGATGCAAGAAAGAGGATGCAAGCTAATGGAAGAGATGCCATTGAATTCTAGGAAGGTAAAATGCATGTATCTAAGCTATTTCTGTAGTAACATCTGAAAAAAACATCTTTTTGTATTTTTGAATAAGTTGTCAGAATTATCATGCATGTGCTTTGACTGTTTTGACTGTGCAGAGGTGGATTGGCGAGAGGAAATGCTTGCAAGAGGTTGGGAAGGTTAGAAGGGGGCCTAAGGGGTCCCTAGCACCCTTCCAAAGAGTTTCACCGAGTTTGGCTATCAAGAAACCACTTCCGTGAGCTTCTACAGGAAGTCTGCAGGGGTTCTACAGGATGTTCTGTATTTTCTACAGGATGTTCAAAAATGGGGTTTAGGAGGGTGGATGGAGAGAGAAAGGTGGAGAGGTGAGTATGGAGGTAGGATAAGGGTGTGAGGAGGTCTAGGACTTGGTGGATGGAGCTGAGAAGAGATGAGGATGGCTGGATTTGTTCAAGGAGGAGTGGAGCAATGTTGCACAAAAATATGGAAACTAGGTCAAGGTGTAGCAAATATGAGGCAAGAATCAGAGGTAGGGGATGGAGCAGATGGGATTGATGGAGTATGGGTAGATGGAGAGGTGTTACAGGTGCTCTGCAAGTTGCTTCTCTAACTGAACAAACAATGACTTGGAAAAATCGATGACCTAGCTACTTTATTCTAATCTGGCCTAAGTAACAGCAAAAGAAATGAACATAAGTTTATTTGCAATGAAATCACGTGAAATAGTTATGAAAATTGAGCAATCATGAATCTGAACGCTTAACCACAACTGGTATCAACTTCTGCAAACGAGAATCTAACACTAATGATTGCATGGTGAGGCAATGAATATGTTTTTGTTTGCAGCAAGGTCACCTTTATCCCAGCCCATTATCCCACTGAGGGAGAGGTGAGATCAGAGGTCCTTGATGGCCTTTTTCTGAATATCTTCCTTGTTAATAACCTATCAACTCAATCTGAACATAAAAAGCTTTTCTAATCATCAACAGTGACCTAGATAATCAACAAGATTTTAATCTACTTAATAGAAATTATTTTGCAAAGACATAAAAAGCAAATAACAATACATAAAGGAAGCCTTGGAACTTGGGTTGGGCCCAACCCCAATAGCTACAGGCTTCTAAAGAAAACTCAGAATTGATTCCAGGTAAAGCCACTCTTGATTCCTCAAAAATAATCATGTCACAAGAAAGTTATACAATAGTAGCTACAAAAACGAGCTAAGATAATGATAACACTATAGTGCAAAACCCAACAGTTTCAAAAGTAAACTATGAAGGCTGAAGCCTTCCTATTTATGCCCTACGAGGGTCCTAGCAGCCCTCCTTAACTCAAGGTGCTCGGCTGTTCAAACTTCCAGTAAACAATTACTCTTCATAAAGCTGCTTGGCTGCCTTTAGGATTTGTTTTGGTGGCTTGCTAAGCTCCGAGTTGAGGGTGGAGATTTCGAGGAAGGGCCATTTAATGCAAGAGAAAAGCTTCCTACGAATCCTCACCCTTGCTTCCTCATGCTTGGCTGTCACCTGGCTCATAATTGCTTGGCTTTGTTCCAAAATTTGTCCAAAAAACCTGAAATAACCACGTATTAGCCTCCTTGGTAAAGTGACCAGCCTTATTCGTTCAAATAACATAAACATACTCAAAAAACATGCATAATCTATGAAAAATGGTGGATTGATGAAGAACAGTAGGAAAAATGAGCCCAATAAGTTACCCATTTTTGGGGCTCATCACTATTGGAACTTTATATTTGGAACCAAATCAGTTTCCATGGTATCAATGGCTTTTCTCTTGTAAACAAATTATCACTTGGGCAATTTTTATGGAAGAATTGACAACACATTATGAGGATACAAAAAGCAACACTTTTTTAGCCAATTGATAAGTCTCAAACAAAAGGGTTCAATAATGGAGCACATTGAGGAGTTCCAAATATTGAACATAAGGGTAAAAAATATTCTAGAGGAGCATAGGATTGATGTGTTCATAGGGAATTTAAAGGATAATATCCAACATGATGTTCGACTTTGGGAACCTGATTCATTAGAGAAGGCATTCAGGTTAGCAAGAAAAATGGCAACCAGGAAGCATACCACTCACAACTATAAAGATGGAAGTGTTGTTTCCCCTAGTCTTCCACAACCTATAAGGTTGACACCACAGCAATTGGAAGAAAAAAGAGCAAAAGGGCTTTGTTACAGTTGTGATAGCAAATATATTAAAGGTCATAAGTGTGCTGAGAAGAAATTATTTTACATAGATTGTGAAGAGGAAGAAGAAAAGGAGCAAGAAAGGTCAAAAGAAGAGGATATACTCCAGGAACAAAGCCTAGATAAAGAAGAAATGAATCCGACCATATCTTGAAATGCATTGGCTGGAATTACCACTCCTCAAACCATCAAGATAGAAGGACAATTCAAGAAGAAAAAGGTAATAGTGTTGATTGATTCAGGAAGTACTCACAATTTTATTCATTGTAAGATAGCAAAAGAATTGAATTTCTTCCTATATCCAGCACCAGAGTGTCAAGTGATGGTTTCAAATGGAGGAACGAAAAATTGCTCTAGAAAGTGCCATAATATCAAGCTCTCCATGGGAGAATATGTATTGACTAGCCCAATGCTTTCCATTCCAATGGGAGTTACTGATGTTGTACTAGGAGTCCAATGGCTACAATCCTTGGGTATAATAGCTTTTAATTTTCAAGAACTTTTCATGAAATTTTCTATGGAAGGAAAGGAAGTTGAATTAAGGGGTATTGCAGGGAAACCAGGAAAGATAATCAGCTCTAATGGTATGAAAAAAGCTTCTAAAAAAGGAACAAAGAGGTGTAATTGCACAATTATGTTCGCTAGATGTTTCCACATCGGAATCATCTATTTCTCAAGATCTCCAAAAAGTCTTGGACAATCATTCCAAGATATTTGAGACTCCCAAAGGCCTCCCACTTATTTTTGATCATGATCATGCTATTCATCTGATTCCAGGAAGTGTTCCTCCAAACATCAGGACGTACAGATATCCCTATGCCCAAAAGAGTGAAATTGAATGTATGATTGTAGAAATGCTAGAGGCTGGTATAATTCAACCTAGTCAAAGTTCTTTCTCCGCTCCAGTAGTATTGGTGAACAAGAAGGATGGATCATGGCGCATGTGTCTGGATTATAGGGAGCTCAACAAGCTCACTATTAAAGATAAGTTTCCCATTCTGGTCATTGATGAATTATTGGATGAATTGCATGGATCAATTTACTTCACCAAGTTGGATCTTCATTTAGGATATCATCAAATCAGAATAAAGATTGAAGACATTCCGAAAACAACATTTAGAACTCATGAGGGTCATTATGAATTTTTGGTCATGCCTTTTGGCCTTACCAATGCACCTTCTACATTTCAAGGTTTGATGAATTCCATTTTCAAACCCTTCCTTAGAAAATTTATGTTATTATTTTTTGATGATATACTAATCTACAAAAAGTCTTGGAAGGATCATGTTGAACATGTTGACAGGGTGCTACAACTATTGGAGGAGAAACAATTATATGCAAAAAGATCCAAATGTTTCTTTGGAGTACAAGAGGTGGAATATCTGGGTCCTATTGTATCTCATGAAGGAGTTAAGGTAGACCCTAGAAAAATTAAAGCCATTAAGGAATGGAAAATCCCCACATCCATAAAGCATCTGCGAGGATTTCTCGGGTTGACAGGGTATTATCGCAAGTTTGTTAAGAATTATGGGAGAATAGTAGCACCTCTAACAACATTATTGAAGAAAGATGCATTTTCTTGGACTCCAGAAGAAACAAAGGCATTCGAACATCTTAAAGAGGCAATGTGCCAAGCACCAATCTTAGCTACACCGGACTTCACAGAAACATTTATTGTGGAATGTGATGCTTCAGGAAATGGAATTGGTGTTGTTTTAATGCAAGATGAAAGACCCATTGCTTTGAAAGTCGTCCAATCAAGGGAAATTTTTTACACAAAGCTATTTATGAGAAGGAAATGTTGGCAATACTACATGCACTTAAGAAATTGCAACCCTACCTAATGGGAAGACACTTCAAGGTAAAAACGGATCATGATAGCCTTAAATACTTTTTAGAACAAAGATTATCCTCTGAAGAGCAATAAAAGTGGGTCAAAAAGATGTTGGGTTATGACTTTGAAATCATCTACAAAAAGGGAAGCAAAATGTGGTGGCATATGCACTCTCAAGAAAGGATGAGGATGTGGAAGCATTGTTGTGTGCCATTTCTATTATCCAACAAGATTGGATAAACAAAGCAAGGGAGGAATGGAAGAATGATGAAGAAGTGTAGGCACTTATTCAAAAGTTACAACAAGATTCTAGTACATCTGATACATTTAGCTGGAAAAATGATTTTTTATGGTACAAAGATCACTTATACCTCTGTAAGAATTCCCAACTCAAACAAAAGATTCTTATGGTATTGCACACTTCTCCCTTAGGAGGGCACTCAGGATTTTTAAAAACTTACCACAAGGTTAAGAAGGAATTTTTTTGGGATGGCCTTAAATTGGATATTCAAAAGTTTGTGGCGGAATGTTTGGTTTTCCAACAAAATAAAGTTGAAACAATTAAGACCTTGGGTCTATTACAACCTTTATCCATTCCAAGCCAATGATGGGAGGAGGTTTCAATGGATTTTATCACAGGTTTATGCAAGTCTGAGGGAAAGAGTGTCATCATGGTGGTAGTTGACAGACTTACCAAGTATGCACACTTCTGTGCATCATCACATCCATTTAAAGCTAGTACAGTTTCTACTGCATTTATGGAAACAATTCAAAAGCTACATGGAAACCCAAAGATTATTGTAAGTGACAGAGATCCCATTTTCACTGGAAATTTTTGGACAGAATTATTTTCTTGTCTTGGTACTCAGTTAGCTCATATCTCATCTTATCATCCTCAATCTGATGGGCAAACTGAGATAGTAAACAAATGTTTGGAAGCATATATTCATTGCTTTGTATCTGATAAACAAACACAATGGGTCAAATGGTTGCCTCTAGCTGAATGGTGGTATAACACTTCCTTCCATACAACAACAAAATGACCCCATTTATGGCACTTTATGGATATCAGCCACCATCCATCACATCATATTTAAGAGAAAATGGTTCAAGCAGTGGAACATCACATCAAACATCAACAACAAGTCCTCCAACTCTTAAAGGATAACCTCGTGTTGGCACATAATCGAATGAAACAACAGGAAAATCAACATTGCAGTGAAAGAAGTTTTGATGTAGGTGATTGGGTATTCCTAAGGCTACAACCATATAAAAAAATGTCCCTCAAGAAAACTAAGAAGGATAATAAATTATCACCAAAGTATTATGGTCCGTACAAGGTGTTGCAAAAGATTGGTACTATGGCATACAAATTGGAGCTTCCTGCAACTTCTTGAGTGCAACCAGTTTTCCATGTTTCATGTTTAAAGAAGGTTATAGGCGACAAGCTCCCAGTTCAAACAATATTTCCAGAACTTGACGAGGAAGGAAAAATTATATTGGAACCAGAAGTAGTCACAGAAAAAAGAACTCGACAGCTACGTAATCGATCACTTTTGGAGTATCTCATCAAGTGGAAGAACTTATCCGCTGAAGATTCCACATGGGAGAATGAGAATTTTATATAGAAGCATCCAGAACTACTCAAGCATTGAGGACAACACTTTTTTTAAGGAGGGGGGCATGTTAGGTCCCTATAATACTAGTGATTACCCCATTACTATTGTAGTTGTATCCCTTATTAATATTGTTGTGCCCTTATTGTGCCCATATTGTTATTACTGTGCCCCATAGAATCCCTCTATTGTTATTTTTGTGGCTTTATATTATTATTGTTAGGTCGGCTGGGTTATATTGTGACTCCTTAGACTCCTATATATAGAAAGGAGGTTTTGTCATTTGAATCATCCAAGAATTGTTCATTTATGTAATGTAAAGGAGGTTTCCCTCTCGAAGAGGCTGGATTCTAAGGCGTTGATCTATATTTTCTATCTTTTTGTGAGATGGTTTCATAATAGTCAAAGTCCCCATTTTTGACTCCTAGGATTAATATTGAGTTTATAGAGTCATTGTATATTCAAAGAGACCCTTCCTGGGCTTTCAAACCATGTAAAAATGTTTTGTATCAAGTCAAAAATGAATTATGTATCTTCTACATCATTTCGGACTAAGGAAGATCAAGTTGGCCTAATGACCCCCGTTAGACCCACAAGAAGTCTATATATTCAAGAGGTCAAAGTCATTTGAATCATTCACTCTCAAGCAAGTTTAATATCTCAAGAAGAGATGGAGAAGTGCGAAGTTTGTTTTCGGGGGGAGAAAAGAATTGCAAGTTTTGGGAGGTCTTTAGAGAAGAATATAATCAAACTTTTTGTGTTTCTCTCTCTCTGTTTCATGGTCTGGGTTGGGAGATCAAAGTCTTCTAATATTTCATTGTTTTCGGAAGCTTTTACCTAGTGGAATTTTCTAGAAGGGGTCGAAGATTTGGGAGGCTGACATGGTGTGGAGGGAAAGTCTAGTCTTGGCCTAGGGTAAAGAGTCAAAGAATACTATTGAAATGAAGAATTATCTTGATTGGGTTTTACCCTCGAAGGGGGGTTTTTCCCTGACATGTGCCTATATCTTGTGTCTCTTGTTTTGTGATCTTCATACATGTATTATTAGTTGATGAAAGATAAGATAATAAAGAACTAAAATAATCCAACACACTCACAAGTAATTATCAAGAAAGAAGAATCAAACCATAATATAATATCTTTGATTTTCCAACATGGTTTTAGAGATATTGTCAAGAGAAGTATAGAATCACTTTGTTGGCATGGATTATCCCTCTATGGTGAACTACATAAGATTGGCTTAAAACACTGTTGGAAGATGGATCAAGAAGATCATCAACTACTTATTCAAAAAATTTAAGAGTCAAGGACTCTTGGTTGCCTTACAAGTTCTCTTACTGATGACAATGCATGGATCATTGACAGTGGAGAATCAAGACACATCACATGTGAAAGCAAGCAACTTCACACACTATCAAAGGAGTCATCCTCTCATGCAGTGGAATTGGGTGACAACAAAAGCTATGTTGTTAGATGCCTTGGGTTGACATCATTGAAGTTGGATAATAGATCGAAGCTACATCTCAACAACATTCTCTATGTTCCAAGTTTTAAAAAGACTTTACTTTCTATTTATTGTTTAGAAGATAAAGGGGAAATAATTTATTTTGTTGATGGAAAAGTATTGGTTTGGGGAAATAACTCTAGTATTGATAAAGATAAGGTTAATGGAGTTCGTGAAGAAAGTCTTTACCATGTTATCACTTCATCTCCTCAAGCTTTGGTTCATATGGAAATAAGTCCCATTGAACTATGGCATAGAAGGTATGGTCAAATTCATTATAGGATCATCCCTACTCTTAGTCAACTCGATCATGGTATTCCTGATATGAATTTATATCATGAAGGTGTGTGCAAGGGATTCTCTTTGGGGAAGCATACTAGAAATCCATTTCATAATAGTGAATCTAGGTCTAAAGAAATATTAGACCTCATCCATTCCGATGTATGCTGACCCATGTATGAAAAATCACTTGGAGTTCATCTCTACTATGTAACATTCATTGATGATCATTCGAGGAAGACATTGATCTACCAAATCAAAACTAAAGATGAAGTATTTGATAAGTTTAAGGAGTTCAAGGCTGAAGTGGAAACCCTAACCGAAAGAAAGATAAAGACTCTAAGGTTTGACAATGGTGGGGAATACACTTCTAAAGAGATAATTTCATATTGTAAGGATGCAGGAATTAATAGGGAGCTCATTGTTCCCTACTATCCCGAACAAAATGGAATGGCTGAAAGGAAGAATAGGTCAATTGAAGAAGGAATTTGAATGATGCTCCTTGATCAAGATTTACCAAAGTTATTATGGGGTGAAACAATGATGAATGTCGTGTACATTCAAAATAGAAGTCCACATAAGAGTCTTGATAATAATACACCCGAAAAAGTATTCACAGGGAAGAAGCCAAGTGTGGATCATCTCCGTATATGTGGAAGTCCAACATAAATCCATGTTCTGAAAGACAGTTGGACTCGACAAGTTTCAAGGGAATATTCGTTGGTTATAGTCTTTCCTCAAAATCATATATAATTTACATAAAGGAAGGAAGACACATTGAAGTATGTAGAGATGTCATATTCAATGACAATCAAGATTATAATAAATCAAAGGATATTCCTATTGATTCTAATGATGAAGAAGTTCCTGTATTTGAAGAAGAAGAAGTTCATCATGAGAACTCTACTACAAATGTTTAAGACTAAGAACCAAGTGAGCCTATTCAATCGGTAATTATCCCAACCACAAGGAAGAGGCCAAATTAGTTGAAAGCTACATTAGAAGATGTTGAAGGACTTGAAGCTACGAAAGGGTCCTCTAGGGAAAGTAAGAAACCAAAAATATATTATGGTTATGTTGCATATATGATAAAGTTTATTGAAACCAAACCATCTACATTCAAGGAAGCTAAGCATGAAGAGGTTTGGAAGAAAGAATAATATCAATCCATCATGAAGAATGGGGTTTGGGAAATCGTTCCTATACCTAGTGAAAAATCAGTTTTCACATAGAAGTAAATCTATAAAATCAAACACGATGTTGATGGAAGTATAGATAAGTACAAAGTGAGATTCATTGCAATGGGTTTCTCTTAGAAGCAATACATTTACTATGAAGAAATATTTGCACCTAAAACAAGGTACACTACCATTAGATCGTTGGTTTCATTGGTTGCTACAATGGGGTGGAATATCCATCGAATGTATGTTAAGACCCAATTTCTAAATGGTACCATTGATGAGGAAGTGTACATCAAACAACCTGAAGGATTTGAAATGAATGGTAGGGACTCTCATGCTTGCAGAATCAAGAAGGCCCTATATGGCTTGAAGCAAACCCGAAGTAAGAATGGATGCATATCTTCTTAGAATTAGGTTCATGAAGAGTACTGCCAATCCGAATCTATATATCAAGGTTGTGAATAATGAGCTCATCATTATTATACTATATGTGGATGAACTATTTATCACTGGTGTAGAACGAAGAATTCAAGAATGCAAGAAGATGTTGGCAGCTGAATTTGAGATGAAGGATCTAGGAATGATGCATTACTACCTAAGTCTAGAATTATGGCAGAGATCTGGGGAGATATATTTGGGGCAAGGAAAATACACCATCTGTTATGAAACCAACTCAAAAAAAGATAGAAAAGATAGATAAATGCCTTAGAAATAAGCCTCTTCAAGGGGGGAACCTCATTTACATTACACAAATAAATAGTTCTTGGATGATACAAATGACAAGACCTCCTTTCTATATATAGGAGTCTAAGGGGTCATAATATAGTTAGAGCCATCATAACAATAATAATGTAAGGGCACAATAATAACAATATAGGGACTACATGGGCATAACAATATAATAAGGGAGTTGTACTAATAACAATAAGGGGTTACACTAGTAGTATAGGGACCTAACATGACCCTCTCCTTCAAAAAGCGTTGTCCTCAACGCTTGAGTAGTTCTTGATGCTTCTGTATAAAATTCTTGTCCTCCTATGTGGAATCTTCAACAGGTAAGTTGTTCCACTTGATGAGATATTCTGAAATTGATCAATTTCGTAGCTGTCAGGTTCTTGTTTCTGTGACTACTTTAGGTTCCAATATGATTTTTCCTTCCTCATCAAGTTCTGGCAATATTGTTTGAACTGGGATCTTCTGCAACTTTTGAATGAGTGGCCACACTTCTTCATCCTTCTTCCATTCATCCCTTGCTTCATTTATCCAATCTGGTTGGATAATAGAAATGGCATAAAACAGTGCTTCCACATCCTCATCCTTTCTTAAGAGTGCATCTGCAACAACATTTTGCTTCCCTTTTTTGTATATGATTTCAAAGTCATAACCCAACATATTTGTGACCCATTTTTTCTGTTCTTCTAAAGATAATATTTGTTCTAAAAATTATTTAAGACTATCATGATCCATGTTTATCTTGAAGTGTCTTCCCATTAGGTAAGGTCGTCATTTCTTAAGTGCATGTAGTATTTCCAACATTTCTTTCTCATAAATAGCTTGCTTCAGATGTAGCTGTAAAAATACTGAATCACCTATATCAAAACTTCTTTCACTGTGATGTTGATCTACCTATTGTTTCATTCAATTCTGCACCAAAGTGGCATTATCCTTTAAGAGTTGGAGAACTTGTTGTTGATGCTCGATGTGATCTTTCACTGCTTGAATATTTTTCTTCTTGATATGTCCTTCTATCTTGAGAGTTTGAGGAGTGGTAATGTCTTCCAATGCATTACAAGATATGTTCGGATTCATTTCTTGATGCTCGATGTGATGTTTCACTTCTTGAACATTTTTCTTCTTGATATGTCCTTCTATCTTGATATTTTGAGGAGTGGTAATTCTTTCCAATGCATTACAAGATATGGTCAGATTCATTTCTTCTTTCTCGATGTGATCTTTCACTTCTTGAACCTTTTTCTTCTTGATATGTCCTTCTATCTTGATAGTTTGAGGAGTGGTAATTCTTGCCAATGCATTACAATATATGGTCGGATTCATTTCTTCTTTCTCGATGTGTTCTTTCACTTCTTGAACCTTTTTCTTCTTGATATGTCCTTCTATCTTGAGAGTTTGAGGAGTGGCAATTCTTTCCAATGCTTTACAAGATATAGTCAGATTCATTTCTTCTTTCTCTAGGGTTTTTTCCTGGTGTATATCCTCTTCTTTTGATGTTTCTAGATCCTTTTCTTCCTCCTCTTCACAATCTATTGAAAGTACTTTCTTCTCAACACACTTATGACCTTTAATGTATTTCTTATCACAATTGTAACAAAGCCCTTTTTCTCTTTTGTCTTCCAATTGTTGTGGTGTCAACCTTGTAAGTTGTGGAAGGCTAGGAGAAACAACACTTCCATCTTTATAGTTGTGAGGGGTATACTTCCTTGTTGCCATAATTTTTCTTTCCACTTTTCTTGCCAACCTGAATGCATCTCCAATGAAATAGGTTCCCAAAGATGAACCTCATGTTGAATGCTATCCTTTAAAGTCCCTATGGAGATATTAATCCTCTGCTTCTTTGGAATATCATTTTCCCTTATATTCAATTTTTGAAAGTCTTCAATGTGCTCTGCCATTGAACACTTTTGTTTGAGATTTATCAATTGGCTAAGGAAGGTGTTGCTCTTTGTATCCTCATAATGTGCTATCATTTCCTCTGTGAAAATTGACCACGTAACAAGTGGTTTACGAGAAAAAAGCCCTTTATACAATAAAAATTGATCTGGTTCTAAATATGAAGACGCAATATGTACCTTTTGTAATAGTTTCACCTCATGTAGATCAAAATATTACTCCATCTGTAGTATCCAATTTACCGGATCCTTTCCATCAAAATTCCTCATTTCGCTTTTTCTTGATTTTAGGAGCTCGATCTTGAAATGACTGTAACTTTGTAATTTCAGATCTCCAAGTTCTGAAATTACGTCCTATAGTAGCTCTCTGTGTTCTCTTTCTAACCCTGCAAGTCTAATCAAGATTGGATTTTGCAAGGAAGAGTTATGTCAAATCTCCCATGATGACCTGATTATAGACTGGTTCAGTAGAGCGTACTTGTACGAAGTGCCATGTGTCACTGTTTCACCCTTAGGATCTAAAAAATATACACAACAAACTACAATCTGCCCTCTTTCTGTAACTTCTTACGAAATTTCAATATGTTTCTCAGAGATAAATTTATGATGAGTTTCCCAAGATCACCTGTTTAGAATGTAATTCAGGAGTCTGCAAAAACCCTAACTTCCTCAGATTATATCTCCGAAAATATAGCAATACAATATTTGAAATTCGGACTCGAGCTTCACCAAGATTTTGATTCAAATGTGTTTTAATTTCAGAGTCTAAACCTTCGTAAAAAAAATATTATAGCGAAAATGCCACGATGACCTGTTTGAGATGAAATTCTAGAGCTTACAAAAACCATAACTTCCTCAGATCATATCTCCAAAAATATAGCGAGACAATATCTTAAAGTTAGACCCGAGGTTTAGACCGATTGATTCCCAAATGGTTTTTTTTTAGCTTCTGAAACTTCGTAGTGAAACAATTATAGTGAAAATTCCACGATGGCTTGTTTGGAACAGTGAAGACCTAGAATCCAAAGCTCTGATACCAAATTTTATGAAACCAGCTCACAAAAAGATAGGAAAGATAGATAAAAACCTTAGAAATAAGCCTCTTCAAGGGGGAAACCTCCTTTACATTACAAAAATGAAAAATTCTTGGATGATACAAATGACAAGACCTCCTTTCTATATATAGGAGTCTAAGGGGTCATAATATAATCAGAGCTGACATAACAATAATAATGTAAGGGAAAAATAATAGCAATAGTGGGCTTCTATGGGGCACAATAATAAGAATATGGGGACGACATGGGCACAAAAATATAATAAGGGGGTTGTACTAATAACAATAAGGGGTTACACTAGTAGCATAGGGACCTAACACCATCAAGATATTGTAGAAATTTGGGATGATGGACTCCAAGCCAATGATTAATCCTATGATCACCAACCTCAAGAAGTTGAGGAGCTCCAACTCTAGTCTCATGGATCCTACCTCATATCGACAATTGGTGGGTTCCCTAATGTATATGGTAAATACTAGGCCAAACATATGTTTTGCAGTGAACATTCTTAGTCAGTTTCAATTGGAGCCTTGTCATGATCACTGGATAGCTGCCAAACATATATTTAGGTATATTCGTGGCTCTATACATAAGTTCCTAAAGTATGATAGTAAGGAAGTCAAACTAATTGGCTTCAAAAAATCTGATTGGGGTGGCAGTGAGACTGATGGAAGGAGCACTACCAGAGGATGCTTCAGTCTGGGAGATACTATTATCTCATGGATGAGTAGGAAGCAAGATCCCATTGCATTAATATGTGGCTGCATGTGAAGTAGCAAAAGAGACTGTCTAGTTAATGAAGCTTCTAACAAATTTGTTCGAGAAGCCTCTGGGTCCTACTGTAATTAATTGTGACAACAAAATTTGCATCAAGATGTCTTGAGTTCCCTTGTTTCATTCGAGGATGAAACATATCAATAACAAGTTCCACTTTATTAGAACCTTGGTGCAAGATGGGATCATGAAATTGGAATATTTTTCGTTAGATGAACATGTAGCAGACATACTGACAAAGGCTCTTCCTAATAAGAAGTTCGAATATTTAAGGAACCTGCTAGGTTTGGTAGATATTGGTGATTGTATTGATGATAAAGAAATGGAAGAGATTTGTTGAGGCTTTGAGAGTGAAGCATTTCCTGGGGAGACATCAGGAAGACACTCTGTGTTAATGTATGGATCCTAATATTAAAAATGTGGTGTTGTTTATTGAGCTCTATTTTGGATACACACTTGTATATTTGGGTTGGCAGTTAATAAGTAAGCCTGATGGTACCTAGAGGGGCTAAAATCCTGATTCCACCTTAGTCCCACTTGGATAGGTTTCCTTGGTCAAGAATCTAGTCCATGGCATTACGATGCCTAAATTGTTGCGTGATTGGTTTGATAGATTTTCCTAATAAGGAATCTAGTCCATGGCATTACGGTGCCTAAAAGTTCTTCATGTTTTCATATAGTGTGAGATATTCCATTGCATATGTACATTATGAATACCTGCCTAGTTAAGAGGGAGTGTTAGAAAATGTAACTATGTTCGGTCTTCAATAACGTACTTAAGTCATTATGTAATGTAATTTTCAAAAGAATAAAGAAAATAATTTTTATTATTGTAACAATGAATTATTAAAGCATGGGTTCATGCTTGGGTCGTCATTATATTTGTCAAAGTCCCCATTGTGGACTCCTAGGATTAGTATTGAGTTTATAAAGTCATTGTATATTTGAATAGATCCTTCTTGGGCTTTCGAACAATGTAAAAGGTTTTGTATTAAGTCAAATATGAATTATGTACCCTCCACATCATGTCGGCCTAAGGAATATCAAGTCGGCTAAAGGACCCCCATTCGAACCACAAGAAGCCTATATATTCAAGGAGTTCAAAGTCATTTGAATCATTCACTCTCAGGCAAGTTCAATATCTCAAGAAGAGCTAGAGAAGTGTGAAGTCTGTTGTCGGGAGGAGAAAATTAGTGCGAGTTTGGAGAAGTCTTTAGAGAAGAAGATAATTGAACTTTTGGTGTACCTCTCTCTCGGTTTTGTGGTCTAGGTTGGGAGATCGAAGTCTCCTAAGATTTATTTATTTTCAGAAGATGCATGTTGCTAGAAGCTATTGCCTAGTCGAAGTTTCTTGAAGAGGTCGAAGATCTGGGAGGCTGACATGGTGTGGAGAGAAAGTTTGGTCTTGGTTTAGGGTAAAGAGTCTCAAAGAATACTATTGAAAGGAAGCATTATCTTGACTAGGTTTTCCCCTCGAGGGGGGTTTTTCCCTGACATGCGCCTATATTGTGTGTCTCTTGTGTTGTGATATTCATACATGTATAATTTCTTGATGAAAGATAAGATAATAAAGAACTAAAATAAGCCAACACACTCACAACTAATTATCAAGAAAGGAGAATCAAACCCTAATATAATATCTTTGATTTTCCAACACCTCTAATCAAGCATCTTCCATGTAGCTTCCTTGGCCCAAAATTAATTCCATTGCACTTTAACTTGCTCTATTTCTCAGTTCCGGAGCATGAGCTTATTATGCTGCAAGATGCATTGAGGCTTTGGCTAGAACTCTCCCTCTAGTTCCACCTTCTATCTCGATAATGAATGCTTGGTGATCTTCCTGCATATTATCAACTGCTGCATAGATCCAGGGAATGCCTTGACCTATATCCCCAACAGTCTATGCCTCCTGAGAGCTATAGATCTGAGGCTTAACACCTAGATACAATGGATAATCCCTCTTACGTTGGTCTCCACCACAAGTCCAACACCTTAATGGTTCTCTTCTATTGCCTTTATTCTGCTACTCCACAGGTTGAGACCCATGTCCTTTCTTATCTGCATTGAACTTCTTATGAGGAGCCATATTTTCCTTCTCACCTGCATCTTGAGATATTCCTTGCTTCTCAAGCCATTTTCCTTTAGTCTTCTCACTACCCTTCTAGTCATGCTTGAACTCAGTCTTTCACTTTGACTATTCATAAAAATGATTCAACTTCTTGATAGATCCCTCTAATGATTGAGGATCATCAAAATCAATCCAGTCTTTGAATGATAATGACAATCCACTGATGAACCTTTGGATATTTTCTTTCTCATCATTGAGATGGGGAACATATCCCAATAGCTATAGAAATTTGGTTGTATATTCTTCACCTAACATGGAACCCATCTCGAGCTCATAAAATTCCTTAGCCTTTCCATCATAATACTTGCCATATAGGTACTCATTTATGAAGAGTCTTTCAAATTCTTCCCAAGTCAGCTCCTCTTCCCTACTTCCTTTGACATGTGTGACATCTTTCCACTAGATATCAACTTTTTCTTTTAGAATGAAAGTAGCTATCTTGGATTTCATATTCTCTAAGTAATCATGAAGTTTGAAAAATTTCCTCATTCCAAGTAGCTATGCTTCTGCATATTCTGATTTGGTCATCTCACCATAAAAAGTAGGAGGCTTGGTTTTCTTGAATTCCTTTTGAAAATACCCTTTCTCACTCCTCCTATGATGTTGGCGACGACAACGATGATGTATCCTAGAAGAAGATCTAGAATAAAATCCATGTGTACGAGACCTCCTCCCAGGTGTATCCAAGAGTCTACCACTCTTTACTGTATCATCTCAGTCCATTATGTACCTTTTATAAGATCTGCTTCCATTTGCACCATTATTGTTTTCTTCCTGTCTATCTCCATGATTGGTCCCCATGTGTCCATGCTTTTTTAAATCTAAAAGGCTTTGAAGGATGATTGGATTAACCTCTGCTTGCTTCTCTTGAGATTTTGCAAGTATTTCTTGTGATTCAATCAACAACTCATTATCTACTTCACAACTTCTCAATGTATCTGCTAGATCAGGAGAGTCCCCCTTTCCCTACTGTTTAATTGATTTCTCCAATCCCACTAATTTCTCTTTTGGTTTGTATGAGTCATATGAACTGCATTTAACCATATTCTCTTCATCTCTTTTCCTTCTATTTCCTGAAACATATCACTGTTAGATAAAATAAAAGGTACAATCAAAAGAATTACCTCAACTTACTACTAGTGAAGCTATTGCATCTGCATAGGTCAATCTAGATTAACACAATACATAATAGTTATATTAAGGAAATATCAATACATGCATGAAGTAAGAGAATATAACAACATTAACAATAAAATAACTATCATGCATGCATGATAAACATATAGACATATGCAGATCTATATGCATAATAATATGCTTTTACCCCAAGGTCCAATGCTGTGAACCTACTTTGATACCACTCTATAACACCCCACCCCACATTTACCCACTTTCACATACTTACCAGGGTAAACATGACTTTAGAGTCACTATACATGACCCGACATCCAAAATACAATTATGGAAATAGGGTCCACTTGTCCAAAACTTACTACAACACTTAGGGACACCTAATCACACCCTTAACAGTTTGATCTCATTGGTGACCTTTTCCTTGAGTTGGAACCACTTTCTGACCTAACTTACAACCCAACCACACACATCAAAGCCAATTAGTCTATCCGGATGGTTCCAGCCGCATGCACAACTCAACCTTAGTGTGGCTACAACCAAAATTACCCAGTTCAGAGAGTGCATCCAGAGACTTTATTTTGGATTTTTAGGGCTTGCCTACAAGCCAACTACCTAGATATGCTATGAAATTTCCAGAACTCTCTATACCATATGTAGGAGTCTTCATTCCCTATTTTCAAGTTCTATTCCTGTTCAAGCTTGCCAAATACATAGTAATCATTTATACAAACACTTTATGAACATAGTATTTGTAGGCCATGAATGCATATATGTTCACTATTTCATTAGTTTCATCAGAGGTTCATCAAGAAGGATTACTTCCCTCTCAAGCTAGTTGCAACAAACACTTATTAGCTCATGCATTCATATAAACTAATCAATAACTTATCAAAACATGAAAAAGATCAATAACTAGAGAAAATCTTCTAATAAGTGATAAACCATGCCTGTAACCAACACTTAACCAGAATGAGGCCATGACAAACCAGTCATAAAATCAACACAACAAATAATACTTGTTCTCACTAATCTCTTTAAAGAATAACACATATTAACATATGCATAGTGCCAACCAAGTTAGGGACTTCCACATACCAGCCGACCATAGATTGGACAAAACCAATTCTTTCTTCCAACTAATCACCCGTGTGCCATATTCTAGGCATGAAGGTGGTATCACATGGGATAAACCAAAACATAACCAAATAGGGAATCCAAAGTTAAACCACCTACACCCTCAAGTCACATTGACTTCACTTAAATTGATCTAGAATTCACCAAATCAACACAACATAGGATGCCTAAGAATTTATTCACAATACCCAGAGGAATTTTTCTATCTCCACCCACTTGTCAAGAGTTTTAAGAGAAAAATATCTCCACCCTCAACCCTTGGGAATTTTCTCGAGACCATCTCAATCAAATACAAAATCTATTGGCATCCAAAGATCAACCAATAAAGAACCCACTACATCATGGCTATCCAGAAAATGACATAGGAAAGATTGTACATGATTGTTACTCCAAGAAAATACCATTCCAATAATAGAAAAATGACAAATAAATCAATGCATGAACCATGCATTCCAATCTCAACATGATAAATCACACAAGCACACTGCAACATGCAAAAATCCTCCTTCTGGTTGCTCTTTTCCTTTCTTGATTTCTGTTGATCCAATTTATTTTTCGCTCCCTTGCTTTTCCTCTTCCTTTGCTTTCTTTCTTGTGTCTTCCTTGTGTCCAAGTGCTCTCTCTCATGTTGTGGCTATTCCCTCCTCCTTTCCTCCAAGAGAATGCTAGAATGTTGTCTCTCCAATTTCTTTTCTTTTTCTTTTCCTTTTTCCTTCAGTTTCCATTACATGCATATTCTTTTACTATTTTCTCATTTTCTTGTCCCTTTCTCTTCCTCACCTAATTAAGTGGATTTTCTTTCATTTTCTTTCATTTTTTTTACCTTGCCACATGTCCTTTCTAGCCTATAATAAATAATTTTCCATTTATTGCCTTTTGCCTCTTGCCAATGCCAATTTCCATAGCCAATAAATAATTAACCACAAGTGGATCCTAATATAATGTTTTTCCCTTCATTCAACTTGGAATACATGTCCTACGACCTTGGTTTGATTTTTCCTTTATAATTTCCATACATTATTTATTTACATGGAAATTTAACTCGGGGCTGTTACATGCAACACATCTAGGATACCAGAAAATGATCTCTGGAATGAAAAAACAATTCTTCTGGTTGAGAATGTAAATGGATATAACATAATACTTGTTTAGATTCCAAGAATCCCAACTAGTGAAAGTAGATAATCAACACTCAACAATATTTTTGAATCCTCTACCCATATTTGAGTGGAAGTGGGAAGTGATAACATTGGATTTCATTACTAGATTTCCTAGGACTAAAAAACAACACAACAAAATCATGGAAGTGTTGGACAAATTAACAAAAACCACTCACTTTATTCCAGTGTAGTCCACTTAAAAGACTTCCAATGTGGCAAATTTTTTCATGAAAGATGTTTTTCATCTTCATGGCATCCCTAAAACAATAATATTAGATAGGGACCCAAAGTTTACTTCCAACTTTTGGAAGGCCTTGTTTATGGGAATGGGTACTCAACTAAGTTTTAGTACCACTTATCACCCTCAAATGAATGAGAGAAAAAATAGAGTCAATTAGGTAAAGGAGGATGTTGATCATTGGTTGTCATTGATGTCAACCCAAGCAGCACCAGGGGATACCCATATCTTGCATGGGAATTTTGAATTCACAAATTACTCTATTATGAGTCAAGGATCTTCTATATGGATTCTACTCGTCAATATGTTTCCACTGATATATGGCGTGCGACGTAATTCTTCACGGTTTGAGAGATATTCATGTTTGAAGTTAGTAACCCCAGTTAGCGCGCTAAAACCCTATGGGGTTGTGTAATGGCACTCATAATTGGTTGTGGTCATTGAATAATAAATAATTAATAATGTTTTTTTTTCCTAAAATCCCTCCAACATTCACTTGTTGAGGACCCTCTCAACTCAAGACATTCATATAAATAGTGACCCTCATATCCTCCTCTAGTAGGGATTTTGTGGCTTCAAACAGGTCATCGTGGCATTTTCACTATAATTTTTTGTTTTTCTTGTGAAGCTTCAAAATTTGAAATTAAAATCCATTTGAGCCAAAATCTTGATGAACCTCATGACCAAATTTGAGATCTTGGTTCATTATATTTTTGGAGATATGATCTGAGGATGTTAGGGTTTTTGCAGGCTCCCAAATTCCATGTCAAACAAGTGATGTTGGGAAAATCGTCATAAATTTCTCTCTGAGGATTGGATTCCAATTTTTTAAATAGTGATAGAAACATGACAAACTTTGGTTTGTTGGGTATATTTTTCATGGGTGAAGGTCACAACAGGGACACGTGACACTTCGTACAAGTTCGCTCTACTGAACCAGGCTATAGTCAGGTCATCGTGGGAGATTTGGCATAACCCTTTCTTGAAGAATCCAATCTTGATCAGACCTGTGGGTTTGGAAAAAGGATTTAGAGGGCTATCATAGGATGGAATTTCAGACCCTGGAGATCAAAAATTACATATATACAACAGATTCAGTATCGAGCTCCTAGAAGGAAAGAAAAAGCATGCATTCAAGGATCGTTGTAGTCAGGACCAAACATCAATAGTCAAGGGTAAGTCTGCTACATCAAGGTATGTATTATTAGTGTTTGCATTTGATTTTTGAGTATCATCTCTGACATATGTTTTTGCAGGAAAACGTAAGTATATCAGTGTCTCGGTTATATCTCTATGTCTCTATATGTCACAATTAGTTTTTCGGATGTCCTATTCTTGATACTACACATTTTATCCTACATATTCTTGATGCTACACCAAGTTTGATAAATCTATATGATGTTATAATTTCATGTTACTTGACTTGTCATAGTTGATAGAATGGTCTCTGTTGCTGTACTTAGAACTTGGTCCATCACAAGTCTAGGGTCTGTCATAAGTTTTTATTGTATATATGTTTAGGTCAATTTTGGATATAGTGTTTTATAGAGTCTAGGGCTATATCAAGAGTGGGAGTCTTTGTCTATTTCTGCAACAAATCAACAAAAAAAGTGACAAGCACACTTCGGGTATGCATTGTAATTTTTAATTTGTATTTATTCATTATTATGCACTTACATGTGTTTTGCAGGTATAGGTAAGTTGAAGGGTATTTTGTTTTGTTGTGGGATTGGTTTCGTCGGGAAAATTTTGCACGCTGGTAGAAAAAGATTCAAGTACAACATCAAGCAAGAATTCAAGAGCGGAAGTATCAAATCAAAGGAAGCATTGTAGTGGGACATCCTTGAATACATGACAACCATCTGTATATTGTGAAGAAGTGTCAAGGTGAAGAGTCATCATTGTAAAGTTGTAAAAGAGTCATTTGTAAAAGTTTCATCATTGGAAGAGTCATTATTGTAAAAGAGTCATTCTGCCTAGAGTTGAAAGGGCATTTTTGGGAGGTATAGGAGTCTCTTTTGGGATGATGCTTTCAGCCATTGTAGGGTGGCAGGGACGTGCTAGGCTGGTGCATGAAGTTGCCTATAGGTTGGAGCCTGTGAAAACTTCAGGGTGGTAGGTTGGTCTAGGATGTTGGGTCATCCATTCAGTTGACTACTGAAGAAACCAGGGCATTGGGGCATCCTTCCAGTGGGAGTTGGAGAAGAATGATTTTCTAGAATTCCAGGAAGTTGTTTCTTTCATTTTAGCTGGGGTTGTAGATTAAAGAATTTATCAAAAAAGTGTTCGGTGGTTTTTGAACCGGAGGGGGTTTTCCACCTAAAATTATTGTGTCTACTGTGTTCTTTTATTTACTGTTATTACTGCATAAACATTAATAATAATTGAAGATTAACTGATGTTGTGAAAAGATTTAAAAGTGATAATTGCTAAGGAATACTGATTCACCGCCCCCTCAGTATTTCCAATAGAGGACTTGTTATGAATGTATGTCATGCATCAAACATCTAGATGGGAATACTATTTACACTTAGTATAATTTTCTTACAATAATGGGTACCAAGCATCTCTTAAGATGAGCCCTTTTGAGGCGCTATATGAGGGAAGGTGTCATATTCCTATAAACTAGGGTTGGCTAGAGGATAAACTCATGTTGCGACCATATCAACTAAAGGACATGGAAGAGATGGTTAGAAAAATTAGACAAAATTTAAAAGCTTCCCAAGACAGGCATAAAATCTGTGCATACTTAAAGATAACATATAGAGAGTTTCAGGTTGGAGAAAATGAAATCACATTAAAGTGAGACCCAAAAAGAGTTCCTTAAACTTGTGGTACTATTCTAAACTGACCTCTCGATTTTATGGGCCCTGTGAAATATGAGCTAGATTTGGACCAATAACTTACCAATTGGCATTGCCATCTCATGTAACTCACAATGTATTTAATGTATCTATTTTAAAGAAGTATGTGCATGATCTGAATCATGTAATTGATTGAAATGTGGTACATGTCGAAATGGAAGGAGAATTCTAGGTTGAACCACTGCGAGTCTTATATCAGAGGGATATTATAATTTGGAATTGAGCCATCAGAGGTTAAAGTGTAATGGGAGAATTTTGGGCCTGAAGAGGTCACTTGGGAGATGGAGGATGAGATGAAAAAGGATTATCCTAATATATTTACTTGATTATTAAATTTGAATAAGCATAGGGGATGGTGTCTTGTTTTTGGGAGGCGAGATGTAATACCCTGGAAAGACTTACTTTATGACTTTATTAATTTATTGTGGAAATAGAAAAAAAAAGATGCACTGAATAATTGTTTATTTTCTAACATTGGAAAATAATTAATGGAATTATGCTAAATAATTAAACTCTCTCGGAATTATGTTAGAGGCTAATACGAGATATTAGCCTATGACTGTCAGGAAAAAAATTAACAAAAGTGGTTATGCCCAAAGAAGGAAAGGAGGAAAAATAAATATCTCTTTGTCTAATTTTTTTCTATGGTGCTTAAAAACAAGGGTATGAGGACTAGTACACATGATTTGTTAAGCACATTGAGGAAGGGAACACTAATTTTTTTTACAGAAAGAAAGAGAGATGACATACCACCTGAATTGTGACAAGGTGGGAGGGAAAGACCCTGTTGTGGATTCTGGAATAGATATTGTGGGAGAGAAAGACAATGTCTATTTGACCCTTACCAATTGGAGAGAAAGGCTGGTAAACCCAGTAAAGTGTTTTCATGACGTTGCATAGGGTAAGGAGGAAACACAAACAAACTCCTCCTAGTTTACCTAAGATTTAGAGGAAGAGATCGGGGGGAAATGTTAGTAGAGGACACCTCAATTTTGGGAGGAAAATAGTAGCCTCTGGCATAATTAAGAAATAATCAATGGATAAGTAGTGTTCCTTAGAGGTAAGAGTATCTCTCTAAATATTTAAATGTAATGACAATCATATTTACATGAATGTTGTGAAAATGAAATTGATTGCAGGTTGACATGAGGCGACACCCTTACCTGTATTGTGGACTTATATTTAACAGTTGAAGATGTTATATTTGATATAAAATAAAATGTTTCTATTGGTAATAGAAAGGGAAAACTACCAGTCTAGATTTACAATTGTAGAGATGCGTGTTAGAGATCAAATAGATCTAGTTATGGAAATAAGCTACTGAGTTCTAGGTTAATAGTTGGGAAATAATTTCAAAAGAGAATATAGTCATATATTGTTCTCATGTGTTAATATTATAATAATAATAATATAGGTTGGAATTTTGGTTGGAAACTAGGTTGAAACCCTTGAGAGATCCCAGATGGAATAACCATCAACGCATTTCTTATTGAGTTAGTCTTGAGTTGAAAGCAAGAAGACACATGGACTAACAATGGTTCCTGGTTATAGGTACCATTGATGCCTTGGACTAAACAGTAAGAAGAAACACACACACACACGCATACTAACAATAACAACAACAATAATAATAATAATAATAATAAGTGATAAAATATTATACTGTGCAATGTAAAATACTTATTTCATGTAATGATAAAGATGCTATTTAATATCTATATTTGTGATAGGTTATACAGAGAAAGAAGAAAAATAATTAAATATTCAACAAGGCTAAGAATTCCTGGAACTACCCTAGGGAAAGAAAATACTATATATATATATATATATATATATATATATATATATATATATATATATAAGTACATGAGAAGAATCTATGGAAACATTATAGATTACTGTACTGAACAATGTTACAATTGCAGGAAGAATTCGTTTGTATAAGGAAAATAATTGAAATCTTGATAACTACCATTATAGTTCCATTACACAAAAAAACAAAATACATGCATAAATATGTATATCCAATAGTCCTATAGGGAGAAAAAGTCCTAAAGTTTAACTCAATAAAACAAGACAACAATTTGAAGTATCAAATAACAAAATGACCCCGTAGGGTTACTGCTAGTTGGAAGTATTTGCAATACTTTAAAAAATTTAAAAATACAACAATTAATTAAACCCTCACCCCTAGAGAGTCTTGACACTTTTGTATTGAAGTTTGTAGATAAACAATAAACCTAAGCTTAAATTGCAAATAGCTAATAATATTGAAAGTGACCGCCTGCAAATACCCTACTACATATGGAAGGAAGCCCTTGGCTTTGTGACTGAGTAAGCCTGATACAAATAAAATAAATAAATTTAGAACATAGTCATTTTGAGAATCTAAGGAAGAATGTGTGACAACTTCGAAACCCTTGTATACCCAGTGAATTCCATGCTCCAACATACCTAATTTGAAAAAGAAAACAAGGGTTTCATTAGAGAATCCTTAATAGAATGCATTGCAAGAAAAAGAAAAAGAAAACAACATCGAAAGGGTGTAATGGTATTACTTATAAGATATGATGACAACAAAAATTCTCCTCCCCATACCTTGCATAGTTGTATAAAGAGTACCAATGGAGGATGACGTAGAAAATATTAAAATAAAAGAACCATTGTAATATGACAAGGAATAACCCTAGATTACCTTAAAGAACTAAGAATTAGACCCTTAACATTTAGGCAACAATCACATAAGACAATTAAGAGCATACACAATAAACCTATTGCTTGGAATACCTGGAATCAAAACGTTCCTAGCTAACACACAGTGAATGTGTTAGATGGTGTTGGAATTAAGAATAGATTAATAAGAAGGAAATGCAATAACAACAATTAATCTGTTGAATTCAAGATATTGAAACCATGTTCTTACCTTGGAATAATGTTGCTTGGAAGGTGAGGTCGATGAGCTGAGACACTGATAAGAAATATTTACCGACAATGGTCTAAGGTTTAACCGTTGAACAGGAAAGAACATCTCTAGTAGGGTTTCAATCAGATAGATCCATTTTAGTGTTCGAAAATGTACAAATGAGGTAGTGACCTAGGTGGATATTGGTGGCCACCTGCCTATTCCACTTGGACCCCCACCATTGTTTCTTTCATTTTTTCAGTTTCCTTATTTGTAGCACAATTTACTATTTTTGGCAGTTTTTCGGGTCCTAAACTTCCGAAGCCGTTTTGAGGCCCTAAACAACATTTTTTTGGGAAAACCGAGAGAAACTTGGGTAATTAATTGATTTTTCTCACTCAAAAGTTGTATTCCTTGGATATATCTTTCTAATGAGGTATTGTGCATGTCAAATGAAGATCATATGCCAAAGTTACGACCTTGGGAAGTTGGTGTATCAATTTACCCAAACAAGGCCCATAGTTTGGCGCTTCATCTCCCACGGTTAGGTTTTTGGATGTTTAGGGTTTTCCGTTGTTTCTAAAAAATAAATAGGCCTTCGAGCCTCATTGTAACACAATTCAGAGGCATGTGGTTGCGACATCTCTTCTCAGATATAAGCTACCATCGCCCGAGCTAGTCTTATTTCCATTATGTTTGTAAGCATATTTTAGTATTTGATATTAATGAAATGAAGTGTTATTTCTACTGCATCTTTATATTTATGGTTATATCTATAATTTGTTGCGTTCTTGTTTAAATCCAGATCAGTGGTATCAGAGCGGTCTTCTCTTTCTCTGTTTTTTCTTTGCATGCCCCCAACAAGGTCGGGATATAAGGAGTTAGGGCTTGAACTGGTCAAACCTTTGCATGACTAGCCTCAAAAATCTCGACAACCTCCCATGGTGGATGAAAATAAAGATGAGTAGGTAGGAGATCCTATCAAAATCTTGCTCGAAGAATCCCTCGAGTGATAAAGGAACGTGATGATGGACAACTTTGCCTAGATCCTTCAACGACTACCCAAGGGCGACACATCTACTTCCGGTAGCTACTCTGGAAGTGCCACACCCTTTAAGGTACAAGTTAAATTTGGCATTCCCATATTTGAGGGTTAGATAGATGCATACGCTATAGATAAATGGTTAAATCTGCTAGAAGGATATTTTCGTTCATGATTTTTCAAGTCGGGAAAAATCAATTTTTCACTTCTCAAAACAGCTCCCCACGTCAAGGACTGGTGGGAAACCTACTGTGACAAGAAGGATGTAAGTATGAACTCACTGTTTTAAGCTTCACCGACTTGGAACTCATTCCGAGATGCCATTAAAGGAGCAGTACTACCCTATCAGGAGTTATGAGGATAAATACATAAAGTGGACAACGCTGCGACAGGGAAGGGACCAAGATGTGCCAGAGTTTACCAATGTTTTTCATACTCTTCGCACGAAGTTGGGTATCAAGGATTATGAGAATCATTTGGTTCTCAAGTACCACAACTGCTTGCACAAGTACATCCAGGACAAGATGAAATTCCTGGACATCACCTCGCTTGGCACGACATACCGATATGCGGTCAAGATTGTGAAAAAGTTTAAATGGAATAAATGAGACTTTGGATCTGCGAATCCGAAGTAAGGGAAAGGTGCCCCCAAACCATAGAACACAGGACAAAGCCAAGGCGGGGTGGCCCAAGACAACCTGCCAAAGCTGTAAGCAAAGAAAAACGATGCGAAGCTGAAGAAGGACATGGGAAAGCAGTGTGAGTTCCATAAGAGCTCCACTCAAAACACAAGTGAGTGTCAGACCAAGAAGTCATTGGTGGCCGAGCTAAAGGCTTCAGAATTAGATGCATGTTTCGACTTTGAGTTAGAACCCAATAAGGGGAATGACACAGGGAAGCAGATTATCAATGCGGAGCCCAATGCCACCGTTGCCACCTTGAAGTTCCAAAAGGAGGAACCCAAAGATCCAGAGGAGGAGGAGCGCCTCTTCCACTCATAGATGTGGGTAAAGGGTTCCCCGCTATAGTTCATTGTTGAAAACAAGAGCTAAAATAACCTCATTTCGGCAGAGGTTTTGAAGCTACTGGGCTTACCGATCACAACACATCCACAACTGTACACCATCGGGTGGCTTCACCAAGGACAAGATCTTCGCAAGAGTCAGTAGTGCCACCTTCCATACAACATCAAGCCCTTCATAGATGAGGTATAATGTGACGTTTCTCCCCTTGATGTTTGTGATGTGTTATTAGGCCAACCATACTTATGGAAGCGACATGTTGTGTATGAGTCAAGGCCTCGTGCTGTTATTGTTACTTTGGGAAATAAGTAGTACAGGATACTGGAGGTAGCACCGCCTATTGCCATCTCTTTGGTTACTGCAAAACATTGCAATAAGCTCATTTTCGAAATCAAGAAATTTGTTTTCCTGATGATACACCCTTAGGGAAAGAAGAAGACAGTGGCCATGACCTCCAGATAGGGCCCCTCTGCATGGAAACAACAGATGGACAAGATCCTGGAGGAGTACGAGGACATCTTCACCTCCCCCACAGGGGTGCCTCTGCACTATCAGGTCAATCACTCCATCAATCTGACCCCAGGTACGCCACTGCCCAATGGACCAATCTATCAATGCTCCGTTCTAGAGAATGATGAAATCAAGAGGCAGATTCAGGAGTTGCAATAGAAAGGTCACATCCATTCGAGTTCATCGCCCTGTGGGAGCCCAATCGTGTTGGTATAGAAGAATGATGGGACTTGGAGAATCTGTATTGTTTACCGGGCGCTAAACAATATCATTGTCCAGAATCGATACCCGATCCCATGGATTGATGACCTTCTGGACCAACTGAAGGGGGGAAATATTTTAGCAAGATCGACTTGAAGACCGTCTATCACTAGGTACCAATTGAACCCTCCAATGTGTGGAAGACTACCTTCAATGCCAAGGAGGGTCTTTTTGAATGGTTGGTTATGCCTTTTGGGTTGACGAATGCTCCTGAAACCTTCATGAGGCCAATGGATGATATATTGTGGCCGTTCACCAACTCATTTGTAGTGGTATACTTGGATGACATCCTGATCTTCAGCCAGAGTTGATAAGAGCACCTCCACCACATTCGACAAGTTCTCCAAACACTGCAGCAACACAAGTTGTGTGCCAATTTGGAGAAATTCACTTTTGGCATGACCCAGGTTCAGTGTCTGGGATACATTATTGATAAAAGAGGGGCGCATGTGGATCCAACCAAGATCCAAGTCATTTGGGATTGGCCAACCCCAACCACTCTGACAGAGCTCCATATCTTTCTGGGTTTGTTGTAATATGTAACAACCCCCCCATTTACATATAGTAATAGATAATATTAGACATATAAATGGGGACCCTTTTTAATTTTTTAGTCTTTGAAAGATAAATCCTAACTCTAAGAAATTGCCTTGAAAACTCTTAGAAAACAACTCAAGTTTAGGATCCTCATCGCAAATCGCAAATCAAATTTTAACCATGTGATAATCATAAACACCTTAAAGAAATTGCGATATGCGATCAACCCCCCCGCTGCGACATCCTGATCAAAATGCCTTAACAATTTGCAATCGAATTTCACAGGAGTCGCAACTAAATAAGCCATGCCATTGTGTTATTCGTTAACGATTTGCGAAATGTGATATTCACAATTACATTTCGCATTATAAACAGGAAACGCTATATGACATCATTTAAAAAGATGTGATGCATGAATAAAGCACCAAGCGTGGGAAATAACTGTGTTTTAATATAATAATGAACAGTTTGACAGAGTAATTAATGTTTAGCAGCCTGAGGAGAGGTAATGATGTTTCAAGTTATGGCTAGTTGATGTTGAATATCTCATTCGAAATCCTCCCACAATTCAAAGTCATTTTAGAGATTTTTCAACCTTAATTACCCTATATCAACTGTGTTGAATATATCTCTTCCATTTCCGGCAAGATACAAAAGACATGTCATTACGGAAAGTGATGCAGAAACAAAAAAAGAAGAGCATTACAGAGTCCGAGCTATCAGAAATGTCTCCTATATTCTCTGATACGGTCTGCAGCACTGATGGGGGAGCAACAACTTGAGAGGTCATATACAATAAGGTTGAGGATGAGCGTCCCAAAATTATTGTCACAAAAGTTACGATTGACTCAATAAAACCTTTGGGACTTTAATTAAAGGATGTTGTCTTTTCTTTCCTTCGCAGAAAAGGAGCAAGAGAAAAATCCTCCCATACACTGATATGATTAGGTGGGTGGTGGAAAACCTCACTATTGAGGATAGGCAATTCAGGAACTTGAGAATGGAACTCATGGGGTCATTCAAAGTGGAAGACTTGAAGCAAATGTACCATATACTTGACCCTAAGGATATATATGATAAATCATACGTGGCCAACTTCGCAAATAAGAACAAAGAACCTTTCAAGATGATCCAGGGCTAGAGGGTACTGGTGAACAAGTTCAAATTTGATAAAACAGGTACGTATCCTGTAGCCTCTTTGGCAAACCCATAAAACTATGCAACTGCTATGCTATGTAGACTATACAGATTACCTAATAATGCTAATTTTTCCATAAAATGGATACCTTCGATTGATGCCTGTGTCAATTCCCACATTATGAATTGGGCCACCATCCTATCTGATAACCTAGCCACTGTCATCACCAAATATTGACAGAAGAGATCCTCCTCTCAAGAGAACCTTCATCCATTCTATTTTAGTGCCTACATTATGGATGTCATCTGTTTCTACACTAAATTTCCAATCATGGGTTGAAAGTGGACATTGTAGGACCCCTACCCTATCCATCTCAGCCATAAAAAATTTGGGAATCTCATTATATACCCCATTTTTATAAGATATGCCATGTTGTTATTTTGCTTTTGTATCAATTAATTTTTTATTATAAAGCCCCCAGGTTTTCGAAAGAAGCCGCTACAGACCTTCTTGCAGTTGGAAAATATTTTGTTGAAGAATGGTTCACATACATAAGGGTTTTTTGTAGTACAATAGACCCACATGTCCTCCTTTGTATGTCTCTGATAAATTATTAGTAAGAGAAATAGCCCACCAGACCGTGGGAAAAGGCTTGACCAAAGTCCTGAAAGAAAGAAAGAAGTTATTATGGCCATCTTTTCCTATTAGGTTGCGGTTACTTTTCGATAGCAAGTTTTAACCATGCAACAAAGGAGTCAGTAAGCTTGGAAAGCCTCAGGCTCCATACTTTGCCAAAAAGGAAATTTGATCTAGACAAGATAGCATATAACATCACTATTGCAGTAAAGATCAAGCCTTATAGCTATGAGGCTAATGATTTTGAAGACCTTTTACAGTCGACTCAATCCTTCGAATAATCGTTCAAATGGGCAAGGACAAATATGAGTCATAAAGATTTTGAAAGCTTTAAGGAGTTGAGAAAGAAAAGGCTCGAAATAATTCCATTGCATTTGTTAAAAATCAAGGACAAACCTACGCCCAGTGTGATTGTTAACAACGAGGGACCTGATTCTCGCATAGAGTCTCAAGTAGATACAAGGAAAGCACTGGATACAGGGAAGGCCCAAGACATCGAGAATACAACAGAATCTAGCAGGAAGTTAGCTGAAAAGCAGGGTATGAGTACCCCAGCTAAAGATATCAGTTCTGAGATCAAAAGAAACAGTTTGGAGCAGGAGTGGGATCAATTCAATAAGAAACTACAAGACATTCCCAAGACAATAGATTCCCAGTAAACTATGGAGTATCAAAATCCTCTGCATGTTCATAAAAACACAGAGTCTAAACTTATGGATGAGCAAGCGACAATGTCTCAGCAGACTGAAATCATTCTTGCTCTGCCCACTTCGGAAATTGTCTTAAAGGTGACTGGAATCCCTCCTCTTGATGTGTTCTACAACCCGCTACACAAGGATGTATTAAGGAGACAGAGGAAAAGGAGAAGGATAGAAACACCCAAACTCCCACCTGGGAATGAGCCAATGGACATAGTTTGGAAGGACATCCCTTCCAACCTAGCTGAAAATTTGATTAGAGTGTCACAGTTTACATGAGTGTATGCAACATCCACCATGAACAAAGCTATTGAGATATCTGCTTTTTTGAAGGAAAAGGAATAAAAGATTGCACAACTTGAGCAACAGCTCGAAACAAAGAAGGCAAGTGTGAACAGGAAGGCCTCTAAGTAGCTAGCCCAATTGCAACAGAGCATGGAGGTGCTGAAGATAAGCCATGAAGTAGACATATCAACCAAAAACATGCAACTCTAAGACTTGCAACAAGCCATGGAAATATATAAGGATGTTCCTACTGTGAAGGAATTCATCAAAGAGGCGCTAGAGCTAAATTCTCTCTTATTAAAACATCAAGAACAATTTTTCCAAAAGATGTCACATATCGCTCCTTATCTAATCACTAGTTGTTACACTAAAAAATGTCACCATGACTATTTACAGTTAGTATGGCTCTATCAACAGTCATGCTATCCTCTTAGGCAAGTCTTATGCCTCTGCTCTCCATGTCAAACTCCAAAAAGAGAGAAAGTATTTATAAATGTATTTATCTCTGGGGACGCAGGTTCTCTCAACCTTACCTGCGGGGACGCACCCAATGTTCACAAAAGCTACGTCTTTGGACGCTCTGTATGTAAAGGGGCAGGTGCGTCCCCCTGTAAAGGTTAAAATGCGCAAGTTTCATCTTTAAAAAGTTACTTGTGGTCATTTCTAGAGCATTCTAGAAGGTTGTTCGACGTGTATTGAGCGCCTCCAGATGGTTCATGCACTCCTACCAAAGAGGAACTTATCCCATCAATAAGGGAGCTATCCCATCCAAAGAGGGGATTATCCCATTGATGGTGGACCTTATTAACTTCCTCTTGAGCACTATAAATACAGGCATTGGGCCAGAAGGAGAAGAGGTTGAAAGCTATACATTTCTAAGGGTAAATGCTGCAGGAATTAGGACTCCCATTTAGAAGCTTGTGAGGAGAGATTGCCATCTTTGCTTGTTCTATTTGGAAGTGGGTGAGCTTTGTCAAAGTAAAGGAGAACTCTTGATGGACCCTGGGAGGGACTTGCACAACACCAAGGCTCAGGTTGTATTTGTTCCTTTTGTTACCTATTAATGCAAATGAGTCCATTCTTCTCAATAACTTGTTATTTATGAGTTGTTTCATGTACTCCTTGGTCTATGTGTTAAATATGTTTTATTCTATGAGATTATCAAGTGCTATTTAATCGTTTGATTGTTAGTGTATGCAGGTTTCAAAGTGAAGGAGGAGCTCATCCGGATCAGCGGAGCTGGACTGCTACAACAGCGTTGGACTACAGGTAGGATCTAAACACTTGATTTCCCATATAGTAAAGGCATGTTTAGAGAAGGATTGCTCTTGTTTGTCTTGTTTGTCACTAGAGAGTCTTAGGCTCCTAGGGAGGTTGGTTGTGTCCGCACAATCGACTCTTTCCGCCTGACAAATTGGCAACTCCGCTGGGGAATCCATTGATGTGAAAGTATTTTCCTTTGTATGAACTTTGCTCTGAGAAAATTGGTTTATTTTTCTGGTTTTTGGCTCTGTGACTTTGTCTTTGGGTGGGTTAGCTTAGGGTTAGATTCATTTTGGTTTTTCTTGAATTTTCCAGTAGGACGCACCCTCTGAGTATTGCACAGTGCGTCCCTGGATGCACTGTCGCTGTGTGCACAGAGCGGGCCCGCACCTGTGCTAACGGGTTGCCTGCATCCCCTGCTAAAATTTGAGAAAATTCCATTTTTTGCATTTTTGCTCTTAGATTTTGCTTTTTCTTAGTTTTTACTGCCCAGATTCATTAGTCTCTTGTCAAAGATCTTCACCTGAACTTGTTTCGATAGCATTGAGTGTTAGTGGATTTCATAGAAGTTTAAGCCCTAAGGTTTGATTTTTGACTAGGTCTTGTAGTGACTTTGGCGGTAGAAGTTGTCAAGCCTTAGATCTCTCTGGTTTTGTCAGCATTCTTAGAAGTCAGACCTGTCATAAAGTCTACCTGTGAGAGCAACTTACCATTGAGTTGTCTCTTTGGGCAAATTTCGAAGTGCTTGTTGATTGAGTCTTGAATTCCATTTTACAAAAAGAACAAAAAGATTTGAGTTTTGTTTTGACTAGTCTTTTGATTCTGCATTAGCTGGTCCTTGATTTGATTTTGGTCAAGTAAAACAACCTAGAATCATCTTTGTGAGCTTTTACCTTGTTAGGTTTACTTAGAGTAAATTTCCTTTTGATTTGCTTGTGAGTGAAGTTTTCATAGATTTTATAGCTTTTAAGATTGATTTTTGTTAAAATAGGTTTATATGCTTTATTAAAAAAGAGAAAATACAAAAACATCTCCTTTGAAAAGTTTTGTTTCAAGTAGCTTTGAAAAGTTTTGAAAGAAAAAGAGTTTTTCGTGCACGTAAAGAGTGGTCATGTTTGTATGCTTGAAAAGATAAAGAGAATTGTTTCTTTGATTGTCTTTACTGAGAAAGTTGTTTTCTATAAAATTTGCATCTCTCAACTCTCTTAGTTAAGAATTTCATTGAAAAAGGAAAGTAGCGTAAATCATCTTAGGTGCATCTTTGTAGTGGTTTGAGTCGAGTCTACACACCATTGGTTTCACTTCCGCTACCTTTTGTCTTTAAGAAAAACCATAAAATTAACGCTTAAAGTAAAATCGACGTAGTAACTTTTATTTACTAGGGCTCTGAAACACCAATTTAGATCAGGCTAGTGTCTTGGAGTAGGTGAGTAATTAACTCTCCAAGACAACAAAACCAAACAAGTAGCTTATCTTGTGATAGAATAAATCCAATTGTCTCATTTGTACTCTGGGAAAGCTCCTCTTAAAGGAGAAGCACGAGCTCGTGTCCGAACCAGTGAGGGGATCAATCCCCCCTCGTTGGGAATGACGCCAGACACGCACGTATTACAAACGGTAAACCTCGGATTAACCATTGTCGAGGAGCCAGGGGTCACTTGTCAGTAAACCTTGGATTATTGTCAAGGAGCCGGCAAGGGGATTGAGCTTGATACTCTGCCCTTGCGTGCTGTCGGAGTTTAGACTGTTCCCCCAGGTGCATTTGTTGCGGTTGGTAACCTTAGTGACCATTATCTTTAGGATTCTACCGAGGTGACGGTGGAGGGAAGATCCCACTGTACCTGGAGCAGACGTTGGCTAGACTCACTTGGATTTTCTGGGGGGTTCACTTCACTCGAGACGGTTAAAGTGGAGGAACTTGGTCCAGTCAATTCATTAAGCAGGTTGCCGGGGTAACTGTTCCACCCGCCACTTCTGTACTGAATCCGGCGATGTTGGGCTTCATCACCAACTAGCGTTTTCGGTCTGGAAGGCTACTGTTTGTGTTTGGTTTGACGCCCTAGATTCTTTAGGCGTGTGATTCAAATTTGTTTGGTTCTTTAGAGACTTTAGGTGGTTTGATTTGAAATTTTATTTTGTTTTCGTGTGTAGTAGTTAAAAGTTTTTAGCTGTGGCGGAATTACCGAGACAGTCCCGTAGACTTCGGGGCAAGTCTCCTGAGATTGTTACCGGAACAGATTTGTTAAGAAAACTCCGTAGATCGCGGGGTGGATCTCCTGAAGACGTTCCGGGTCAGTACGAAGGGTTGAAGGTCCTTGTAACTCCTCCTAGTGGCAGTAGAGTAGGTTCACCTGAAGAAGGAGAATCTTCCTTGGTAGTCCATCCAGATTACCAAAGTTTAGAGACAGGTTATAATCCCGAGGCTGTTACAGTTTCTGAGCTTGTTGGTAGTTTTTCGTCTGCTAGTGATACAGGCGAAGAACCTGAAATATCTGAACCTGTTACTCTGACTTCTAGTGTTCCAGATTCACCGAGAATAGAAAGAGTTATCACCGAAAATCTTCCCTCTGGTTTGATTGCTATCGAAGAACTTGCTCTAGAGGAAGAAATAGGCGTCTCTAACCTTGAAGGTCAACTTACCATTGATCTCAGGGAGCGTGAATCCATCTTTTACAGTCCTCCTAGAAGTACTACTTGGTACCTTTCGTTAACCAATTATTTAGACAACTCAGGGGTAGGTTTTTCTACACCTTGTACTCCTTTTCCACCTGGAGGTATTTATACTCCTGTAAATATGTCTGGTCAGTCGTCCGTGTTTACTCAAAGTCCTGAATCTTTCTTACACGGCGGTCCTTCTGTTCCCACTAGGTATCAATCACTTTCTGGTACCTTTGCGGGGGCATCTCCTCAACCCGTCGATCATGGGTTATTAACTGGAAACAGTGGTAATATACCATTGGGTGTAGGAGACATTTACATGATGTCAGGTTCAGTTCCCGTTTCCCAACCTCAAGGTGGCCAATTACCGCCTGGGGGGCAGCCTCAGTTAACGCCTGGGGGGCAACCTCAAGGTACACAAATCGTGTCTGGGGGGCAACCTCAAGGTCATTGTGCACCTATGGTGCAGTACATGCCTCAAGGTCAACCCCAGCCTCAATATGTACCCCAGGGTCAGCCTCAGTATCAATATCAACCTCAAGGATGGCAACCTCAAGGATGGCAACCCCAAGGGTATCAACCCCAAGGGTATCAACCTCAAGGGTACCAACCTCAAGGTCAAGGTCAACCCCAGTATCTGTATTTACCTCAAGGTTATCAACCTCAAGGTCAATACTCGAGTCAAGGTTATCAACCGCCTCAAGGTCAGTCATATGTTCCAAGTATGGGAACTGCACCTTACAATTATCAATCCTATCCTCAATCCGGTTATGGATCTCAGTATCTTCAACCTGTTACGGGTCAATACCCTGGAATGTTAGTGTGGGATCCATCACAGGGTCAACAGGTGTTGCAGCCAAGTGTACAGTTGGTACCTCAAGCTGGACAACCTGTAGTTTCTGGTCCACCCCAGCAACCGCAACCTGTCCAGTCAAATGTTCAAACTTCTGTAACTTCGGTAGTTACTCAGCCGCCAATTGCACCTAGTACTCCATCTCAAACGGCTGCTGCAACTACTGCCACATCTACCATACTTACTTCTGGAGTATCGACGGCTCCGGTTTCTACTGTCTCTGTAACCACTCCTCAGACATCTTTACCGTTGTCTGGATCTACGATTCAAACCACGGTCCAGATGCCTGCAGGTAAGCCTGGTATAAGTACGGTTGTCACTACTCAACCTCAATTTGTTCACCAACCGTACCAGGGACAGTACCAACCTGGGCAAGCTGTCCAACAACCGGTTTACCAGTATCAACTGTATCCTGGGTACACTTATCAACAACCTCAACAACCCCAGTACGGTCCAGTTAATCCTGGTTTTCCAGGAGGGTATAATATCCCAAATGCGACTCCTGTTCCTAGTTATCCTGGATATCCTCCTCCTGGGACTGGTCTTGTGACCCAGAGTTTTAGAGATCTTAACCGGCAGTTACCGTTTATCGCAACTTTGGATTTACCAGACTTGACGCGCCTAACGAACGATCCAATTCAATATCTTCAGTTCTGGCCGCCAATGCCAAATAAGTTGCCCAGTGATATACCCAAGTTCGAAGGTAAGTCTGGAGAGGATCCGTCCAATCATGTGATGACTTACCACCTCTGGTGTGCTTCAAATTCTATCTCGGATGATTCGATCCGCTTACGTCTTTTCCAGCGTACACTCATTGGTCTCGCGGCCAAGTGGTACATTGAGTTACCACGGGCCTCTTTTTACAATTTTAGCCAGTTAGCTACCTCGTTCTTAACTCACTTTTAGTTGCCGGTCAGATATGATAACGGCACGGAGTTATTAACTTCACTAAAACAATTAGCGTCCACGTATATTTCTGATCACATTCATGAGTGGAGACGTCGAAGAAGGCTAGTGAAAGTTTTTATCCCGGACCAAATCTTAGCTGAATGGTTTGTTAAATCATTATTACCAAAGATTACTGAAGATGTAGCTAAGGCCGGAGTAGTTACTGAGGAGCAAGTCATTGCTCAGGCGCAATACCTTGACTTAGTTTACACTCAGTCGGGTACGTTACACGAGAAGATTCCGGATCTTCCAAAATCGAATCAAATCGCTGCTGCTCCTTCGGGATCTCATGCCGCTGATGGTATGATTGGTATCGTGAATACAAAGAGCAAGAAGAAGTCTTCCAAGGCTTCAACTACTCCTATTATCACTTTGCTTGATTCCCCGACAGGAGAGTCTTCTCCTGAACTTACCGCCGATATTCACGCTGTAGAGGCATCTACGGCCAAATCAAAAAACGGTGGAAAGAAGAAAGGAAAGAAGAAGGCTAAAGCAGACAAGGCTCCGAAGGAGAAAACGGAAAAGTCGGAAACCAATGACGAAAAGCGCAAACCTTGATATCCTTGTCTTATTTGTGAAGAGGATCATTTTACGAGAGATTTCCCTCATCGGGCCGAGGTTGTGAAAATAGTCAAAGGTTCTCCCACTCCTGCTGTGTTAAAAAATCCATTTCCGGAGCAGGAGAATAAGATGATAGGTTCTTCCTCGAATGCCAGTGAAGAACCCATTTTGATGATGTCTCATGTGAGGATTGCTACTCGATCGCAAGATTATGGTAGTAAGAATCCTGTTGATGGTAAGGAAGCAGAATCTTCTCACTCTAACCCATCAACCTCAGCTCCTGGTTCCGATCCACTACAGATCGAGAAACCTAACCCGGACTTAGTAATTAAACCGCCCGCCAAGGGTGTACTTCGAAGGTCTACTTTCAATCCACATGCGAGAGCAGCCCAGAATTACAACATTGTTGAGGAATTAGCTGTTTCACCCTCAGCAATGTCGGCGTTAGAAGTGCTGCAATCATGCCCAGCACAACGAAAATTACTTTTGTCGGCTATCGGAGCTGTTGATGTTCAGGACCCGAATCTAATAATCTTCGATCTAGAAAATAGTACACCGCGTCTCCCCCATCAAATGGCTTTCCAAATTCCAGTGATAGTCAAAAACAGGCCTATTCGTCGGACTGTGATTGATGAGGGAGCTTCTACGTGTATTATGTCGATTCAATGTTGGAGATCTCTTGGTTCCCCTTCGTTGAACCAATCCCCCACCATCCTTAAGGCCTTTGATGGCCGTGGGTTCCGTCCGTTTGGTATTCTACAGGAATTACCTATAGGGGTAGAAGGTAAAACCGTTAGTCTGGATGTGGAAGTGGTTGATGCCCCTCTAGACTACAACCTTCTTTTGGGTCAAAGTTGGTCATATGCTATGACAGCGGTCGTTTCATCGGTCTTCAGAGTAATTAAGTTTCCATATAACGGTAAGATCGTGACTATTGATCAGCTGACATACTTTTCATCCGACCCAGCCTCTTCCGAGAGTATCCAGCATGTCGGTAAGACGACAGTCCCTTATAGGGACATTGGCGTAGGTTTAGTTAAAGATTCCGGTTTACTGGGAACTTTTCCTCTCCCTCCACTCAGCGTAGATCCTTCATTTGCAACAATTCATATGATTACATCAGAAAACATTATTTATGATGATCCTTGGATTGTCCCATCTGAATCTGAGATAGACTCATTCGGTGATGCTATGCCTTTGAGTCCATATGAGATTGCTTATGAAGCCGTCATGTCTTTTACCGACTCGCGTTCAACCCAAATCGACCAAATGAATGTGGTCAGTGACGAATCACTTTTCACCTCAACCTTAGAACGAATAGCGTTTCCTGAAGTCATGTCATCTGACGAACAACTTCGTGAAATCCTAAGTGTAGACGATCTACCGTGGGAAGATCTCCATCACAGATCTTCGTTTTTACCTAAGGATGATGCATTTGAAAATGATTTTTCATCTATTTTTACCGCTGAATATGTCAAAGACGCTCAGGATCCAATGAAACATTCTGATTCAGAGTTGAATTTAGGGAATATTTCTCGCACTATTCCCATTGATATTTCAGTGAAGCCTGGAATTGAGGAGAACATTCATATAGGTGTCGCATGTACAAAAGATGAAATCCAAACTTACAAGGCCCTCTTCCAAGAATTCCGCGATGTGTTTGCCTGGTCTTACGAGGAAATGCCGGGAATCGATCCTGCCATTGTTGTTCATGAAATAAAGACCTACCCAGATGCTAAACCCGTCCGGCAACGGTTGCGTCAGATTCACCCTCGAAAAGCGGCTGCGATTAAAGCAGAAGTCGAAAAGCTGTTGAAAGCAAGTTTCATTTATCCGATCCCGTTAACGGATTGGGTATCGAATATTGTTCCGGTCAACAAGAAACAAGGAACAATAAGAATCTGTATCGACTATAGGGATATAAATCGAGCTTGTCCAAAAGACAACTATCCTACACCTTATATCGATCAAATTATTGATGATTGTGCCGGAAGTGAAATGTTTTCCTTTATGGATGGTTTTTCGGGCTATAATCAAATCAATATTCTACCTGCCGACCAACCAAAAACGACATTCATTTGTCCATGGGGGACATTTGCTTATTGCAAATTACCTTTTGGGCTTAAGAATGCCGGGGCCACTTTTCAACGGGCGATGTCTTACGCATTTCATGACATCAAGCACATTGTGCAACCGTATCTCGATGATTTGCCTTCTCATTCTTTACATCGAGCTGATCACCTTGTCCACTTACGAGCAATCTTTATGAGGTGTAGGCATTATCGAATTCGGTTGAATCCCCACAAGTGTGTTTTCTGTATAGAAACAGGTCGATTTCTGGGATTTGTTGTTTCAAAAGCCGTCATTCGCGTCGATCCCTCGAAGGTCGAAGCTATCATCAAATTGCCTCCTCCTTCGAGTTTGCGCCAACTCCAAAGTTTGCAAGGGAAAGCGAACTTTTTACGCCGATTCATCCCAAACTACGCCGAGGTCACTAAAGGTTTTACACGGTTGTTGAAACAGAACGCTCAATTCTTTTGGGATGAGATTGCCCAACAATCTTTTGATGCACTTAAACACGCGTTGACCCATGCACCGTTGTTGCATCCTCCCAACTACAACCAGGACTACTTCTTATACCTCGCAGCTTCGCATTCCACCATTGGAATGGTGTTAGTTCAAGAAGATGAATTCGGAGCGAAACATGTGATATATTATCTCAGTAGAACCTTAAATCCCACTGAGCTAAAATATTCGCATGTGGAGAAATTGGCCCTGGCAGCCGTTCAAGCTGTCCAGCGTTTTCGTCACTACATTCTTCTCCGTAAAACTACAATTATTTCGGATTGCAACCCTATGATTTATATTTTGACAAAACAACTGCTAGGGGGCAAGTACTCTAAATGGATCGTTATCCTGCAAGAGTTCGACTTGGAGTTCGAGAAGTCCAAGTCTAAGAAATCCTTAGTTTTTGCGGAATTGATGTGTGATTTCCCGTGTGCTGACACAGAGACTGTGGCAGAGGAGTCCATTACGGACGAATCTTTGTTTCTTATCAGTACTATAGATCCGTGGTACGGGGATATAATCATCTATCTCCAAACCCAAACCTTTTGGCCTGAAGCTTCCAAGGCGGAACGTCGAAAAATTCGGTTTCAATCCCAGCAATACAAAATTATTGGAGATACACTTTATCGCCGGGGGGCAGACTTAGTTTTTCGACGTTGTTTAACTCACGAAGAGGCTGAGAGGGTTTTGAATGATTGTCACTCTGGAGCATGTGGCGGTCATATGTCTGGGTATGCCACAGCTCAGAAGGTGTTGCGCGCTGGCTATTTCTGGCCGTCTATGTTTAAAGATTGTATCATTGCAGTCCGGAAGTGCCACAACTGTCAAGTGTTTGATCGCAAGATGCGCGCACCACCTGTTCCTCTCCACCCTATAATTGTCGTTGGTCCATTCGCCAAATGGGGTATCGACTTTATTACTTGTAACCCTCACTCGGCCGGGGGGCATGCGTATATCATCCTCGCGGTTGATTATTTTACTAAATGGGCCGAGGTGATGCCTACATTCGACGCAAGCGGCAAAACAGCTGCAGTTTTCATATTCAATCATATTATAACTAGGTTTGGTGTCCCACAAGCAATCATTACTGACCATGGGAGCCATTTTCGAAACATCATGATGACTGAGCTTACAAGCCAGCTTGGTTTGCGCCACGATAGCTCTACTCCTTATTATCCGCAAGCCAACGGTTTGGTTGAGTCTATTAACAAAGTTCTGGTTATCATGATTTGACGAACCATTGGTATTCATCGGTCGAATTGGCACAACATGTTATTTTCAGCGCTATGGGCATACCGAACCTCAGTGAAAACTTCAACAGGGTTCACTCCTTTCCAGCTAGTTTATGGCTTGGAAGCTGTGTTACCCATTGAATGCGAAATCCCATCACTTCAAATGGCTGTCGAATTACTTCCAGCTACTTCCGAAGAGGAGAAATGTTTATTGTACTTAGCTAAATTAGATGAGACTCGACGTGACGCTGCATTGGCAATCGAGACTCACGCGAAGCGAATGAAAGCTCAGTATGATAGAAATGTGACCCCTCGAAGTTTTTCGGAGGGAGACCTAGTGCTATTATATGATCAAGCTAACGATAAGCTAGGTGCTGGAAAATTCGTTCCTATGTGGCATGGACCCTACATTGTAAAGCAAAAGCTAGCAAAAGGGGCTTATGAGCTGGTAGATTTTGATGGGGACTCTTTGGGTAAACCTAGAAATGGACTTTACCTAAAGAGGTATTATGCTTAAATGGTGGGTATGGAGAATTTTTAGTTAGGTTAGGTTTTCTTTCTAGCTAGTATGTTTGTTAGTTAGTCAGTGTGCTTAGCTTAGAGAGTGTGTTTTTTCGTCGTTATTCTGGCTTATCTTGGTTTTACTCTTGATATTGCAGATGTCGACGCCTCTCCAAACATACATTGGATTTGCTGATGGTGCTTGTCGTAGTACACGGAATATCTCTTCCACAGCTTGGGTTATATATTCACCCTCTGACGAGTTAGTTTCTATGCATGGGGTAAGCCTCGGTCAAACAACGAACAACATTGCAGAATACAGTGCAGTGGTTGAATTATTATCCGAATCTATTTCATTTGGAATTCGACGTTTGATAGTCAGGTTAGATTCTGAACTTGTTGTATTACAGCTTAATAGAGTTTATGCCATTAGAAATCCTGTGTTATTAAGGTTGTTTTTGAGAGTGCGTCTCTTGGAACGTGAATTTGATTACATTGAATATCAGCATATTCCAAGGTCTTTAAATACATTAGCAGATGCAATTGCTTCTCGAATGTTGGACAGACATTTACGATAATCATGCAAGTAAATTTAAAAACATTTCATCACATATGTTAAACAAGATAAGCCGGTAATAGTGATATATATATAGATAGGAGTGTGTCAAAAAATATACATCGTTTTCGATCATAGGTTGAAAAACACCTTATGATCGGCAAAAATGATAAAGTACAAAAAGTCAAAAATGTCACATGTGTCTACAAAGTGACTAGCCAATCACTGGTGGTGCTCCCTATACGACACCACTGCACGGGCTACCTTACACAAAAATCTCCTAAACGGTCCAGGGACTGCGACTACATAGCGCTGAAGTCTAATAGGAATATCATCTATGGTAGTCTCAGGCATATCCGCCGTCAGACGCTCTAGATCCTGCTCCAACTCAGCTAGTGACTCTGCAGCCGCGTCCTGTGGGGCCGGTACCGGTGCAACTGGATGTCTCCTCTCAAAAGGCCGGAGGTTGGCTCGGCGCTGTGGACCAACATCTGCATTTTGAAAATTTTTACTGTCAGTTTTGAGATGATATATATATATAAAACAAAAAAATATATAATTTGCAAACTTGTGAAAAATAAAGTACCTCTGTCGTCCCATTGTTTTCCCTGTGGAAGAACCATGTCCGGATCACCTCGAAAATCTACTCCGGCATACGGAAAGTCCTGGATCGAAAAAACCTGGTCCTCTAACCAGTGAAAATAACTATCAGAGAATCGAAAAATCGCTGTGCCCTCGTCAGGATGCCGGGCCATCACCGTAACCCATCGTATCAGCTTTGGCTCCCGAGGACCCAAGATATCAACAGTGAGTTGCTGAGGGATCAGCATCGAAACTCTCTCTAAGGCAAAGCTCACAACTAGAGGCCCATATCCAAAGGTCTTCAGTCGTCCGTTCTTTGCCCTAGTCAGTTGGCTCTTCATATTAGCCGACACAACATCACACCAGTTGAAAATGGTGCCTTGGTAACAGTCAATCGCCATCCGCATTTGGGACCCGGAGGCAATATGTAAAGTGGTTGCGTCGCAAATTCTGGTAACCGTGAAAGCTATAACTTTGAGTTCACGCAGAGAGATGTGTTTGATTTCCACGCCTTTCGCATGGTGTGCATTGGGTGTGCACCAATCCGCCCGGAGACTAGCAAGGGATTGGCCACCCGGCCTAGTCCCGACTAGATTGAGTTGCTCGCCTCTATTCGGCAAGCCAGTGAGAAAGTATATGTCAGAGGGCTCTATCTTGAGCTGGTGCCCTCCGATGTAAAAGCATTGCTCTTGAACGTTCCATCTCTCAACCAACCATTCCAAGAATCTCACCTGAGCCCTCATGCCAGGTATGGCCCAGTATTTATATAGCCCGCATGCTTTTAGGGCATCAATGGAAGGTTGATGTTCAATTGCGGCTAAATCAACGTCTTCGTGCTCTCTTTCTCTCCAATCCAACATGGTGAGTGCCCTACACACCAAGAAACAGAGATTAGAATTAATTTGGGAAATTTTTAATGGTCATTTGTGGAGTTTGGGGTTTCAAATTCCGCCTTTCACGAGGGACGCACCCCGCGTTTAGAACACAGGGCGTCGGGACGCAGCTGGCCTGAAGGTGGGCTGCGTCCCCCGACTGTTGGGTCCCTATAATACTAGTGATTACCCCATTACTATTGTAGTTATACCCCTTATTTATATTGATGTACCCATGTAGTGGCCATATTGTTACTATTGTGCCACATAGAAGCCCACTATTGTTATTGTTGTGCCCTACAATATTATTGTTATGTAGGCTTTGATTGTATTGGGACCACTTAGACTCCTATATATAGAAAGGAGGTATTTTCATTTGTATCATCCAAGAATTGTTCATTTATGTAATGTAAAGGAGGTTTCCCCCTCGAAGAGGCTGAATTCTAAGGCGTGGATCTCTCTTTTCTATCTTTTTGTGAGCTGGTTTCATAACATTTGGTATCAGAGCTTTGGATTCTAGTTTTTCGCTGCTCCAAACAGGTCATCGTGGCATTTTCACTATAACTTTTTTTCTGTGACGTTTCAGAAGTCGAAAAAAAACCCATTTGAGAAGAATTGGCGCTGAACCTTGGGTCCGAATTTCAGAACTTTTTTCGTGATATTTTCGGAGATATGATCTGAGGAAGTTGGTCTTTTTGCAGACTCCTGAATTACATTCAAAACAGGTGACCTGGGGAAATTCGTCATAACTCTCTCTCTGAGGATCGGATTGAAATTTCGTAAAAAGGTACATAAATCGGATGGATGGTAGTTTCTTGTGGGTGAGTTTCAGATTCAAAGGTTGAAACAGTGACTCGTGGCATGTCGTACAAGTTCGATCTACTGAACCAGTCTAAAAGCAAGTCACTGTGGGAGATTTCACATAACTCTTCCTTGGAGAATCCAATTTGGCTCAGACTTGTGGCATTGGAAAGAGGACGAAAAAGGCTACTACAAATAGCAATTTCAGAACTGGATGATCCGAAATCACAGAGATACATCAGATTCAATATCAGGCCTCTATAAAGTGAAAAAAGGTGTGTAGTTTTTTTTTAAATTTTTGTGTAAGCTTGGTTTAACGGAATTCAAAGGGCATAGTAAAGCATTATTATCGGTAACTGATGCCCCGAGGAAAGAAAATGCAAACACCTAGTAAGGAACCTGAAAGCTCTAGCATGACTCATGAAGAAGAGGAAGAAATGCTACATGATATATCAAAATTACAAGAACAAGTGCAACAAATGTCACGCTCACAAAAGCTAACAGAAGCTAAGATAAGTGGCATGGAATCTAAGGTAAATGGCGTGGAATCTAAGATAAAGGGCATGGAAGCTAAGATGGATGGCATGGAAGCTAAGATTGACGCTAAATTTGATGGCATGGATGATAAGATGGATGAATTGAAGAAGTTGCTACAAGAAAGGGTCACTAATGGTGAAAAGGTAGTAAAGGAAACTCATGATGAGAATAAAAGAAATGTTAATCATGATTCCATAGACTCTAATGTTGGATTGAAGACTCACCATGTTCCAAAAATCGATGTGAGGAAGTTTGATGGCAAGGATCCCGCCACATGGATATTACAGATGGAGCAATTCTTCGATCTCAATAATGTGCAAAACACACAAAAGGTACGTATGGCAACTTTATATTTGGAACCAAATCAGTTTGTATGGTATCAATGGCTTTGTTCTTGTAAAAAATTTATCACTTGGGCAATTTTTACGGAAGAATTGATAGCACATTATGAGGATACAAAAGGCAACACTTTTTTTAGCCAATTGATGAATCTCAAACAAAAGGGTTCAATAATGAAGCACATTGAGGAGTTCCAAAAATTGAACATAAGGATAAAAGATATTCCAGAGGAGCATAGGATTGATGTGTTCATAGGGTCTTTAAAGGATAATATCCAACATGATGTGCGCCTTTGGGAACCTGATTCATTAGAGAAGGCATTCAGGTTAGCAAGAAAAATGGAAAGCAAAATTATGGCAACTAGGAAGCATACCATTCACAACTATAAAGATGGAAGTTTTGTTGCCCATAGTCTTCCACAACCTACAAGGTTGACACCGCAACAATTGGAAGAAAAAAGAGCAAAAGGGCTTTGTTACAATTGTGATAGTAAATACACAAAAGGTCATAAGTGTGCTGAGAAGAAATTATTCTACATAGATTGTGAAGAGGAAGAAGAAAAGGAGCAAGAAAGGTCAAAAGAAGAGGATATATTCCAGGAACAAAGCCTATATGAAGAACAAATAAATCCGACCATATCTTGTAATGCATTGGCAGGAATTACCACTCCTCAAACCATCAAGATAGAAGGACAAATCAAGAAGAAAAAGGTGATAGTGTTGATTGATTCAGGAAGCACCCACAATTTTATTCATTGTAGGGTAGCAAAAGAATTGAATTGCTTCCTATATCCAGCACCAGAGTGTCAAGTGATGATTGCAAATGGAGGAACAATAAATTGCTCTGGAAAGTGCCATAATATCAAGCTATCCATGGGAGAATATGTATTGACTAGCCCAATGTTTTCCATTCCAATGGGAGGTGCTGATGTTGTACTAGGAGTCCAATGGCTACAATCCTTGGGTACAATAGCTTTTAATTTTCAAGAACTTTTCATGAAATTTTCTGTGGAAGGAAAGGAAGTTGAATTAAGGGGTATTGCAAGGAAACCAGGAAAGATAATCAGCTCTAATGGTATGACAAAGCTTCTAAAAAAGGAGCAAAGGGGTGTAATTGCACAATTATGTTCGCTAGATGTTTCCACATTAGAATCATCTATTTCTCCAGATCTCCAAAAAGTCCTGGACAATCATTCCAAGGTATTTGAGACTCCCAAAGGTCTCCCACCTATGCGTGATCATGATCATGCTATTCATCTGATTCCAGGAAGTGTTCCTCCAAACATCAGGCCGTACAGATATCCCTATGTCCAAAAAAGTGAAATTGAACGTATGGTTGCAAAAATGCTAGAGGCTGGTATAATTCAACCGAGTCAAAGTTCTTTCTCTGCTCCAGTAGTATTGGTGCACAAGAAGGATGGATCATGGCGCATGTGTCCGGATTATAGGGAGCTCAACAAGCTCACTATTAAAGATAAGTTCCCCATTCCTGTCATTGATGAATTACTGGATGAATTGCATGGATCAATTTACTTCACCAAGTTGGATCTTCGTTCAGGATATCATCAAATCAGAATGAAGATTGAAGACATTCCGAAAACGGCATTTAGAACTCATGAGGGTCATTATGAATTTTTGGTCATGCCTTTTGGCCTTACCAATGCACCTTCAACATTTCAAGGTTTGATGAATTCAATTTTCAAACCATTCCTTAGAAAATTTGTGTTAGTATTTTTTGATGATATACTTATCTACAGCAAGTCTTGGAAGGATCATGTTGAACATGTCGACAGGGTGCTACAACTATTGGAAGAGAAACAATTATATGCCAAAAGATCCAAATGTTTCTTTGGAGTCCAGGAGGTGGAATATTTGGGTCATATTGTATCTCATGAAGGAGTTAAGGTAGACCCTACCAAAATTAAAGCCATTAAGGAATGGAAAATCCCCACATCCATAAAGCATTTGCGCGGATTTGTTGGGTTGACAGGGTATTATCGCAAATTTGTTAAGAATTATGGGAGAATAGCAGCACCTCTAACGACATTATTGAAGAAAGATGCATTTTCATGGACTCCGGAAGCAACAAAGGCCTTTGAACATCTTAAAGAGGCAATGTGCCAAGCACCGGTCTTAGCTACACCGGACTTCACAAAAACCTTTACTGTGGAATGTGATGCTTCAGGAAATGGAATTGGTGCTGTTCTAATGCAAGATGAAAGACCCATTGCCTTTGAAAGTCGTCCAATCAAGGGAAAGTTTCTAAGAAAAGCTATTTATGAGAAGGAAATGTTGGCAATACTCCATGCACTTAAGAAATGGCGACCCTACCTAATGGGAAGACACTTCAAGGTAAAAACAGATCATGATAGCCTCAAATACTTTTTAGAACAAAGATTATCCTCTGAAGAGCAACAAAAGTGGGTCACAAAGATGTTGGGTTATGACTTTGAAATCATCTACAAAAAGGGGAAGCAAAATGTGGTGGCAGATGCACTCTCAAGGAAGGATGAGGATGTGGAAGCATTGTTGTGCGCTATTTCTATCATCCAACCAGATTGGATAAATGAAGCAAGGGAGGAATGGAAGAATGACGAAGAAGTATGGGCACTTATTCGAAAGCTACAACAAGATTCCAGTACGTCTGATACATTTAGCTGGAAAAATGATTCGTTATGGTACAAAGATCGTTTATACCTCTGTAAGAATTCCCAACTAAAACAAAAGATTCTTATGGAATTGCACACTTCTCCCTTAGGAGGGCACTCAGGATTTTTAAAAACTTACCACAGGGTGAAGAAGGAATTTTTTTGGGATGGCCTTAAATCAGATATTCATAAGTTTGTGGCAGAATGTTTGGTTTGCCAACAAAATAAAGTTGAAACAATTAATACACCGGGTCTATTACAACCTTTACCCATTCCAAGCCAACGTTGGGAGGAGGTATCAATGGATTTTATCACAGGTTTACCCAAGTCTGAGGGAAAGAGTGTCATCATGGTGGTAGTTGACAGACTTACCAAGTATGCACACTTTTGTGCATTATCACATCCATTTAAAGCCAGTACAGTTTCTACTGCATTTATGGAAACAATTCAAAAGCTACATGGAAACCCAAAGATTATTGTAAGTGAAAGAGATCCCATTTTCACTGGAAATTTTTGGACAGAATTATTTTCTTGTCTTGGTACTCAGTTAGCTCATAGCTAATCTTATCATCCTCAATTTGATGGGCAAACTGAGATAGTAAACAAATGTTTGGAAGGATACCTTCGTTGCTTTGTATCTGATAAACAGACACAATGGGTCAAATGGTTGCCTCTGGCTGAATGGTGGTATAACACTTCCTTTCATACAGCAACAAAAATGACCCCATTTATGGCACTTTATGGGTATCAACCACCATCCATCACATCATATTTAAGAGAAAATTCTAAGGTTCATGCAGTGGAACATCACATCGAACATCAACAACAAGTCCTCCAACTCTTAAAGGATAACCTTGTGTTGGCACAGAATAGAATGAAACAACAGGCAGATCAACATCGCAGTGAAAGAAGTTTTGATGTAGGTGATTGGGTATTCCTACGGCTACAACCATATAAGCAAATGTCCCTCAAGCAAGCTAAGAAGGATAATAAATTATCACCGAAGTATTATGGTCCGTACAAGGTGTTGCAAAAGATTGGTACTATGGCATACAAATTGGAGCTTCCTGCAGCTTCTCGATTGCACCCAGTTTTCCATGTTTCATGCTTAAAGAAGGTTATAGGCGACAAGCTCCCGGTTCAAACAATATTGCCAGAACTTGACGAAGAAGGAAAAATTATATTGGAACCGGAAGCAGTTATAGAAACAAGAACTCGACAGCTACGAAATCGATCAATTTCAGAGTACCTTATCAAGTGGAAGAACTTATCCGCTGAAGATTCCACATGGGAGGACGAGAATTTTATGCAGAAGTATCCTGAACTAATCAAGCATTGAGGACAACACTTTTTTGAAGGAGAGGGGCATGTTGGGTCCCTATAATACTAGTGATTACCCCATTACTATTGTAGTTATACCCCTTATTTATATTGATGTACCCATGTAGTGCCCATATTGTTACTATTGTGCCACATAGAAGCCCACTATTGTTATTGTTGTGCCCTACAATATTATTGTTATGTAGGCTTTGATTGTATTGGGACCACTTAGACTCCTATATATAGAAAGGAGGTATTTTCATTTGTATCATCCAAGAATTGTTCATTTATGTAATGTAAAGGAGGTTTCCCCCTCGAAGAGGCTGAATTCTAAGGCGTGGATCTCTCTTTTCTATCTTTTTGTGAGCTGGTTTCATAACACCGACCTTTTTCCTGTACAGGAAAAAGTCGGGGGACACAGGTCACCCGAAGGGCACCTACGTCCCCCGCAGAGCGCACTTTGAAACACAAAGCCCCCCAAAAATCAAAGCTAAAACCTAAAACACAATTTTAATCGGATGAAATTGAAGAGGAGGATGTTGTAAAATACCTGAAAGAGACGGCGTTCGATTCTGACGGTCGGATTTTCGGCAGCGACCACGGGAAGTTTCTTTTCAAAAGCCCTTTTTTCAACCTCAACAGTAAAATGGTAAAAATGACATGGTAAAAAGTCTTTTTATAGGTTTTTTGGATGAATTTGTTCATTTTTCACCATGGAAGGATGTTTTTCGATGTATTTTTGCCTATCTTAAACAGGTATGAGTAATGTGTCGTTTTTGTGCAGGACAAAGGGATTTAGAGGGAAAATTGTCATTTTTCATGAACCAAAATATCAGAGTCATCTTTTAAGCCCTTTTCTGACTCCTAAAAAATGAAAAGATTGCCGAGCGTTTCTTTTACACTCGTTAAAACGGAATTAAAAGACAGTCCCCTTATAGCTCTTTTCTGACCGTAAAATCAGGAAAAGATTGCCGGGTTTTTTGTCGTTTCAAACTCGATACGGAAATAAAACGACGTGTCCTTGATCGCTTTTTACTTTTCAGGTCAGTGGCACTAATTATGAAAGTACTCCTTGGTCGCAAGATCAAGCGGTTCCCCCAAGTATTATTTTATACTTTTTCGGGCTTGAGGGACACAAATGTACGAAAAAGTTCAACTTGGAGTCTTCTTAAGTTTTTCAGACTCTCTAAAATTGAAAAATGCCGAGTTTCTCCTATACTGGGCTCGTTAAACATTTCACAGTAAAGGACCTGTTCAATTACAAACAGGAACGAACCGCTCCTTCCTAGGGTTCGAATCAAAACTAGGTTGGACTCATCCGAAGGATGAGCTTATAATCAAGCATATGTTATCCTCCTCAAGCTTGTTAAAAATAAAGAGGTACTTGCCAGAAATGGTGGGGGAAAAAAGAGAAGAATGAGCCTATTTGTTACCTTTTGTCTCAGAAGAAACTTTATTACCACTCTTGAACACGACACTTTTCATTCACCTGGGTTGGGAAATCCTTTACCTCACAGTTGATCAAACCACTTTAAAAGTCTTCAGCCAGGTTCCAGGGATTAACTTTGAGTTATTCATCACCAAGCCATCTGTCGTGTCGTTATGTGTTCAAGAGGTCTGCAAGCAAAACTTTCATCTGCAAAATACTTGTCATCCATTTGACCATCCCTGAGTCAGTCCTTACAGCGACATTTCTTCAACTTGAACAATGATTTCGTGTTGCGGGCTTGCCCGCAACGGGTCGCTTTCTATCGACATCAGCACATTATCTAGAGAGATGACTTAGAAATCGTCAGTACCTTGAAGTCTGCATGCATCAATGGCAGGTTTCTCGCCTTTGACGTCAGTTTACATCATTGACTTTCGATCGAAGGACTCCGTGAAATGTTCGACATCAACTCATTCATTCACATCTCATGGATTGTACTGGGTACTTTGAGAACCATTGACATTATTGGTGGTCTCTCTCACGCTTGTTAACAGTTTACATCATTGACTCGTAATCAAGTGGTTTCTACCATGTTCGACATCAACTCATTTATTCGCATGGCTAGGATCGTACCAATTCGGGAAGTAGAAATGAAGACCCTGGATCTAGTTTCCACCATCGAGGCTGCGAGGAGTTTTGTATTCATTATCTAAGTAGACTAATCATAAACAGATGGCTGCGCCCATACTGTGTCTACAAAAGTCTATGATTATGATGTACTGCAAGATCATTCCTGTATCAGAGTAGTTAGTCTGTTAGTTAAAGTTTTAATCTGAGTATGGGAATGCCTACCTCAGTGATGATATAATCTTATACATGTATTGTGTGTTGAAAATTGCAGGTTCTGACCAGGTTCTCCACGAGATAATCCTTGAAATGATAAAGCGCTTCACCCTTCCTAGATAATACAAAACCCTAATCTATTACAGGCTTCGCACTTTAGGGGGCAATCTGTTACACTAAAAAATGTCACCATGGCTATTTACAGTTAGTATGGCTCTCTCAACAGTCATGCTATCCTCTTAGGCAAGTCTTATGCCTCTGCTCTCCATGTCAAACTCCAAAAAGAGAGAAAGTCTTTATAAATGTATTTATCTCTGGGGACGCAGGTTCTCTCAACCTTACCTGTGGGGACGCACCCAATGTTCACAAAAGCTGCGTCTTTGGACGCTCTGTATGTAAAGGGGCAGGTGCGTCCCCCTGTAAAGGTTAAAATGCGCAAGTTTCATCTTTAAAAAGTTACTTGTGGTCATTTCTAGAGCATTCTAGAAGGTTGTTCGACGTGTATTGAGCGCCTCCAGATGGTTCATGCACTCCTACCAAAGAGGAACTTATCCCATCAATAAGGGAGCTATCCCATCCAAAGAGGGGATTATCCCATTGATGGTGGACCTGATTAACTTCCTCTTGAGCACTATAAATACAGGCATTGGGCCAGAAGGAGAAGAGGTTGAAAGCTATACATTTCTAAGGGTAAATGCTGCAGGAATTAGGACTCCCATTTAGAAGCTTGTGAGGAGAGATTGCCATCTTTGCTTGTTCTATTTGGAAGTGGGTGAGCTTTGTCAAAGTAAAGGAGAACTCTTGATGGACCCTGGGAGGGACTTGCACAACACCAAGGCTCAGGTTGTATTTGTTCCTTTTGTTACCTATTAATGCAAATGAGTCCATTCTTCTCAATAACTTGTTATTTATGAGTTGTTTCATGTACTCCTTGGTCTATGTGTTAAATATGTTTTATTCTATGAGATTATCAAGTGCTATTTAATCATTTGATTGTTAGTGTATGCAAGTTTCAAAGTGAAGGAGGAGCTCATCCGGATCAGCGGAGCTGGACTGCTACAACAACGTTGGACTACAGGTAGGATCTAAACACTTGATTTCCCATATAGTAAAGGCATGTTTAGAGAAGGATTGCTCTTGTTTGTCTTGTTTGTCACTAGAGAGTCTTAGGCTCCTAGGGAGGTTGGTTGTGTCTGCACAATCGACTCTTTCCGCCTGACACTAGTGACTAGATAACGGATAAAGTGATTGACCAGAGAATTGAGTTTACTTATCTAAACAAAAGAATCTCAGAGTTCATCGAATGGAAAGAAATAGAAGAGGGAAGTAAAGCTAATCTACATGAGATCAAGGAGACACACAAGGACATTCTTTTCATGGATTGGGATGCAAGGATCAAACAAGCCGAATTAGCAGTGGCAAGAGCAGCCAGGGTGTTAATGAACATAGTAAAGGTGGTAAACCACACTCTGTTTTCCACCAACCCGGTGAAGGAAGCCAACCCGAAAGAACTGCTCGGTCTAAATGACTTGCATAACAGATGGAAGGAAAGAGTGGAAACTCAAAGGGAAGCAATCACAAAGTTAGAAGAGACTGATTGGGAGTCATATTGGCAATACCTTGTCAAGCCACACAGACAAATCATGACCCTTAACTGCGCACTCCATTCAACTCAACGGATACTGCCACCTCTCACAAGTGCAATTTTTGTAGGACAGGTTAGAACACAATTTGGGGCACCTCCTCAAGTAAAACTGATGGCCAATATATGTGATTTGAAGGACAAGCTGGCAGACAAAAAATAATTATCATAGCCTTTGCTCATCAAGTCACTTTTTATTTTTAGAGTTAGTTAACTAGTTAGGAGGAAGGTTGTTTGAAACCTCCTCAAATTTTTGTATAATCTGTATTTGAACATTAGTTAGAATAGTATTTATAACCTTCTCATGTGTTTAGATAAGGGTCCAAAATTTTATCAAAAACATTTGCAAAGAATGCACTTTAGTAAGTTTGTCAATGCTTTGGTGAAATTACAGAACATGATTGTTTCTTTTAAATATCAGACTACTTTCCGTAGTTGATGCACTATTATATACTTGGAAGATAATTTGATCTGAAGAAATGAGTTGATATATGTCATTAGTCAAATGAGCAGAACATCACATATATGGTACTTCTATCTTGTATGATTAGTCTTGTTTTTGTTTAATTAGTGACAGCACTTTATTTCATGAATTGTATATCAGATATGTTCTTTCTGTTAAGCATTAATTGCACTATTGTATGATGCCTTGCTAAGATTGTTTATTTTCATATATAAATCATCACATATGCGATATAGTTTATACATTTCTTTGACTAACTATTTAGTCAAAGAAATTATCTTTACATGTTATCATCTCTATTTTATACGTGATTGATCTTTATTATCACATGTCAAGCATATATCTTTTTAGATGCATATTATATAGAAATACCCAGGTTTATATTAGATTAAGTTAGCTAGATATTTGCATGATAGAATAGGGAATTTAGTTATCATTATTCTATTGTAATCACTTGAAAAACCACTCACTCTCATTTTAAAACCCATTATGGGAAACTGGTCCCATCATCCCCAGTCGGAGCCACCACTTTAAATGGAAAAGGAGTTGTCTTAAGGTCCAAACCAAGCAGTTATCCACCATGTTGGAGTAGCAGAAATCTGAGGCCTCAACATTTTGGCGCTAGAAGTAGGCCATCTAACTATGAATGGCATATAAACCTAAAGTTCATTAAAAAAACATTCATAAGAGTCAAAACCCCTCCACCACTTATACACCTTCTAGATATCGTTCAAAATCTCTAGGACCAAAAATCTGAAGTTGTAGAAACATCTCCCTCATCTCTTGAAGTAGTAAGACAACCACCTTCTCTAGATTACACTCCCGAGTATCCATAAGTCCATTCTTTGATATAGAAATTGGAACAAATATCCATTTCTACTGAGAAACCAGAGAGCCCCGAAGCTTCTGAAGAAAGTGTTACTTCCTTATTACGAGAAACTGGTGGATTAACTAGATTGCAAAGTGAAAGGATTGGAGTGACTCCTTTTGAGTTTCCCATCCCTCCACAATGTAGGAAAGTTATCACATTAATATTTGAATCAAATACCATTGAGATCACATCATCCTTCCATCCATTCACTTCTCCATTCATTTTTACTCAATCCACTTCTTCTCAACCATCCACTTCTCCAACTAGTATTGCTACTAGTAGTAATAATCCAGTAGTAAGTTCTTCACCATATATACCTACTTCTGGATTGACATTCCCATCTTCCCAGTCTCCGACTCAAGCTATGGCCAATCAACCCACTCAACCTTGGACAAATCTTGGGGCTGTTCTCGTTGCTAATCCAAATGCTCTCCCAGCAAACCCAGAAAAATGGTTACCTAAGTACAATCCTGATGATAGTCTTCCAGCTGAAGAACATCTAAATAACTTTGTGTTAGCCATGAATCTTAATGGAGTTGCACATGAAGATGTTGGAATCAGACTGTTTCCTTATACCTTCCAAGGATTTGCTGGGTCTTAGTATTTTTCCCTTCCAGCAGGTTCAATATGAGACTGGGATACTTTTCAAGAAGTATTTGTTGCAAAATTTGGTGATGACAGGACCATAACATCCTTAATCAATTATCTTTCTAAATTAAAAGCAAATTTAGATGAAAGGATCAAAGACTTCAACTCCATATTTAACAAGTTACTAAACAAAATCCTAGTTGCCTCAAAACCTACATTAGATGTACAAATAGAATGGTACATATACTCCCTTCTAATATTGCAATTTTTGTAGATAGAGCCAATAAGGCTACCCTTGTTGAAAACATGAAAGAAGCCCTGTCTATAGAAAGAAGAATTATAGATTTAGAAAAAAGATACAGACAAATGAAAGGAAGTCAAAGAAAGTAACATTTAAGGATGATTCAAAAAAGAAAACTTCAAAGGACCCTTTTGATCTTGAAGTCCTTCAGAAAGTATTAAAAACCATGTCCATTGAAATGGTCGAAATCAAGAAGCAGGTTGTAAAATCCTTTGCTCCCAAGAAACCTTTTCACTCATTTAAATGAAACCCTTCTTCTACATTACAACCATTGAATATTATTTCAAATTCTGAATCTGATCAAGAAATAAAAGAAGACTCACCAGCCGAAGAAGAAGCCGAAACGGAAGAAGAAGTTGAATTAAATGGAATGTGGGATTTCATTCTTCCAACTGAAGAAGAAGCACAAGCTATGCCAGTAACTACAAGAAGTAGAATCTCTCCTGATATGTCTATAACAAATCAGAAATAGAAAACTGATACTCCTGTAAAGGAGAAAACAATAAGTAAGAAGTCTAAGACTAGTCAAACTAATCCTATTCCACTAGATCCTCCAAATTCTCCCAAAACATTGGTAATCTCATATACAATGGAATATAACATAATCGAAGATATGAAAAATACGTGAGCAAACATTTCATTACATGAACTCACTAAACTCAAGCAACAACAAAAAACTCTATTAAGAGAGTTAAAAGCAGTTCCTGTATCCCCTCTACCATCTGCTGTAGTTACTGAAGCTGCCTACGATATGGGAAAACCTCCCTCCTCATCAAATAAAGTAAATCCGACAGATTTAGACCTGATAGGTGATAGGTATATTTATCATACACCTCCATTTCTTCTTACTTATGAGATTTTCAATAGAAATGTCCATAATTGCCTTGTTGATTCAGAAGCCTCTTCAAATATTATGCCAAGGACCGTGTGCACCAAATTGAATATTACACCTCAAAAATCTGCAGTACACATAGTTCAATTGGATAGGACAAAAGTAGACGTACTTGGATATATAGCATTAGTTTCAATTAGGCTTTCCTCTAATCCAAAAGTTTCGCAGATAATCGATATTCTAGTGACTGATATGCTTGATTTTTATGGTTTAATTTTAAGTAGGGATTGGTCTGAAAAGTTGCACGGATACTTCGCAACTGATTGGTCTCACATGCCACACAATGGTAAACCAAACAAAATAAGAGTAGAACAAGAAAAAATCATGAAATACACAGTCATTGATCTTGAGGGAAGCAATGAACCTGTTGCTTTCACCAATAAGATCATTGGAAATTACTCAACTGAGTCATTCTTAGGATCCTTTAATGCTCAGAGGTCTTCCTTTTCGAATGATGTTGTAGTGTCTCAAATAGAGATTTTTTCACAAACATATCTTCCAAATGTGTAAATATAGTAGATAAGATTTTAGATAATTCATTATTTTGATGGTTCCAAATTTGAAGATGGTGCAGGTGCAGGATGTATTTAATCAACTTGCAAGGAGAGAAAACCATGTTAGCCTGTAGACTTGAATTTCAATGCACTAACAATACCGTCGAATATGAAGCATTGATTCAAGGGTTGTATAAAGCCATTGGCCTTAATGTAAAATATTTGCAAGTATATGGAGATTATGACATAATTGTTAAACAGGTAAGAAACACAATTCATTGTGTGTCTGGGAGCCTTAAACATTATCAATCTCTTTCCTAGAATATTACTTCTCATTTCAATGCTTTTAAAATTTCTTCAGTTCCCAGATTTCAAAATGCAAGTGCTGATTTACTTGATAATGTGGCATCCAAGCTTATACCTTCAGAAGAATTTAGTCCAGATAAATTTTCAATAGAGTTATTTTTAGGCCGTCCATTCCCGATAATGTGAGAAATTGGAGAGTTTTAATAATGATGCTGATATAATCAATTTCCTTACAACAGAAGGGCCTTATGAGGAAAAAATCTTAGATGAACATGAGCATGATCTACAAATCAACCATAAACAAGATAAAAACCCAATTCCGAAGTCTGTAGTTAAGATGGAAGATCTCTATGATTTAGAGGATAGATTCAAGAAGACTACCAACTCCAAAACTCAGAGTTCCACTCTGAGATTTGAAGTGGTAAACCTAGGTTCAACTAGAAAACCTCAAAATGTCAACCTCGGTCTTGGTTTATCATCTGAAGAAAGGATACCATTCATTAAGTTGTTAAAAACATATAAAGGTGTCTTTATTTGAGATTATGTAGATCTCAAGACCTACGATACCTCTGTAATTCAACATACCATACCAATGACTTCGAATGAAAAACCAGTACAACAAAAGCTTAGAAAAATTCACCCAAACCTTGAAAGTTAAATCAAATCTGAATTGAACAAGCTTCTCAAAGCCAAAATAATCTTTCCTGTTAGACACCCAAAGTGGGTATCAAATATGGTCCCTGTGAGGAAAAATAATGGTGATATTAGGATTTGTATTGATTTTAGAAACCTGAATAGAGCTTTTCAAAAGGATAACTTTCCTTTGCCTACTATGGAGAAAATATTGCAATTAGCTGCAAGTTCTGAATTAATGTCTTTTCTAGATGGATTTTCGGGATACAATCAAATTCTTGTACATCCAGATGACAGTTTTAAGACAACATTCAGGACCAAGTGGAGACATACGCTTATCAGAAGATGCCTTTTGGATTCATAAATGCAGGTGCAACATTTCAACGTGCTATGGATATTGCTTTCAAAGGTCTGATTAATAAATCAATTGTTATTTACCTAGATGACATCACAGTCTATTCTAAGGATAGAAACACTCATTTAAATGACCTAAAGCAAATTTTTGAAAGATGCAATAAATATGGCATTTCTTTAAATCCCAAAAAAATATTTTTTCTTTACCAGAACACAAACTCCTTGGATTTATAGTGTCCAAGAAGGGGATTTACATTGATCTTGATAGAGTCCAAGAGATTGAAAAAATTCCTCTCGCACATAAAAAAGGACCATGCAATCTTTCCTAGGCCAATTTAATTTTGTAAAAAGATTTGTTCCAGATTTGTCATAGATTGTCTTACCCCTTCAAGCAATGATAAGAAAAAACACAGTCTTCAAGTGGGGTAAAGAGGAAAGAGAGTCATTTGACTCGATTAAAAAAGTCATTATCAATTCTCCTTCTTTAACAACTCCTGACTTTCTCAAACCTTTTGTGTTATACACTTTTTCATCAGATACATCATATGTAGTGGTTTGAACACAGCTAAATGACCAAAATATTGAGGCACCCATCTCTTTTTTCAGTTCTAACTTGCAAGGTGCCAAGTTAAATTATTCAGCTGTTGAGAAACAAGCTTTTGCTATTTTTAAAACCTTGAAACATTTCAGACCTTTTCTTCTCAAAACCCATATAGAGATAGTAGTACCTTACCCTGTAGTAAGGAAATTATTGATTCAAAGAGAAGTAGGGGAGAAAAGAGCCAATTGGGTTACTGCGCTTCAAGAATACGATGTAGAAATCCGGCCAGCTAAGATTGTTAAGAGCAAAGGTTTTTGCAGGATTCTAACTGGAGCTTCCCACTTATCAGCAGAAGAAGACCAAGGTAATGAAGTGCAAATATCAGAGATAAGCCTCAATGATGCACAATCACAATATGTTGATTTGAAGTTTTATTTGAAGAATCGATATGCTCCTATGCATCTTAATTATAAAACAAAGCATGCTTTAAGGTTGAAAGCAAATCAGTATGAATTAATCAATGATGTATTGTTTAGGAAAAATTATGATTCGGTATTGTTAAGATGTCTAGAAAAGCCTGAAGTAGAAAAGGTCATGTAGGAATTACATTAGGGACTAGCTGGAGGTCATTTTAGAGGAAACACCACAACTCACAAAATCCTACATGTAGGTTATTATTGGCCAACACTATTCAAGGATGCACATGAATATGCAAGAAAGTGTAAAACTTGTCAAACTATGCTGGAAGAGAAAAGAAGCCAACATTCCCTCTACAACCAGTGAACATCCAACAACCATTCAAACAATGGGGATTGGATATAATTGGTGAGATTGTTCCTAACTCTTTCAAGTAGCACAAATACATCCTTATAGCTACTGATTATTTTACAAAATGGGTAGAATCTATCCCACTAAAGATAGCTAATACAGAAAATGTCACAGACTTCATTAATCAGTACATAATTACCAGGTTTGGCTTACCTACAACTTTAATGTTTGACAATGCATCTTATTTTTCTGGAAATAAAATGGTGGAATTTGCTTTAAAGCGAGGTTTTAAATTAAAGTATTCAACCAACTATTATCCACAAGGTAATGGATTAGCAGAATCGACAAACAAAAACCTCATCAGAATCATCAAAAGGACTATTGACCAAAATCATAGGAATTGGCACAAAGCATTGACATTTTCTCTTTGGGCAGATAGAATTACACAGAAGGCCTCCATTAGTTCTTATCCTTTTGATTTAGTTTATGGAAAAGAAGTTGTTCTCCCCAAAAACAGAATAATTCCATCTCTCACCCTAGTGCAATTCATCGATGAAAACCCTTCCTCTTCTCTCCAAGCAAGAAAATTCTAGATTCTTAAGCTTTAAGAGGAATGAGAAAAGGCTAAAGTAACCCAATTCCATCATCAACAATTAGTCAAAGCCTCTTTTGATACAACTTCTTCCAGCCATAAAATTTTTGAAGTAGGTGATGTGGTTTTAAAATGGGACAAATCACACAAGGAAAAAGGTAAACATACTGAATTCCAATGGCTATGGCTTGGCCCTTTCCAAATCATTGAGAAAATTGGTTAATCAATATTTATTTTACAAGACTTATCAGGGAGGACAAATTCCTTGCTCGTTAATAGGAAAATTCTGAAGAAATACTTTTCCTAGAAGATAACCTCTTCTAATTTTGTATCATATCCCCTTTAAAATTCTTAGGAAAATAAAGGTTATGTAGCATTTACTTTTGTTTTTTTTAAATAAAATCTTTGATAATATTTTTGATTTTTCACTTCTATAAGTAGGAAAAGTTAAAGAAATTATGACATTTGAGTATCAAACTAAACCTGAGTTCTTTGGAAAAACATGATCTTGCTGAAACGTTTATTCTATGAAAAAACTCTTACCTTTACAAATTATAGATGTTTTGTTATTAGTTAAGAAAAAAATCTTAAACCTAGTAAGGACTTTCTGAAGATGAGTATCTTAAAACTCTATCATTATCATCCAAAACTATTAATAGAGTGAATGATTCACCCCATCTGATAAAATTTTCCTTTTTCAGAGTGTAATTCTAAAATATGCAAAACTTAGAAGATAATAAGTCTCATTACGAGCTTGTTTACCATGATCATAGGGAAATAATTAAATTGATATTACCAAAACTGCATACCAAAACATGGTAATAGCCAATGATCTAATTAATCAAAGGACAATGGGTATCATCAAGAGCCAACTTGTTCAATTTAATTACAACCAGGGAGTGGCATTGTCATTGTTAGGTTACCAAGCCTAGACAATGTCTTTTAAGAAACTTAAAATGAATATTATATAAAAGGAAAAAGGACAAGATCCAAATGAGATTGAAAGCAAGTGAATGTCATTTTGAATTTTGAAAATTACTTCAGATGGGACAATTAATCGTTGTTGGTTAAAATATAAACCTATCGAGGCTATGAATGCCTGCTGGAAGCAGAGGCTCTATCTGTGATAAATGAGTAAACACCAAAAAACTAATATGCAGACATTTGTATTTTTTATCACTACAAGAGTAAAGTAGTTGAATAAATAGATTGAGTAAGTGATTATGATTCTATAGAAATGTTGTTTACTTTATAACTCCTGTAATTATTATTCCTTTAACTCTTCTTATTTTGAAAGTTTTTAGTAATTTCAGAAAATGAATCAGAGATAATTGGTTCTCCCAAGTGAATCGCCAATTTTTGTACAATGTAACAACCCCCCATTTATATATAGTAATAACTAATATTAGACATATAAATGAGGACCCTTTTTAATTTTTTAGTCTTTGAAAAATAAATCCTAACTCTAAGAAGTTACCTCGAAAACTCTTAGAAAACAACTCAAGTTTAGGATCCTCATCGCAAATCGCAAATCGCATTTTAACCATGTGATAATCATAAACACCTTAAAGAAATTGTGATATGCGATCAACCCCCCCGCTGCGACATCCCGATCAAAATGCCTTAACAATTCGCAATCACATTTCACAAGAGTCGCAAATAAATGAGCCATGCTATTGTGTCATCTGTTAACGATTTGCGAAATTTGATATTGCGATATTCGCAATCGCATTTTGCATTATAAACATGCAATGCTATATGAAATTGTTTAAAAAGCTGTGATGTGCAAATAAAGCACCAAGTGTGGGAAGTAACTGTGTTTTAATATAATAATGAATGGTTTGACAAGGTAATTAATGTTTAGTGGCCCGAAGAGAGGTAATGATGTTTCAAGTTATGGCTAGTTAATGCTGAATATCTCATTCAAAATCCTCCCATGTTTCAAAGTCATTTAAGAGAGTTTTCAAACTCAATTGACCTATATCGACTGCGCTAAATATATCTCTTCCATTTCAGGCAAGCTACAAAAGACATGTCATTGCAAAAAGTGATGCAGAAACAGAAAAAGAAGAGCATTACAGAGTCCAAGCTATCAGAAATGTCTCCTATATTCTCTGATATGGTCTGCAACGCCGATGGGGGAGCAACAACTTGGGAGGTCATATACAATAGGCTTGAGGATGAGCGTCCCAAGATTACTGTCACAAAAGCGACAACTAACTCAATAAAACCTTCGGGACTCCAATTCAAGGATGCTGCCTGTTATTTCCTTCACAGAATAGGAGCGAGAGAAAAAGTTCCTCTCATATAATGATATGATTAGGTGGGCGGTGGAAAACCTCACTATTGAAGATGGGCAATTCAGGAACTCGATAATGGAACTCATGGCGTCATTCAAAGAGGAAGACTTGAGGAAAATGTACCATATACTTGACCCTTAGGATATATATGATAAATCATACAAGGCCAACTTTGCAAAGAAGAATGAAGAACCTTTCAAGATGATCCAGGGCTAGAGGGTACTGGAGAACAAGTTCAAATTTGATAAAAAGGGTATGTATCCTATAGCCTCTTTGGCAAACCCCTGCAACTATGCAGCTGCTATGTTATGTAGGCTATTCAGATTACCCAATAATGCTAAGTTTTACATAGAATGGATTCCTTTGATTGCTGCCTGTGTCAATTCCGACATTATGAATTCGGTCCCCATCCTATCTGATAACCTAGCCACTGTCATCACCAAATATCGACAAAAGAGATCCTCCTCTCCAGAGAACCTTCCTCCATTCTATTTTAGTGCCTACATTATGGATGCCATCTGTTTCTGCACTAAATTTCCAATCATGGGTTGGAATGGACCTTGCATGACCCCTATCCTATCCATCTAAGTCATAAAAAAATTGGGAATCTCATTTTATACCCCATTTTTATCAAATATGCCATGCTGTTATTTTGCCATTACATCAATTAATTTTCAATAATAAAGCCCCCAGGTTTTCCAAAGAAGCCGCTGTAGACCTTCTTGCAGTCAACAAATATTTTGTTGAAGAATGGTTCACATACATCAAGGTTTTTGGTAGTACAACAAACCCATATTTCCTCCCTTTTTATGTCTTTGATAAATTATTAGCAAGAGAAATAGCCCACTAGACTGTGGGAAAAGGCTTGACCAAAGTCTTGAAAGAAAGAAAGAAGTTATTATGGCCATCTTTTCCTATTAGGTGCGGTTCATTTTCATTAGCAAATTTAACCATGCAACAAAGGAGTCAATAAGCCTAGAAAGCCTTAGGCTCCATACTTTGCACAAAAGGCAATTTGATCCAGACGAGATAGCATATAACATCACTACTGCAGTAAATATCAATCCTTATAACCATGAGGCTAATGATTTTGAATAGGTACTTTTACAGTCGGATCAATCCTTCGAATAACCATTCAAATGGGCAAGGACAAATTTGAGTCATGAAGTTTTTGAAAGCTTTCAGGAGTTCAAAAAAAAAAGCTCAAAGTAATTCCGCTGCATTTGTTAAAAATTGAGGATAAACCTACGCCCAGTGTGACTGTCAACAAAGAGGGACCTAATTCTCGCATAGAGTCTCAAGTAGATATAGGAAAGCATTGGTTACAAGGAAGGCCCAAGACACCGAGAATATAGCAGAATCAAGTAGGAAGTCAACCGAAAAGCAGGGCATGAGTACCCCATCTAAAGATATCAATTCTGATATCAAAAGCAACAGTTTGGAGCAGGAGTGGGATCAATTCTATAAGAAACTACAAGACACTCCAAAGACAACAGATTCCCAGGAAACTATGGAGTATCAAACTCTTCTGCATGTTCACAAAAACACAAAGTTTGAACCAATGGATGAGCAAGCAATGATGTCTTAGCAGACTGAAATCATTCCCACTTTGCCCACATCAGAAATTGTCTTAATGGTGACTAAAATCCTTCCTCTTGATGTGTTCTACAACCCGCTGCAAAAGGCTGTAGTAAGGAGACAAAGGAAAAGGAGAAGGATAGAAAAATCTAAACTCCCACCTAGGAATGAGCCAATGGACATAGTTTGGAAGGACATCCCTTCCATCCGAGCTGAAAACTTGACTAGATTGTCACAGTTTACAGGAGTGTATGCAATTTCCACCATGGACAAAGCTACCAAGATATCTGTTTTGTTGAAGGAAAAGGAAGAAAATATTGCACAGCTTGAGCAATAGCTCAAAACATAGAAGGCAAGTGTGAATAGGCGGGCCACTAAGCATATGTCCCAATTGCAACATAGCATGGAGGTGCTGAAGATAAGCCATGAAGCAGACATATCGGCCAAAAACATGCAACTCCAAGACTTACAGCAAGCCATGGAAAGATATAAGGATGTTCCTACTGTCGAGGAATTCATCAAAGAGGCGCTAGAGCTAAATTCTCTCTTATTAAAACAATAAGAACAACTTTTCCAAAAGATGTCACATATTGCTCCTTGTCTGATCACTAGTGACCAGAGAACTGAGTTTACTGATCTAAACACAAGAATCTCAAAGTTCATCGAGTGGTAAGAAACAAAAGAGGGAAGGAAATCTAATATGGCTGAGATCGAGGAGGCACACAAGGAAATTCCTTTCACAGATTGGGACGCAAGGATCAAACAAGCCGAACTAGCAGTGGAAAGAGTAGCCGGGGTGTCAAAGAACATAGTAAAGACGGTAAACCACACTTTGTTTTCCACCAACCTGGTGAAGGAAGGCAACCCAAAAGAACTTCCCTATCTAAATGAATTGCATAATAGATGGAAGGAAAGAGCGGAAACTCAAAGGGAAGCAATCACAAAGTTAGCAAAGATTGATTGGGAGTCGTATTGGAAATACCTCGTCAAGCCAGGTAGTCAAATCATGACCCTTAACTGCTCACTCCATTCAACTCATGGGATGCTGCCACCTCTCACAAATGAAATTTTCCCAGGACAGGTCAGAACACAGTTTGGGACACCTCCTCAAGTCAAACCAATGGCCGATATATGTGATTTGAAGGACAAGATGGCAGGCAACAAATCATTATCATAGCCTTTGCTCATCAAGTCACTTTTTATTTTTAGAGTTAGTTAACTAGTTAGGAGGAAGGTTGTTTGAAACCTCCTCAAATTTTTGTATAATCTATTTTTGAACATTAGTTAGAATAATATTTATACCCTTCTCATGCATTTAGAGAAGGGTCCAGAATTTTATCAATTTTTTTTTCAAAGAATTCACTTTTGTAAGTTTGTGAATGCTTTGGTGAAATTACGGAACATGATCATTTCTTTCAAATATCAGACTACTTTCCTTTATTGATGCACTATTGTATACTTGGAAGATAATTTGATCTGAAGAAAGGAGTTGATCTATGTCATTAGTCAAATGAGCAGAACTTCACACATATGGTACTTTTATCTTATATGATTAGTCCTGTTTCTGATTAATTAGTGACAACACTTTATTTTCATGAATTGTATATCAGATATGTTCTTTCTGTTAAGCATTAATTTCACTATTGTATGATGCCTAGCTGAGATTGTTTATTTTCATATATAAATCATCACATATGCGATATAGTTTATACATTTCTTTGACTAACTATTTAGTCAAATAAATTATCTTTACACGTTATCATCTCTTTTTTATACGTGATTGATCTTTATTATCACATTTCAACCAGATATCTGTTTAGATCGTATATTATACAGAAATACCCAGGTTTATATTAGATTAAGTTAGCTAGAGATTTGCATGATAGAATATGGCATTTAGTTATCATTATTCTATTGTAATCACTCAAAAAACCACCCACTCTCATTTTAAAACCCATTCTGGGAAACTAGTCCCATCATCCCCAGTTAGAGCCACCACTTTAAATGGAAAAGGAGTTGTCTTAAGGTTTGGATTGGGTGGTTATCCCCCATGTTGGAGCAACAAAAATATGAGGCCTCAACAGGGTCTTGCCAATTTCTACCTCAGGTTCATGTTAGGATTCTCTCATATCACTTGGCCCTTGAGTCAAGTCACCAAGGGAGGAGTGAAAACAAAATTATTTTGGTTTGAATCTCAACAGAAGGCATTCACAAAGTTGAAACATCGCCTCTGCTCTGCACCAGTGCTCACTTTACTAGACATGCAACAACCATTTGAGATTGAGACAGATGACTCTGACTATGCTACTGGGGCAATCCTTACTCAACAGGGGCATCCAGTGGAATATCACAGTGAGACACTTCAGACACAGTCCAAAAGTATCCTGCTTATGACAAAGAGATGTATTCCATTGTGTAGGCCTGCCGACAATGGAAGCATTACATTTTAGGGAAGGAAACGGTCATCCACGTAGACCACTGATCCCTGCAGTTCATACAGATGCAAGGGAATTTGCAAAATGATTGACACCAAAAGTGGTCCACATACCTGCAACAATTCCATTTGAATATCAAGTGTAAGAAGGGTAGCACCAAAAATTTTGCATACTGCCTCAGCCAACCACCGATAATGGCGTTAACCACCGTGCTCAACTCTTATGGGCACAAGACTTCTGATTGGCCACTTCTCTACAAAAGCGGCCCAGAGTTCGGCCTCACATACCAGATGCTCTTAGAGGGTCAGAAAGTTCCATATTTTCACCTCTAAGATGCCTCGCTATGCCACTTGGGACATCTTTATGTTCCTTCAAGTGAGTGAGCCAAGATGATTTGAGAAGCGCACTACAATCAGGCTACTGGGCATTTTGGGGTCGAGAAAACAGTGGCAGTACTGCAGAGGTATTTATACTGGCCGAATATTTGACAGGACGTTGGGAAGTACATAAGATCCTACATTGCCTACGCCATTGCCAAATCGACCATAAAGAAGAAAGTTCTATATACTCCGCTGCCTACCCCTAGTCGACCTTGGGAATCCATCTCCATGGATTACATGTCGGGCCTTCCTTCTACTAAGCATGGAAATGATTGTGTTTTTGTGGTCATTGACAGATTCTCGAAGATGGCCATTCTGGTGGCCTGCAAGAAGAATATCACAGCAAAAGCCACCGCTAAACTCTTATTTGAACGAGTGTGGGTACACTTTGGGATCCCACAGTCTATCATCTGAGATCAGGACAACAATTTCCTCAATACATTTTAGTCCAGTCTCTGGTCGATGTTGGACACCAAACTCACTAAGTCCATGACTTTCCATCCCCAAACTGATGGCCAGACAGAGGTTGTCAACAGGATGATCATACACATTCTGTGCATGTAAAACTCAAAGCATCCACACACATGGGATGAGAGCCTTCCTTATGTCCAACACAACTATAACCGGGCTCTCCACAACTTGAATGGCCACAACCCTTTTCAGGTGGGCTTGGGATTCTAGCCACTATGTCCCATTGATGTGGCCATACCATTTGCAACTACTTAGGTAGATTCAACTCATGTCTATTCGGAAGTCGATAAGGAAAACAAATTCATTGAGAACATCCAACATATTCCCTAGCAGGTCCATGACATTCTGGAGAAATCAAATTCCAAGTACAATCAATGACATGATCAACATCGGGTGCCACACAAGTTTCAGGTTTTCGACAAAGTCTGGTTGCATTTGTAGAAGGAATGCCTAACCAGAGCCTATCGGAAACTCATACCACTCTGATATGGTCCTTACACCATTACCAAGGCTGTGGGTGACAATGCATTTGAGCTCAACATTCCCCCATTCCTTGGCCTGCACGCAATGTTCAATGTGGACCGCCTTTGACCATACTTCCCACCATTGTTGGACACATCAGATATTGTAGAACAACTCACATCTACAGATTAAATCCAGATTTCATGGAGAAAACCACAACTGATCGGATCATGGACGTGCAGATCAAGAACACACGACAACAAAGGATCCAACTATATTGAGTTGTCAAAGTAGGGAAACTCCTTCACCAGGGCAAGTGGCTCACCAGGGACCAACTTCAGTAGAAGTTTCCTCATCTCATGGAGGAACTCAACGCAATGGGGACCATTGCTTCCTAAGGGGGGAGGAATGATCTAGGTGGATATTGGTGTCCACCTGCCTATTCCAGTTGGACCCCCACCATTGTTTCTTTTAGTTTTTCAGTTTCCTTATTTGTAGCACAATTTACTATTTTTGTTAGTTTTTCGGGTCCTGAATTTCCAGAGTTGTTTTGATGCCCTAAATGATGTTTTTGGGAAAAATAGGAGTAATATGGGTTATAGATTGATGTTTCTCACTCAAAAGTTGTAGTCCTCTGATAGATATTTCTAACGAGGTATTGTGCGCATCAAACGAAGATCGTATGCCAAAGTTACGACCTTGGGAAGTCGATGTACCAATTTACCCAAACATGACCCATAGTTTGGTGCTTCATCTCCTAGGGTAGGTTTTTGGATGTTTAGGGTTTTCCATTGTTTCTTAACAATAAATAGGTTTCGAGACTCATTGTAACACAATTCAGAGGCATGTAGCCGCCACATCTCTTCTCAGAAATAAGCTACCATCACCCGAGCTAGTCTTATTTCCATTCTGTTTGTAAGAATATTTCAGTATTTGATATTAATGAAATGAAGTGTTATTTCTACTTCATCTTTGTATTTATGGTTATATTTATAATTTTTTGCATTCCTGTTTAAATCCGGATCAGGTAGAAACAACGTGGTTAGGGTAGGTATTTGGGCCTACCCTCTTTCTGACAAATTTCCTTCATTAGATAGGTGTAAAGATCAACGACGACAAGAGTGCCAACAAGGATTCTCCATGTAGGAGAAGGGAAAACCATTAATGAACACCTTGGTTGTTTACAATTGAATCGAAATATCCAAAACCATAAGAGTATGGTAAGGGTGTTAACATAGAAACCATAATGCAAATAATATAATGTGGCAAACCAATATGAATATAATACCACATGAATAACTCAACTAATCCTGTAGATGGATATAAGTGTCGAGGAAGTATACCGATAGCAAGTCACACAACCCAAGCTTAGGATGGTTATAATGTGAATCGATTTAGAACGTGGTCCATATGCATGATAACGAGACTGATGCATAAATTATCAGGAAGGTCGCAAATGTTTTGATATTTAAGTTATAAGGAAGGCCATAAGGGTTATATAATCCATACAAGTATGAGATATACAATAATACTTCATAGGGATTTCCAATGATGATACATACACTAAGGACCGAGTAAGGTTCCATTATCTTATATGATATGTAAACAAGAAGAGAAAAGAATCACTAAGGACTATATATAAAGATTGAAATGTAAAATAACCTTTTATAGTAGTTGGTAAAGATTGTGGAAATATAAGAGTAGTTGGAAGTGAATACTTAAAGGAATATATATATATTTTGAGGAATGGAGAAGTATTCTATCTTGTTAAATGATGCTTAAATATTTTTTATTTAGTCCTTAATTCATGTCAATGTTTTCAAGTAAATAAAGGGATATTTTACATGAAAGACCCTTGATTTCCAGACCCAGTGCGAGCAATATCCCTCCCACGAGATGATAACCAAGACCCCAATTGAATTCAGATTTAGGAGGACAACTAGTAGCATTGTACAAATTTTTTAGGCCTGATAGTGTAGGATAAGACCAATTTAGGATAACGACCATAGAAAGAAATACCTAATGCACCATACAAAAGAAGACACCAAAAAAGCCAAGAGAGGAACTCAGATTCCAAATTAAACCAACATAACTCAACACCATTAAGTGGAAGCCAAATTAGGAAAATATTTTGACTTACCTCATATGCAGACTAAGATAAGGGAGGAAAGAGTAGTTGTGAATATTCTAGGAAGAAGAGAACCTCTGGCACTATCCATCCGCACCCAATTGCTGCCAAACAACCAAAGTTTCATTTATTCTGAGGTCCCAAATTTCATTGCAATGCACTTAACCTCCCTAGAATTTTCTAAGAGTACTCTACTAGAGAAATGAGGTATTTCCCAAGAAATTAAACACCAAGTGACTAGGGCCATGGTGAGGCCAAACCTATCAATCCTTCAGAAACAAAACCTCCAACATTGACAAATTGTTACAGGGAAAAAGTACCCAAGGCTGCTTTGCATCCACCATATTATAACAGTGATAACACTGATATAATGTATGGTGGGGGGGGGGGGGGGTATGCGACACCACCTCCCCTCATTATGATTCTTGGGAGTCGGTGGGGTAGATGGTGCCCGCACCCCCCAACCCTACATTCACCTTGTTCATCCACCCCCATCAAGGTGTTTTATTAACTCTATTATTTTAAAGAGTTTTTATATTTAAATGAACATTTACTTGAATGTCTCATATATATTAAATTCTATTTTTTATAATAATTTAAACTTTTATAGTGATGTTATTTTTCCTTTGTCATTTAGTTATTTTATATTTTTTTCCCTCGAAAAAAACAATAATTTTATTTCATTAGCATAATGATACAAAATTACATTATTCATATACACAACAATGCACGTATTTTAGTGCATCTATCCACATCGCAAATAGATGAATCTATCTTGATTTCAAATGGTCATTTAGTTCTATCTTGTCCTTATAAACCAGATACTTTAAGTACATACAAAATGATGATGTTATCACCTAGAAGTATACAAAAAAGTGCCTATGCTATATCAATGTAATATGTAAATCCAATATAACCACATATAAAGATAAACAAAAATAAAAAAACATAAAGTAGAGAGTATTATTCTCTACCAAAATAGTCATTTTATATTTTATAAATGATCTCATTTAAAAAGGTTGTTTTTTTTCATACGGTTGGTAGGGCCTTTTCATTAATTTTCTAACAAAAAGCATGTTACATCCATATGTCTAAAGGTTAGTTGTCCTCAACCTACCCTGAGGGAAACCAGGTCTATTGGCTACCTAACAAAAAAATAAGCCATCCAGAAAAGAAAAATAAGTCTTACAAGCCACACTGTATATGTCTAAGAGCCTTTATTATTCCTACTAGCTAGATACCTATAAACATAACTGATAATATGCCTAAAAATTTGAAACTTCTTCATGAAAAACTATAACCAGGGGTGTAATGCCACTACTCATCATTAGTTGAATCCACCGGAGCAGGGTCCTTCACGGTGGAACCTGAAAGCTCCATGTGGGGAATACAAGGGATGTGATTCTCTATGCGACTGAGACATCCATTCTGTTGCTGCAATTGAAACTAGATCTTTTGAAACTCTTTATTATAACCCAAATGTTTATGGGAGGAAAATTTCATGTTAGGTGGAAACTGCTCCAAGGCTTTTGCCATAATGATCTTCATCATCCAAAATGAGTGGAATGTTTATTTATATTGGGTGGATCAACCATGGGTATGGCCAGGGTTAGGAATCAAAGTTTGCCACTCAACTAAATCAATTTCCAAACTCTCCTCAGTCTGTCTTATCTCTTCTTCCCAATGTGCTATGAACTGCTTGACCGGAGTCAAAATGCCTGAGTGATATGCTCGAGAAGTTTCCTGAATAATACAGGATGTCGATTTACGCCCACACACAGTCCCCCTGGAAGATCTAGGTTAGCTGACCTGGGGAGGGGATGCATTCCTCTGTTTTCCATGGACACAACCTCCTCTACCATTCCTTCCCTTACCAAGGTCACGAACCATTTTTCTGCAACTACAAATCAAATACTGGTCTGTGTTGAGATCTAGAGGTCAACCCAAACATAATCTAATCTTAGAAGCATGACACTGCTGAGGGTCGCGGTAGCCCTAAAGCCCTGCCAATGAAGTTACAAAAGAAACCAATCAAATAAGGAGCTAGTTCGAAAGCTTGTTGCCAATCAATGACCAACAAGGTGTTATGGTCCCGCTTCTACTACTGCTCCACCAATGCCCACACACAGGCCTAGACTGAAAAACAAAAACATCTATAGGTAAAACCCCATAATGGTCCAAATGAGTCTCATCTTTAATAAATTCAAACAACAGAACTGTGCACTAGAGAAAGAAAGAACATTTGAGCTGTATTCTACCCCTTGACCAAGACCCACACACAACCATGCGTCGGAACCAAATGCAATATACCCTTGCCACAAAGACAAAACTGAAATGCCCATAGTCAAGCCTATACTGACATAATTTGAGCTGAGAGTTGCCCCTTGACCAGGACCCACACACAACCATGTGACAAAACCAGATATAATATACCCTTGCCACTAGGATGGGACTAACATTAGACATTTCCCATAGTTCGACCCAAACTGTGACCCTATGCCTACTAGGGCTAGGTCTGTGCTTACAAACAACTATGGCCATATTCCAAAGCCATACATACTCAGAGTACACAAGAACCAAACAATATTGACTAGAAACCAAAACCCTCACAATTCCAGAATGACCAAGGCAGGGAGTGCAACGACACACAAAGCAACTCGCTGGCCTAACCCCGTGCGAACCCATACGTGAGAGCCAAAACTCATAGACCATAGACATAGGAACATAGAAAACCGAAGACTCGACACATAGCAATGACCAAACTATGCCACACTCCAGATACATTCTATTCCAATCCCACCAACCTAATAGTACCATGCATCCTAAATATCGAAGGGAAGAGACAAAGAGCCATATATGTAGGGGGAACAAAATTAAAAGTGCAAATATACCAGTGACTGAGTCCTTGAACATAAAAAGATTGAACCAACATTTTCCCGAGAACGAACAACCTGAACCAGATCCACAATTAACATAGCACAATAGAGGAGGAACTCACCTTTTGTTGGCTTATATGGGCCTAACCCAGGTTCGGAAGAATTATTTAGCTAAGCAAATCCTGCAGCTACTGACCCTTTCGGCAACAACCCACGGAGCGCGGACTGAGGTCTCACCCGAGGTAGCAGGGGAGGGTGCTAGAACCAGGTTTTTGCACCCTTGGGATGTCTAGATACGTTTTGGAGATTTCGCGCACCATTTTGCAAGTTCGCGCTGCTCTGTATTCGTGCAGATCCAGAATACCTCTAGTTTTCTATTAGCGCGCAGCCCACAAATCTAATCTTATTGAATGAAGTATTGGAAAGCAGATCTATTTAGAGGGGTCTTTAAGCAAACATTTATCAGATTTATTCAGTTCATGTACTTAGATCAAACCCAGATTCACATGTATTCAAGAAGCAAGCATATGCTCATAGATCAAAATAGTCATTTAAAAAACCAGATTTAGATTTAGCACAGAATTACATAAGTGACTTATCTTTATTCACTTTCTTCACCAGCACATCCAGAACTTCCCTGCGCACTCAGCTGCAGGGGTCCGTGCACACAGCTGCAGACTCTTCCAGGCCTCTGCGCACAAAGCTGTAGAGCCTCTATCCTCTACCCAAACCCTCGACTCAGACTTACAGACGCTTTCAGACTATTCTTCTCAAAAACCCATTACAATTTCGATCCAAGATCATACCCCAAAAAGAACTACCTTTCCCTCATAGAGCCACACTTTATTTATACCTTCCTATGGTCCACGGACCGCCTTACTTCCTATTATTTTATATTATTTCTTGGGCGGACAACCCTTTGACTCAACCTTTTACATTTCACACTCCGCATATTTCAGAGGTTTACAATATTTTTATCCTACTTTCTAGGCTATCAGACCCAAAACTGTTACACGGGACCTTCGTTACCCAACGTTCCCCCAACACAATCATCGTGACTCGTCCCGAGTCACCATTGGCGGGGCGAGATGCGCTGCCATGGCTTCGCGGTTCACCTACCTTTGAGTGATGCTCATCATCCTACTGCTTCTTCGTTGTCTCCTACAATGCTTTGTCCGGCTCCTGCTTCACTGTTTCTACCAATTTTAGTGACCGATAATGCTCATTCTACTCTGCTCGGTTAACACAGAACACCTCCTCCTAGGATTTTAGCTCTAGTGGGGGAGCCACATACATGACCTCCTTGTACCACTGCAACCAATTCCGACCTTCGTATCTACTCTTCGCATTGTCTGTGGCAGCTTGTGTTGCAATTTTGCAAGGCCTGTGCTGTTTTCCACGAGATGTCAATCCTCAAGGTCCTTCAAAGATGACTTATTAACTTCATTTCTACCCATGGTATTCGTTTTTCCATCCTTTCACCTTTCTGCTGTGGTTCACTGAATTGCCCCTGGGCGAGGCGATGACATCCGGACCAATTCTGATTCGTGTCTCCCCTTTTCCGGTACATTCCCTACTGCTGGTGTTGCATGCTGCAGGACGCCTGCAGCTGTCACCACCATATTCCTTAGCGAGTCCTATTTCTTCATTGACCATATCACCACCCTCGGGCTTACTCCTGGTGTAGAGATAATGAAAAGCTCCATATCGATAACCAGTAGATGTTCTCCCGAAGTGTAGATCGCCCGGTGGATGCCTCTCGGTGATTTATAAGCGATTCGAATTTCAAATTCACTGGTTCCCACCTGGTTTAGCGTCCTCGTGTGAAATCTGTGGCAGCTCGTTCCATATCTGGCTTGTACTCCTTCTCTTAATTGCCTGCCACCGGCTCCCTTTCGCCATAATGCAGACATCTTGTCATGAATAGTGACATGAACGATTGCCTTTGCTTGTAGCAACACAGCACATACTTCGGACCGTGTGATCGTGATCTTGGTGATGGGCCAGATCGACGCGTATCCTAGCACTCATGCCTCTTTCCCCCAAACTGCTTTACCATCTCGTGCTCTCTTTCAACTGGTTGGAGCGGTGAGACTGTCCTACGAACAGTTAGTCAGGCTGCCGGCCCGCCCATATAGAGCTTCAGGCGACTACCATTCACTCAGCTCAGGAAGGGGTCTCCATTGAGTTTGGCAAGCTGAACCACGCCCCCATCGGTAACTTCTTTGATGACATAGGGTTTCAATCAATGCATTCGGAGTTTGCTAGGGAATTTATCAAACTTACTGTCGTATAGTAATACTAGATAATTCTCCTTGAAGGTGCGCACCTTGATATGGCGATCATGCCATGCTTTCTCGCATTGTTTCTGTACTTGCTGATGGAATCCGACCAAAAACCATTCCTCCTCTAGTTCCTCTAGCTACGCGAGCCTTTCCTCCAAAGCCCCGCGGTCTACCATACCTGTGATTGCCACAATTCGCAGACTAGGCACAATATATTCCATAGGCATAATAGCCTCCTTGCCATAGACTAATCGAAAAGGTGTCTGGCCCGTCAACATCTTGCATGTGGTTCGGTATGCCCATAGCATAGTAGGGATGTGCAAGTCCCAATCATTTCGTCACACATTACAGATTTTGTTGAATTCCTCAACGGTCTCATTCGCTTGCGGGTGGTATGGTGTACTCTGTTGGTGATATATTTGGAATTCCTCAGTGAGTGCACTGATTGTTTCATTCAGGAAATGCGTTCCTCGATCGCTCATGAGAATTTTGGGACAACCAAACCTTGTCAGTACGTTCTCGAAAAAAAACTTCGTAGCTGTTGTAGCCGTGCAATCCTTAACCCGCTGTGCCTCTACCCATTGGGTCAAATAATCTGTCGCGGTGATGATATAGTGCGTGCTTGTCTTCCCTCACGGCTCGATAGGTCCTACAAAATCGATTGCCCACTTCTCAAATGGTTGTAGCATAATTTGTGGCTAGAGTGGCATTTCATCTCTCCGCAATGGTTTCCCAGTCCATTGACATACGTCACAGGCTCGATAGTATGCTTTTGATGGTGGGGAAGCAGGCTTTAGAGACAACCTCTCTAGTCTGCCAGCAAGTTCTTCAATATCTCAGTCTACTGGCCTTTCTTCTAGATGGGGCGCATCAGTCATTAAACTGATGGTTCATGCCTTTTAATACACTCACTATCAGTCTTCTACAAACAATGCTTTTCGTGGAAGTGCTTACGGAAGAGCCCAACTGTCATAAATTACAGCATTATATTGTAATTTTATATATGCGCTATTACCACATGTATCGTTACATCCAATGGTTCCCATCTTCTACGCAGCCAAAGTCATACACATGTATAACAGTCATGGTTTACAAATTGAGCGCACGCACAACAGATTATAGAACCTTATTATGCTAATTTCTTCCTCGGCAGATATAAAATAGGCATAAAAATCTTCAATTGATTATTAAACCTGCGTATATAATATGCAGACAATATATACCTCTATATAAATCGCTGCTATGATTACCTGTGCGCCTTTATTGTGGACAAAGGTTCACCTCTAGGGACGGACGTTATATGTCTGCTCTCCTCATAATATTCAATCTACAGAAATGTGATTAATGAGGCCTGCGGTTTTATGAACTCCCGGACTTCGGACTCAGCAAATATATGTAAATGCACAGCAAATTTCACATTCCGCCTGCTACATATGGACTCCTTGGATATAGATACACTATGGGGCGTAGCGTTACCCATTCAGATTTCACGGCTTCAACATGTGAGTTGAACGCAGAGGCTACCATCGTTTCTCTAGCTCTAAACGCTAACCCATGGTCCTTTTACCACGAACATGCAACCAGTCCCCAGTCCCTGCGCCGGCACAGTTTCAACCAGTGATAAAAAGAATCATTCAGACAGAAATTTCAATTATAAAATGGTGATGATATTCTTGGGGAACCACAGACGCATATGCAGCCATAAATTAAACTGTCAATCACCATGAAAGAAACGAATTCAATTAATTGCGCATCATGATGGCGCATGAGAAAACAAAAACGAATCATTTGAACACACATACACTTTATTCCATAGTTTCATGAACATATACATTACAGAGGACAGACTTGAATGATTTGGGGTGCATAGTTTTTTCTCCTTTAAAAGTATGATCAAGGCACTTTCCCTAGATTTTCTGCCTTTTGTTTTAGGATCAAAATAGGCATTTTATCCTTATCTTTTACAAAAGCCAGCTTTTCCCTTTTTCCCATATTGATTTAAAGCATAAAGCTTTATTCTCCCTCTTATCCTAATTTTAACTAAAAACATAAAAATTCTATCCCATTTCCCTCATATCCTTTTATTTAGAAAAAGAATATTTACATAATCTGCTTTATTAGAATAACAAAATACTAAAATTATCACACCCCCCTTTTCATGGTCTTGATGCTCCCGCATCAGACACCCAACCTTAAAATTAATCATGATCTCCTGATCATGTGTTTGGATCTGTGGATGCCTGGATCCCATATCTTGTGCTGCAAGTCATCATGTGCTATTGCTTGCTATCTTTCTCCAGGTTCCCATATCTTATGTTGCCCTGCTCCGCTAGCTGCACTTTCGCAATCTTCTTTTGTCTTGTTCTTGCTGCTTCTCCTTTGTTTTGCTGGTGTTGGCCTCTTCCAGGATACTGTCATCATCAGCTTTCTGATGCTTTCAATCTCTTGGTCCAATAAATCTCCCAGTTGTTGATTCCTTACTCCTATTCTGGTCTTTGTTCTGACTGCCACCCTATCATCCACCCTCTCTTGTCTTCTGGAACAGAGAACTTCTTTTCCTTTCATTTGTCTGTTCAACTGAGTCAATTGTTTCTCAGTACCGATGCCAATACCTGCATTCACAAAACACATGTTAAAATTAAAAACATAAGGCTCCTGGGCCTTATCTCCTTTTGGCACTGATTCAAGTGATTGTTCTGTTTGGTCCTTCTCTTCTGCCAGCATATCAGCATGCTGATCCGAACTCTTAGCAAAATTCATGACACTATCCATGATGTATTCTTGCTCTTGTCCCTTGTACTGAACTTTTTCACTTGCAATCTCTCTGTCATATCTTGGATTTTCCAACCAGTGCTCTATCAATGCAATTTCTCTATAGCATTGTTGCAGCATTTCATCATCATTTATAGTCCCTACATTCACACACACACTGTCAGTTTGAAAATCACTGAGTTCAACAGTCTCAACTGTTGGTTCACTTATCCATGCTACAGACTCATCCACTTCTTCTGCATCCATAAGGACTTCTTCTTGTGCTGTAGCAGCTTCACGAGATTGCATGTCTTTCTTCTCAGCTCCTGTAACCACATCAAAAGTAACAGCTATATCCAGTTGATTTGGCTTTACCCAATAACTCAAAAACTCATAAATGATCTCCTCTTCATGACTCAACGGTGTACTTGTCATGTGCTCCAGGTATTCCTTTTTTCCAAGTAACAGAGTTCTTGAATTAGTCTTCTGTTCCGGCTCATCTTCTTCTTGCAGAGGTAACAATGTATGATTGATACCATCCTTCCCAAACTTATAAGTGTTTCTTCTTCCATCATGCATGGCTCCTATGTCATATTTCCAAGGCCTTCCAAGAAATATGTGACACACGTCCATAGGCATCACATCACAAACAATTTTATCCTTATACTTGCCCACTTGAAATTCTACCTCACACTGTTCACTTACCAACAGTTGATGTCCCTTCTGTAACCATGACACCTTATACGGTGTTGGATGCTTCGTTGTCTTCAGCTTCAATTTCTCTACTACATCTGTAGAAACCAAATTGTCAGTACTGCCACTATCAATAACCATCTGGCAACATTTCCCTTGGACTTTGCACACTGTCCTGAATAAAGCTTTCCTTTGTGGCGGTTCAGCAACCACCTCCTTCATTGGCTTAAGTAAAACTTTATTAACCACCAGAGATTATCCTCTTTCTGGTGCATCTTCTTCCTCTGTTACGACTACCGCTGGTGCTTCTTCTTCAGCTGGAGCAACAATTGCATTCCTCTGCTTTATGTCTGCATTCTCTGGGCACTCAAAAGCTTTGTGTCCCGGCTTGTTACATCTGTAACATCTTATCTCTCTACTTGCTCCTCTGCCTCCTCTTCCTCTGGAAAAACTCCCTCTGCCTCTTGCATCACCTTCTCTGGTTGCATGCGGGGTTGAGCTACTGCTAGCTCCTTCTTTAGGTGCTGTAGATCCTCCTCTACCACCTTGACTTCCTTTTCCTCTGAAAGTCTCTTTCCCTCTGGCAGACTGCTTCCTTATGAGTTTTTCCTCAGCTTTCAGCGCCAGCTGATAAGCTTCCTCTACTGTTTTAGGAGACAACAAACTGATCTCATCCTGAATGTCCATTCTGAGGCCATTCATGTATCTAGCCACCTTCTAATCTGTGTCTTGGGCTTCACCAGCTCTTATGCTTATTTTGTAAAACTCTTCTGTATACTCTTTCACTGTTAAAGCTCTCTGTCTAAGATTTTGCATTTGTCTAAACAATGTTTGCTGATAATTACTGGGCAAGAACTTACCTCTTAACTTTGCTACCATTCGACTCCAGTTCTTGATTGGCTGCTTACCAAGTCTCTTCCTTTCTGCCTGCACACCATCCCACCAGAGTGCTGCATGTCCTTTTAACTTGGTGACGGCAAACTTGACTTTCTTCTCATCTTCTGTTTCTTCGTAATCGAAGAATTTCTCCATGCTGTTGATCCTGTCGATCAGCTCTTCTGGATTCAATCCTCCTTGGTATATCGGTACTAACTGGTTCCATGGCCTGGCTGTGGACTTCAACATTGACTGAAAGAACTTTATCTCAGGAGTAACCTCTACAGCTTCCTCTTCTTCAGCAGCGTCAACTTCAGGCTCACTGACATCTCCATCATCTATATTCCTACCTGAGGTTAATGCATCCACTCTAGTTCGCAGTTCTTCTATAGTTGCCATTAGTTCAGCATTTGTAGCAGGTCGTCCTCTTCCACCACGTCCTCGTCCTCATCCTCTTCCAACTCTGAAAGCCATCCTTCTTCTTCTCCTGAGATTCAGTTCAACGCCAGTTGATGGCTCTGATACCACTAATGATGGTGGGGAAGCAGGCTTTAGAGACAACCTCTCTAGTCTGCCAGCAAGTTCTTCAATATCTCGGTCTACTGACCTTTCTTCTAGATGGGGCACATCAGTCATTAAACTGATGGTTCATGCCTTTTAATACACTCACTATCAGTCTTCTACAAACAATGCTTTTCGTGGAAGTGCTTACGGAAGAGCCCAACTGTCATAAATTACAGCATTATATTGTAATTTTATATATGCGCTATTACCACATGTATCATTACATCCAATGGTTCCCATCTTCTACGCAGCCGAAGTCATACACATGTATAACAGTCATGGTTTACAAATTGAGCGCACGCACAACAGATTATAGAACCTTATTATGCTAATATCTTCCTTGGCAGATATAAAACAGGCATAAAAATCTTCAATTGATTATTAAACCTGCGTATATAATACACAGACAATATATACCTCTATATAAATCACTGCTATGATTACCTGCGCGCCTTTATTGTGGACAAAGGTTCACCTCTAGGGACGGACGTTATATGTCTGCGCTCCTCATAATATTCAATCTACAGAAATGTGATTAATGAGGCCTGCGGTTTTATGAAATCCCGGACTTCGGACTCAGCAAATATATGTAAATGCACAGCAAATTTCACATTCCGCCTGCTACATACGGACTCCTTGGATATAGATACACTATGGGGCGTAGCGTTACCCATTCAGATTTCACGGCTTCAACATGTGAGTTGAACGCAGAGGCTACCATCGTTTCTCTAGCTCTAAACGCTAACCCATGGTCCTTTTACCACGAACATGCAACCAGTCCCCAGTCCTTGCGCCGGCACAGTTTCAACCAGTGATAAAAAGAATCGTTCAGACAGAAATTTCAATTATAAAACGGTGATGATATTCTTGGGGAACCACAGACGCATACGCAGCCATAAATTAAACTGTCAATCACCATGAAAGAAATGAATTCAATTAATTCCGCATCATGATGGCGCATGATAAAACAAAAACGAATCATTTGAACACACATACACTTTATTCCACAGTTTCATGAACATATACATTACAGAGGACAGACTTGAATGATTTGGGGCGCATAGTTTTTTCTCCTTTAAAAGTATGATCAAGGCGCTTTCCCTAGATTTTCTGCCTTTTGTTTTAGGATCAAAATAGGCATTTTATCCTTATCTTTTACAAAAGCCAGCTTTTCCCTTTTTCCCATATTGATTTAAAGCATAAAGCTTTATTCTCCCTCTTATCCTAATTTTAACTAAAAACATAAAAATTCTATCCCATTTCCCTCATATCCTTTTATTTAGAAAAGAATATTTACATAATCTGCTTTATTAGAATAACAAAATACTAAAATTATCACACCCCCCTTTTCATGGTCTTGATGCTCCCGCATCAGCTTTTGAATCCTGATGCAAAGTGGGCCACCATAATCCTGCACGAAGAATCTTCTAGGCTATGGCACGACCCGCATAATGTCCGCTAGCAGCCCCCCCCCATGTGCTTCGGCCAGGATCTATCCTCGCTCGAACTCTGGGACATATTTGCGCAATATTTCGTCGTTGCCCATTTTGTAGAGGTGTCCTACAATCATAGTGAAGTCTGCTGCGTGTATCACCAATTCCTTCTTCTGCGGAACCGAATATCCCTACGGCATGGTTCTTATAGTTAAGAAATGGATTATATCCTCAAAGTGACCATCCGCTATGTGCACCGCATATAGATGTGCATCCGGGAGTCCATCCTCTAGATTTTTGGGTTCTTTGCCGGTCTCAATTCGGGACAGGTGATCGAGGCCTGTGTTTAGACGTCCTGGCTTTACGACAACCTCAAAGTCATACTCCTGGAATAACAACAACCATCTACAAATGCGCCCCCCCAACACAGGCTTGTTCACTAGGTATTTTAATGCTGAGTGATCGGTATACATCTTAAAGTGGCCCCCAAGCAGATAGTGGCAGAATTTTTGAAGCATGTATACCATCGCTAATCCCTCGCACTCAGTAGTGGAGTAATTCTTCTCAGCTTTTGACAATTGGTGACTTGCGAATGCAATCGGGTGGTTAATTCCCTCTGCTCCTAGTTGAGTAAGTACCGCCCCCAATGCGATACATGACGGGTCGACATGCACATGAAATTCGACGTCCCATTTCAGAAAGACCAATATAGGGGCTGATACCATCTTTTCCTTAAGCGTCTCCAGACTTTTGTTGCATTCCTCATTCCAGCGATAAGTAGCATCCTTCTTCAGTAACTGTTCCATCAGAGCCGTGATCTGAGCATAGCTTTTGATGAAATTCCGATAGTAGCCCGTGTGTCCCAGTGTGGCACATAATTGTTTGACACTTCGCGACACTTGCAGATTGAGTATGACGGTGATCTTTGCCGGATCCACCATCAGGCCTTGCTTGCAAACCACATGGCCCAGTAGGTTCCCGAATGGGACAAGGAAAGTACACTTAGCACAATTTGGTGTCGATGGCACGTATCCAGTTGTAATGCTTCGTCCACGGGATCCATTAATTGATCTTTAGAGAGGAATGTCGACAAAAACCCTATGCGCAAGATATCCCACTCACTTGTGTCGTGCCAGAGCTCCGCTTCAGTATACCAGTTTCTGGGAATGATGTCCAGGGTGTGATACAATAAGTGCACCCATTCTGGCTGCGGTTCCTCTCTGTAGGCTTTGATCCATCTGGTAAGGTGCATGCACGGGTCATCACATCCATCGTATTTCTCTGTTATGCATAGTTCTGGTTTCCAAAATATGATCTTCATCATGCGCCTGCAGGTGCGCCAATCTTCGAACATCCCTTCGTGTGTGCCCCGCCATCGCGTAGGCGTCACACGTAGCACCCACCTCATCGCATCAAACCATTGGTGCTCGGGTACTGAAATTTCGAATTTGGTCAAGAATTCATCTATTATTGTCAACCCATCATACTTTGGCAATTCACGATCCTGGGCCCTTACGCAGTACATAGATTTAGTCACCATGTTGCAGTGTAGTGTGGTTACTCCATTCAACTTGTTGCGCCACCGCTCGTCTTCCTCATCTGAATCAGAAGTGCAGGATTCTCCATCACCCCGTGATATTATTCTATCCTCCGTTGTCTTGACCCATCCTCGCCTTTGGACAGACATTCTATAGCTATAATCTACATCAGTAGAGTTTAGGCTTCTGTGATCCATAACAAGTTTACAAAAAAAAATTCGGCGAAGATCACATGAGACATCATTTGTCGACGCGTTTCGAAAAAACCAGTGTGGTTCATCGTCAGGACAAGTTGAAGAAACAGATCCAGCTTAGCATGTTAAATAGTCTGAGCCGAGACTCCAACGGCTAAATCGACCAACGGCTAATTTTGACCTACGGTCCATAGGTCAAATACTATTCATAATTTAATATTATTATTATTAATAAATTATTCATCAATTATTATAAAATATATATATATATCATATAGTTGAGGTTAAAAATTTTATTAAATGGTTAGTTAGAAAGGGTAAATTATTTGATTTAATAATATAAGTAATTATTTATACTTAATATTATATTGGTAAAATAGCCTTGATAATAATATATTATTATATTGGTAAAATAGCCTTGATAATAATATATTATTAATATTAGTAGTGAAAATATTATTATTAATTTAATATTATTAATATTAATATTATTATTATTATTATTTATGGGAAAAAGTTAAATTAGGTAAGATATATAGATAAATTATTTAGTTTATTTATCTAAATTATTATATATATATAAATATGTATATAAATATATTAATAATCTTAGATAAAGTTAGGTAAAAGACCGATGAAAAAAAATAAATAAATAAATAAATAAAATTAAATAATTAATCAATTAATTAAAAATAAATAAATAAATAAATAAATATCAGGACAAGTTGAAGAAACAGATCCAGCTTGGCAGTTTAAATAGACAGAGCAAAGCCCCCAACGGTTAACAGGACTAACAACTACTTTTGACTAGGTACCTTAAAAATGCTACCCGGGGACCAATCCTTTAAATAAATTAATATTGTGATAAAAATATTAAAAATAGTTAAAAATATATAATAGTTATGTTCAATTATTACCTAAAAATAATTCATGTTAAAAGTTAGTTAAGGACAAATAACTAAAAATCATATCTAAGGGGAAAAATTACCCTAGAGGGGACAGTCCCTCAAATAATAATAAATAATTAAAATTATTTTTAAAATAAATAAACAACTCAATTAGTAAAAATAATTTATAAAAATAGTTAGTTAGTTAGAGATAAATAATTAAAAATTATATCTAGGGGAAAAAATATTTCTCATAGAGGGACCAATCCCTTAGAATAAATAAATTAATTATGTGAAAACTATTATATTAATAAAACTTATATGATAATAGTTAGTAATGGTAATAGTTAAATAAACATAAATAATAAAAAATTGTATTGAATTAAATTATATTAAAATTAAAATATAATTAAAACTAAATTATATTAAAATTATATTAAAATTAAAATATAATTAAAATTATATTTAAAATCAAATTATATTAAAATTATATTATTAAATTATATTAAAATCATGTTATAATAATTAAAATTATATTAGCCTAGGGGGACCAATCCCCTAAAATAACATGATTTAATTCAAAAAATTAAAATTTTTAAGTTAAATTAGTAATTCAAAATACTTCAAATAAATTAATAAAACAAGAAGGAATTAAAAATCGGACCATTAAAATGAGTAAAATAAAAATATATATGTATATATAAAAATATATAGAAGAATAAATAAATAAATCAATAAATAAAAATAATTAAATAAATACATAAATAAATAAAATAATAATAATAATAATAATAATAATTCAAAAAAAAAAAAAGGACTAGGTCGAGAGAGCTGGGACCCAACACCGACTGATTTTCCAGCTATCATCTCTATTGAGATTACTCGACCTCTTTTCAATCTCAAGCGCCTCCCTAAATTTCCGATGATGGAAGTGAGAAACCTTAGCAATAACACTAGCTTCTTCAATACAAACATGATGATTGGTTTTCTCGGCGTGCTCAGCCAAAGCGTAGGACTTAGTACGCCTATGCTTAAGATCAGCTGCATGTTCACTAATCCTCTGATTAATGGAGCGACCAGTTTCCCCAATGTAGGGGGTCCCACAAGAATAGGGGATCAAGTACGCACCTTTCATATCCTTAGGGTCGATAGGATCCTTCGCTGATCTGAGGGACATGCGAATGGTGTTCAGGGGCCTAAAGGTCACAGGAACATCATGCGACCTGAGAAACCTACCAATCTTATCAGTAGTCCCCTGAACATAAGGAAGAAGGACACCGTTCTCCATCGCGCACAGGTTTAATGTGGCTTGGTCCTTCAGCCGGATCTAGCGAAATGACTACGCGGAGTGACTTTGTTTCAAATATCATGGTCCGCTTCTTTAAATTAATAACCCCGTTCATGTCAGTGGCCCAATCTATTCCTAGCAACGCAGGATAGCGCGTACTTTCATCCATGAGCTCAATAACTTCAAAATCCATTCGACTACTTGCACCATCAAGGTCTACCATAACTCCTTGCAGCCTTCCCATGGGCAGCACCTTCTACTGGTTTGCCATCTGTAATTGGATGGGGGACCATTGTAGTGTAGGTTTACCCATGTGCTCCCAAGTCTGTTTCGGCAGTACGTTGGCATTTGAGCCCTGATCCAGAATGACCTGATCCATCTCATAGTTGTCGATTTGCGTTGTTAACTGCATTTCCCTCCCGGTCCATGATGCATGTCTTCCCAACTTTCGAACGACGCGAGGTTCACTCCATCCTGTGCATCTATTTATCAACTCCTGTAAGCCTTTAACTGCCTTGTTGTCACGAAGAAATTTTATACATGTCTCTAAAAAGGTAGTTGTCATCGAGGGATCCTTGTCCAACTCTGGCTGATCCCTACTGGGGTAGAGACCTCCGCGAAGCTCCCCCGAGCTTCCAGATATGTCTCCTTACTGGTCGCTAAGTTCCTTCCCTCTGCTCCTATGGCCATGCCACTTCTCAGTACCATGTTGACTTTGGGATCTTCCTCGTGGGGTTCAGACCTCATCATCTGCACATTTTGGGTCGTTGTTGGTTGTGCTACCTTTTTTTGCGAATTTGTGCTATCAACGTCGGACAATCTATTAGCTCATGATTGAATTTCTCACAATACACCTTCTTGCTTGACTTAATGGCTCTGCCACCTTCCGGGTCGATAAGTAACCTTCTCATGCACATCGCTACCTCTCCAAGTGCTGCATGCATGTGAAAGGTGACCTTAGATTGGTTTAAGATATGCATTAATCAGTGGGCCAGGACGTACCCATTGGGTCCAGCTCACACCCTGATTGGGGAGTTCTCTTCTTATTTTAGAAATCAACATAAAATCATTTTAATTCTATGAATAAGCATTTTTTTAAAAATAAAATTAATATAAATACATTTTAAGTTAAACTTATTAAATATATAAATAGAGTTAAAAGAATATTACAAGTAAACATTTTAATTTTAATTTTCATTTCTATTTTGTACAATATTTTTGTTGTTGTGATAGGTACTATATTTTTCTAAAGGTACAGGTTCAAGTTATGAAGATGCTTAAAAGAAAACTATTTTATATACTATTGAAATTTATAAAATGATTTTTGTATAGAGGTTCAAGTTTTGAAAATGTTTAAAATAAAATTAATTTATACCTGATTGAGATTTACAAAATGATTTTTTATACATTAAAATAAGATATTAAAATAAGATATTGTTAATATTCTTAATACATAAACATATAAGTATTTTATAGTACAAGGTAAAAATCAGTCTTGCGATAGGCACACCAATCAACTAATTTATATATGATTGAGATTTACAAAATGACTTTTTATACATTAAAATAAGATATTACTAATATACTTAGTACATAAACATTTATAAATATTTTATATTGTTAATACGCTTAGTACATAAACATATATAAGTATTTTATACTAGAAGGTAGAAATCAAACTTCACAAAAACACACCAATAATTCATTATTAATTTTAGTGATAATGATATATTTTTATTTATTTATTTCATTTTTAAATTACTTAATTTATTTTTTCTTTCATAATTTATAACACTTAAATTTCTTAAATTTCTTGACACATATATTTTATATTGTTAATATACTTAATACATAAACATTGACAAATATATTTTATATGGTTAATATACTTAATACATAAACATTGACAAATATATTTTATATTGTTAATATGCTTAGTACATAAACATTTACAAATATTTTATAATAAAAAGTAGAAATCAAACTTCACAAAAACACACCAATAATTCATTATTAATTTTAGTGATTGATTATATATATATTTTAAAATTTTATTTTTATTTCATAATTTATAACCCTTAAATCCCTTAAATTTCTGCACATAGATTTTCTTGTTTTATATATACGACTTCTCTTCTCCTTTAATATTCCTCATTGACTTTCATTTTCTCTCTTTTTATATATATATATATCAACTTTTCATCTTCTTTGATATTCCTCATTGACATTACTAGCAAATTTCATTCATCTTTATTTATTTCTTTTTCATTTTAGCTGGGTTATAATTAATAAAGTTAAAAAAATTAATTATTATTTCTAAAAAATAATTATTATTTCTTTTTTATTTTCGCTGGGTTATAATTAATAAAGTTAAAATAATTAATTATAATTCCCCATTTTATATAACATTTTAGATGTTATATGCTTTACATATGCCTTCTTCATTTTTTTATATCCTTGGTTGAGAAAAGGATTTAAAAAAAAATGACGCGTTTATGAATTTAGAGAGATCTTGATGCTATTTCTATTGTAGTTTAATTGGTGAAAGTGCATTTCCGTAAGGTTTCAAAGAGATGCATTGAAAAGACACCGATTAAGGTGTTTTATAGATATATTTATTTATGATAATTCATATTAATTTTTATATGATTATATGCAAGTGAAATTTTTGGATAATCATTGTTTTTTAAGTGGGAAAATTTATTATAATTTTTGGATAATTAATGTTATTCTAATTATATATATATATATAGATTGGTTTCATTTTGGAGATTGGTGACCATTACATTTACAAAATTATTGTACTAGATCTCCACTTAAAGGGATAATATCAGCACAACCACAGAGCCTACCCTAATGGTGTCGAAAGAAGTGAACCTATGATCTCCCAATAACAAGGTGTTTTAGCTACATGGACTTGACCAACTAAACTAACGCTAAAAACTATATTAATATAATATAATATTAATAATTTTATGTAACTTATTATGAATATTTATATGATAATATTATTATCAAAATAAAAATACCAATAATAAGATTATTGGTATATCCTATAATAATATTATTATTATATAAAAATTATGATGATGATGATGATGGTTAACGTCCACTGAGGCCAAACTTTGGTCTATCGGACCTAAAGAAACTAATTATTTAGTTTGATTTAAGATTTTATTCCTATGCTCAAAAAGCTTGGAGACACTACTACATGTAGGGGGGTTTTAAGACAATATTTGAGTCAATTGTCTTAACTTGAGACAAAAAGAAACTCAAATATTGTCTTAAATATTGTCTCGAAGCGGGTGTCTCAAACTATAATGTCTCAAAAATTTGTCTCTATAAAGACAATATAGAACACATATTGTTATTGTCTCTATAAAGACAATTTGATTTGTCTCTCTAGAGACAATTTCATTTGTGTCTCTTTAGAGACAATTACATTTTTGTCTTTTTAGAGACAATTCCATAATTCAAACTATTGTCTCTCTAGAGACAATATAAAAAATTATTTAAAAAAAAAATGTCCATAATTCAAACTATTGTCTCTCTAGAGACAATAAAAAAAATTATTTCAAAAAAAAAATGTCCATAATTCAAACTATTGTCTCTCTAGAGACGATATAAAAAATTATTTTAAAAAAATAAATGTCCATAATTCAAACTATTGTCTCTCTAGAGACAACATAAAAAATTATTTAAAAAAAAATAAATGTCCATAATTCAAATTATTGTCTCTCTATAGACAATAAAAAAAATTATTTAAAACAAAATAAATCTGCTCAAACTATTGTCTAGGATTTGCTCCTGCCAAAAATTATTTAAAAAAAAATAAATCTGCTCAAACTATTGTCTCGGATTTGCTCCTGCCAATCTATCTATGTATCCATCTCTATCTACCTATCCATCCATCCATCCCTTCAACTATATGCATGTCTGTATATACATATGTAAGCCTGCAGATCTATGTTTTATAGTGTGTGCTCTCCTAAAATTTGGGATATGGGTGCACATTGCATTTATAGGGTGTGCCTTGGGAAGTATGTATCCATTTTGACTTTTTCTCCATCTCATTTGCAAGGAGAAAAGATATATCGAACTGGTTAACATTAAATAACAAGGACTTGACAATTACTGTACAATAAATAAACCATGCTCATCCTGATTCAGGGACTAAATAAATTCCCTGGTCCATTAAATCAGAGAAACATACACTAGAGAAAATTCAGGAAAACAAAAATATTCGATAATACAAAAAATTACAAGCTACACAGGCAGCGTCCTCAAAACTGCCAGTGCAAAATATTCGATAACACAAAAAATTTCATCCTGATTCAGGGACCAAATAAATTCCCCGGTCCATTAAATCAGAGAAACATACACCAGAGAAAATTTAGGAAAACAAAAATATTCGATAATACAAAAAATTACAAGCTACACAGGCAGCATCCTAAAAACTGCCAGCGCAAAATATTCGATAATACAAAAAATTACAAGCTACATAGGCAGCATCCTCAAAGCTGCCAGCGCTCTAGTTGCAGCTCTGCTTCAGTTAGGTCTTTTTGAGATTTCTTCCTACGATAAATATTGGGCAGTCACAACTGCAATAAGGATAGGACATCAATGTAAGTATAAAAGAGATAGTAATTGTAAAAAAAAAAAAAAACATCGTATTAATTAAAAACAAATACATGATCACACAAATGTTACAAAATACATCCATAATCTAAATTTAAATCATGTTATGAAAATGTAATACTATGTAATACTTGAAATATAGCATTCAAAAACCTTGTGCAAAGAACATCTTGGTGCAGAGAGCCTTGGCACTGGTGACATTGTGTCCATAGTTTACCAAAGAGCATTTCTAATTCCCTCACTGACATTGATCAAATATTAGTGTCATATGATAGAAAATCTAGGTGAGAACAATAGAAACAAGGCCTACTTTAAATTCTCCAAATAAAGAGTAATGGTATTAGAATACCAGCTTACCATTTGCAACTGTTTTCTGATACAATTCTGCTTCTCTTCCTTTGCAATGTGAACAAAGTGTCTGATCTTCTTTGCTGCAATGGAAACATGAAATTAGGTAACATCATGAATTTCAGTATGAAGAAACCTAACCAGACATTCTTATTATAAGAAAGCTAGACAGTTTCTTACAAGGAGAGAAGGCATGGAATCATGCAACCTCATAGATTTTTCCACATCAAAAAGATGAACCCTAGTAGCTTTCTAAAGCGCCAAACTGAAATAATAGTTACTCTCAATTGTGCACTACTATAAGCAAGGAAACCACATGCAGGACACCCTCTACTTGTATTAACTAAATACCTGATAGGTGTTTTACAACCAATACAACTGAGTTGTTTCTTGACAAATTTCATAATTCCACTATTTGAAGGAGTTGATATGGAAACTGCTCATGTGTGACTACCATGAAGAAGCTCCTTGATTGCATTCTTCAAAATGGGCTCAAATATTCTCAACAGCGGCTACAGAGCAAAAACAGGCACTAATAAAAAACACTTAGCTGGAAAGAATTACTATCTATCAAGATATATTTGAAACACAGGTGAAATTTTCAAAAAGAGCATAAACAACAAGTGATGATGCTTTGGTCTTTCACCTTGCTCAGTCGATTCTAAAGATAATATTTTGGATCAATAGGGATGTTATTCTCCAGTACGTAAATTGGATCCTCAAATTTCTCATATGCCTGAACCCAAGTAAACACATTAGTCATTATATCCATAATCCCTATGTAAATTATGCCTCCAAATAAAACATAACAAAATAATTAAAATAATCATTTTTTAGTGCAATATCGAGACTTATGCTGAGCACAGAAGGGGTTAATTATTACCTTGGCACCTTTTGCAGCCTTTATGATGACATATGGAACACGATCACCCACAGTTGGAGCAGTTGCAGCATCCCTCTGTAAACCAAGGGTAACTTGGCTTTAAAACACAACAAAATAATTAAAATAACCATTTTTTAGTGCAATATCGAGACTTATGCTGAGCGCAGAAGGGGTTAATTATTACCTTGGCACCTTTTGCAGCCTTTATGATGACATATGGAACATGATCACCCACAGTTGGAGCAGTTGCAGCATCCCTCTATAAACCAGGGGCAACTTGGCTTTAAAACACGAAATCAATTTAAAAAATCCAACAATGGACTCATTGTCAATAAAAAGCAAAATATTACAGGAGTCTTTAGATCCACTGCAGTAATAAAATAGAGAGATAGGATTGAAATGGAACCAGAAGGCATTGCACCATTCATTATACTTGTTCTGAGAAGTTATTTCCAGTATTTACCTTCCGCATGCGCTCAGCTAGTTCCATGTGTGCTGCCTTGACTACATAGTCATCTCCAGTCTTTTTCAGACCCTGACTCAACAAAGAGATTGTTAGCACAGGAAAACAACAATGCCCTTAAGAATATGCTAATAGCCTTGATAAAGGATATGACTTGCAAACATCTATTTCTGCCGCAGCTAAATAGTAATCTGTTTTTCTCAGCATGAGATTAAAAATGCAGATATATTATATATTGTCATGTTTTGATTCTCTTCAATTGTATAAGAGCCTCCCTTGACACTTCTTCCTCCCATTGCTAGCAGTAAATATTGACTGAATCCCTTCCAAGTACATAATGTAGGGAGAAGAAACATGACAGACTTGAAAATGAAACTTCCATGGCTTGCCCCAACTAGGTATATAGTATATACTTCTAACACTTGAAACCAGGAATATGTAATAAGTGACTTGCTCGCAATGTAAATCTCTTGTTCCCCCTATCATATTTTATCCATTTCAAAAGTAACAAATGGTCAAACAAATTTGGTCATAAACATGCAGAAGGATTCATTGTTCTCACCTTATTTATCACCAAAAGTGACAAATCCATTCTGTTCATTAACAAGTTAGAAATAGTGTTCTTGACATACTGCACTGCATCAGGTATGTCACGATCAATGAGTATTTTGTGAAGGCACTCTGTAACCAAGTTCTTCACCAGCAGGCAATTGTCCCTTCGCACTGTTTCAATGCCTGTTGATATGGAATATTTAAAAGATCAGGAATATTTAATAATTAAGAAGGTATCAAATAAATTATTTTTCTAAGAGCATTTTGAGCCTTCACAAACACTAAGGCCTATCTTTGAAACAAAAAGATCAGGTTTGTCACCTTTAGTATCCATTTTGTCATAAGCATCTGGCTTTGTCCACAACAACCCAGCATATCTTTTCTTGCTGATCAACAAGAATGGGTAGTATATTTTTTCAAATCCTAGTTTAATAGGCTGCATAAAAGCATATGTTAAATAACACATTGATTAGATGCCAAAGATGCACCAAACAGATGCAGATAAGCCATAGAAAAGCATAACTGATCATCTTGTCCTGTGCATATTTACAAAGATCTCATGGAAGTGGAATGTCAAAAGAAGATTAGTTTTAAAAAGAAAGGTGATATTAAAACATTCATCCCTACAAAAACATCATTAACAACTCTAGATGCTTCACGAATATTTAAAATTCTTGACACTGTACCTTTGTAAATGTACCACTAATATAATCTGAGGCTTCCCTCCATAGCGTCATGGCCTCTTCTATATTTGGTACACCAAACTGTATCATAACTAAATCTATATCTCCATATACAACCTAGATTCAAATATAAAAATATAATATCAAGATTTACAGTAGAAATCTTGGTTAGGATCAGATCACCCATTATGATTTCAAGAACTTGGACTATCACCAATACAACAAGTGTACTTCTTGTCATTACTGATCTAGTTTAAAGGTTACAAATGCCTTTAGTTGCTAAATAATAGCCTACCTCAGCATTGTACTAGTAACCACCAACTATTGTGAACCTTTCTTCAACTAGCCTCTTTGTATGCTCTATCATTTGATGGCGTGACAGGTGGAAAAAAAATGAGATGATTAATGATATGAAATTTTAAAACAATACGTAAAATTGATATTCCCTGATGCAACAGAGAATGTGTCAAAATATCAAACTGGACTTGTAATCAAAATATAATAAGAGGGCCTAAGCATATCATCTTAGTTGTACAAGTACACATGACTAATTAATGCAATTCAAGAACTCGATCTTATTTGTACAAGATTGTCAATTACAGTTCATACCCAAAACATTATGCCAGGAGGAAGAAAAGAATTACATGGATATAATTGATGCCCAAAAATAATCAATGTGAATGGCTGATACATGCATATATAGAATAAGAGAGGATTGCAAGCATCTCTATCTTGTAAGTAAAAGAAGCACCAATAACATTACAACTAGGAAAAACAAGGGGAGAACCAAGGTGTCCATGGATTTAATGTTTTTTTTCCATGGAAGAACTGTGAAATTACCATAGCTCGTCACACTCGACGAAATCTCCAAACAAGGAAATTGCCCAACAGTGGCACCAGTAAACCCATAAACTGAATTCACACTTATCTGCAAGTGCACACAGTCAAAACTATTTTATGCGTTTCACCAGCATACCTAGTTTTACTTTTATTCCATGTCCAAGCCATAATTAATATAGAATTGACAAAGATGTAATTACCTTCAAAGCCAATTGTCGGCCATCTAAGACAACCTTTTCAAAAGGATCTTTAGCCTCCTAAACAAGATTATAGGAAGTTAAAAACTGAGATGCTAAGTGGAAAAAATACAAGCATGTAACATGAACATAGGAAGCACTTACTTCACCACCTTTAGGTCTGCCTTGGCTCTTTTCCTGGCAGCTAGTAACTCTTCTAGGGTCTCTGGTAATATTCCCTAGGAAACAAGAAAAGGAGCATTCAATTTAGCATCATCGAAAATGTTCAGCATATGATGGTTAAAAAGTAAATAATGAAATAAGTATCAGCATAGTGTTTGACATGCAAATACATTAAGGCCTTAGCATCCTACTTTACTTTTAATCCTTTTTAGTAGCATAGCTTCTGGTGCCTATGTTAGTGTTACAATGGTACAACTATGCATTATACAACTGGGATGACTAGGACAGTGTATTGGGATCTCATCCACATAGCAATTTGACTGCTAAAGTCTACCATACATGTTAGGGAACCTATCTACTTTTTGTACATTGACGAATCAACCAAATCTAAATATGAATCTACGGAAAACTTCAAAATATGTATCATAAAAGCAGCCTAGGGTTTATTGTCCATTATCCGAAACTTCTTCAGAATCTCAATTGCTTACTTACCCGTGTTCGAGGACTAGCTCACCTCAACTTAGCCAAACCTCCAAGACCAAGAAATAACACATGTCAACTTCACTTGCCAGTTTCTTATTGCACCATGGGATAGAGTTTTTTAAGCTAACTGTTAGGACCAGGTAATCTACATACAACACAAATATAAGCATATCAAATTTATCATAATCAAACAAATAATAAAATTTAGGACTTGCAACGGTCTTAGTGATGCCCATAATTTGTAAGTACTCATAAATCCATGAGTACCAAGCACAAGAGGCTACTTTAGCCTAGAAAGGGACTTCTTCAACTTGCACACATGGGTATCCCATCCTAACAAAGATATTATATTTGAACCCAAGCTGAAAAAAAACCATGAATCACTCTTCCTACCACCTGCATCTCTGGCCCTGTCAAAATCCACTAAAGCATGCAGCAGCTCAAAGCACTGTGCCAGTGTGCCCTTTAAGTACCTCGCATACCTCAAACCATGGAGCATATTTGCAGCAACCTCAGCTCAACCATATATTAGCAGCCAAGCTAGACAATAAATTGGTGTCTGAACCCCCCTTGTTTGTGAGACAAGGGATCTCATGCACACAACAATTTGACTACTAAATTCTACCAAATATGTTAGGGAAACTATATACTTTTTGTACACTGACGAATCAACCAAATTTGAATCTTAATCTACTGATAACTTCAAAATATGTATCATAAAAGTAGCCTATGGATTATTTTCCATTATCTGAAACTTCTTCAGAATCTCGATTGCTTACTTACCCCTATTCTAGGACCACCTCACCTCAACTCAGCCAAACCTCCAAGACCAAGAAATAACACATGAGGTGTATATCCTTCATGTCAACTTCACTTGCCAGTTTCTTCTTGCACCATGGGATAGAATTTTTTTAACTAACTTTTAGGACCAGGTCATCTACATACAACACAAATATAAGCATATCAAATTGATCATAATCAAACAAATAATACAAGTTAGGACCTGCAACAGTCTTAGTGATGCCCTTAATATGTAAGTACTCATCAAAATAACAAAGTATCTTCAAAAAAAAATTTGTTCACACATAATTAGTTTATGTTTGGACCCTCACAACCTAGTGCGCTCCTTAGAAGCTAGAGTGATGCACGTTCAAGTTATTAAAATTTAACACATATCAATCCTTTTTGTCCTCTTTTTGGGAGGTGCTACATTAATTGTGGGTGTGGAATGCTCATCACATTGAACACCCTCCTCATTATTTCTATCTCCCATTTGCTGAAATTCAACAATGGTTTCCTGCCAAGGTTCAGGAATGACTATTGGATGATTTTGTGCAACAAGCAAATCATCACGTGCTTGTATCTCCTCCCCATGCTCACTCCTAGATGTTTCACCTGATTCCTATACACAACACACTTCAACTTGTTATAATAACATTAAAACCTCCAATTGATTTATTGCATTATTCATATAATATTATAAACAACTAACCTCGGATCCATAACCAGTAATTATTTTTTCCCCTCGATTTATCATGTGTTGGCGAAGACCTTGGGAACCATGTAATACAACATATTTTAGGTCTTCCTCTGAAGCTTCCTTTTGAAATTGGTGAACCTACATTAACAAAGATAATCATATCTATAAGGTAAAATAACTAATAAGATACAATTAACTCAACGTGACCATGGTTACTTTGCCTAAAATAGAAAATATAATAGATGGAAATATCACTTACCATACCACCACGAATACTATTATATCCACTAGAGCCTAATTTGTGAGATCCAATTTTTGACACCCTATCTTGGGTTGCTTTTCTTGTATCTCGTAGGCATCTCTTAGCTCCTCCTTGTGAAGATGGCGTATAGTTTGGATTTCTGAGGACTTTACTCTTAAACTTGGCATCTTTCATAAGTTCATCCCACGTCACTTGGTCTGTGATCCAAGCTGGACGTGGATACATCAAGTTTTTTGTCAACTTTGTCCTTAAATTGGACCTCTTTGAGTGCATGTATTTACTTGCAATCTGTAGAATAAGTTCCTTATCAAATCCAGGATTACCAAATGCTATTACTACATCTTTAAATAGTTCCTCTTTTTTGGCATTGGATTGTTTCCTCCAATCCATTTGGATGGTATTTCCAAATAATTCTTCTGCATGACAAAAAATAAAGTGATAAAATTTCAGCCTTGTTTCATCCTTCAAGACATTTCCTTCTGAACTGAGCAAGATTGTAACTTCTTGCATTCCTTTTGTGGTCACCGATGATATTGTTGTAGTCTTGGGGATTGAGGAAGGTTCCCTTATAGATAAATTAGGCACTGTGTCACTTACTTCGTGCATTTACAATGAAATTGTGGAACTATTAAGAACCCAACCAAAATACGAAACTATTTTTCATATCTAAAATAATGATCCTAAACATAACAATGAAATTATAAAAAAAAATAAAATAATTTTACCTGTTGATCTCTTGCAGGAGCTACACTCTCCAACAATGACATTTCCCATAACTGAATTTGTTCAATTATTTCTTGTCTGATTTGAACATTTGCAAGAATATCTGGTAGGAGCCTTAACGTTCTTGTTTGTGAGTCTATAAGACTCCTCAAAGAAACTTGTTCTGGTCCTGGTGGGAGAATGCTGACTAAACCCACGTTTGATGTAGAGGGCATGTTTTGGTGTTCTGGTCTAGGTGTAGATGGTATAACATGACCCTCTATACCAACAAATTATGTAAAGGGCATGTTATGGGGTTCTGGTCTAGGTGTAGATGGCATAACATGACCCTTTATACCAACAGATTGTGTAAAGGGCATGTTATGGGGTTCTGGTCTAGGTGTAGATGGTATAACATGATCCTCTATACCAATAGATTGTGTAAAGGGCATGTTATGGGGTTCTGGTCTAGGTGTAGATGGCATAACATGACCCTCTATACCAACAGATTGTATACTTGTTGGAGTCACCCTAGAAACATCCTGCAAGGCACAAATATAAATAATAAGATGGAATAACATATGAATAATGTTGAAATATGTAACTAGGTTCGGTCTTCATAATGACATATCTAATCACAATTCTATGTAATTTATGTAAAAAAAGGAAAAAGAAGATTATTTTTGTTATGACTGAGGCATGGGTTTCATGAACACATGAAGAAGCAAGTCCCATTATAGAATGACAATATCTCGGAAGGCTCATTAAAAGAAGGTCATGAAGGTGGCAAATGATCAATGAAATGTAGTGTAAAGTTGCAAATAATCATGGCAACCAAAATACTAATCAGTACAGATAGGTGTCCATGAGGTATGTATAATAATTTTCTTTTAAAGGGTCCATCATAAGATGTAGTAGGGTTGAATTTATGGGTTTATATTTTAAGAAATACCATAGTATTTAGAAACCTTAATCTTAAGGTATTTGTTCCCTATGATTTGATTTCTAGGGCATGGGATAAACTCTAGAATGACATAAAGGGAAAAGAGTATGATCTAATGTTTGAATTTAAGAAACCCTAAAAAGGCCTCTTGATTACATAAAAACCCTAAAAAAGTAACTTGACATCATGTTTTGGAATAACATATTGCTTGGGTTACTTGTTAAAATAGTATTGTATGTACAAGAAGAAAAAAACAGATGGGGTGATCCATTTGAAGGCATGATGTAGCTCTTCGTAACACCTCATAAATCATGGAGTCGTTGTGCAAAAACTTTATTAAATATATGCCCTATATTTCTCAACAAATAACATAATCAAACTCACATAAATAAATGGTTGAATCTTACATCTTGCATAACATTAGATGTATATTGGGGCATTAATGATCCCTGCATGCCAACATTGGTTGTATTGAGGGGCATAAATGAATCCCGCATGCCAACAAAATGCACGCTTAGTAAAAACACAAATATTAATAAATATATACAGTGAAATAAGTTAACTAAATGCACAAAAATATTGAACAAGTTTTACCACTATCATTACCTTAGATATTTTATAAGGTGTTATAGGGGTTGGAATGAATTTAGCAATTGCCTGCATTCCACAAACATAAATTAGCATAATATAATAAGGAATATAAGATAATTGAACATATAAAAGAAAATATTCAAGCTTACCTCATGCATCATCATAGCAGCGTCTTGCCCTCGTGCATTTGTTAACATTTCCATGAAATTTGTGAATATCATTGAACCCCCCATGGTAGCATCAGTAACACCCATGGGTACATTCTTAAAAAAACACATAATAACATAAAAATAAGAAAACCTTGATCAAAAAACCGATAAGAAAATAGAATCGGTAACACCAAATATGTGTTGAGTGAGCATTGAAGATCTGTCCAACACTTTGAGGCAAGCTTATCAGAGTGTTCTGACAAGCATTTAACTAGTCACAAACAAACTTTCGAAGTATCATTTTAAAGTTATTTCTAAAAACAAATCCAGCCTCTAACTAAATCAACAACATAAATAATACAAATACCAAAAGCAACATAAATACCTGGTCTGCCATTTTGTATAGAATAATGTAATAGAAATCTACGAAGAAAAGTTTGTGGACACTCGTTAGGATCATTACATAAATAAATGTTGAAATATATGACAACGTGTAAAACCATAAAATTATTCTAAAATATGTTGGTTTAAACTTCTATGCATGTAATACTAATTTTATTGAGGAGTTCTCTGGATTATATTACAAAGGGTAATACACTCTCTTAAATTGTTGTCGCATAATGCAAAGTAATCTCTGTAGAATATATCCTTGCTACCTATAAACATTACTTCACTATCTCATTGCAGCCACAATCAACTCCAAACTAGACCTTGCTTGCCTCAAAACCCCAGACCATACCTCAAGATGATTTGCTACCACATAAAATCCTTAGGGGTGATTCGTTGCCACAAACAATCCCTTATAGTTGGTTCGCTACCACAATTGATACCTCAGGGATGATCTGTTGTCATCAATAGTGCCTCAGAGGTATCTTTCTATCCCAGAATTGCTTCATAGACATATTGTTGCCACAGTGAAGCCTCAGATTTAATGTGCTGCTATAGATAATGCCTTAGAGATAGGCCAATGCCTTAGATAATGTCTTAGGGATGATTTGCTGCCCAGATAATGCCTCAATATAGTTTGTTGCCAAAGTTAGTGTCTGTTCGATCATTTATATAACAACATTCGGAAGTTGGATTAAAGTGAGAGGTTCTAGAAAATTAAATGAAAGTCTGGTTGGTTGACTCTTTGCAATTATGGATTGAAACCAACGAGGTTCCATATATGGTGCTCAAAAAATAAATAGTGTTGCTAACAAACAAACATCATTTTGTATATAAAATATTTAAATAAATTATCACCAGTTTATATTAAACTGTGAAATCAACATTTTAAAAGCAATGCATATGAAGCATATTAAGCATGCATGGAAACTACTAATCAGAGTCCAAAGAATTATTATGGTAGATGAAGCGATATGGTGTTTTGCCTTAGAAGAGCACCAATATGCAATAAAGAACCCTGAAATATGCTTGGAAAATGAAAAGACATAAAATAATGTAGAGCACTGGTGGCAGAGAGGGTATAAAAACTCAGAATTATGTTTAACCCTCCAATATAGTTAACCACACATGGAATAAGTGAATTCAAATGAATGACAATGCAGTGAATGCCCATGAGCTCTAGTTTCATCAATTCATGAGTAAATGTTGGCGTGGGATTAAACCAAATAATGCAAATTTCATGCCTCATACTTCTCAAAGATCCAAGCTACAAATATCATGGCTTGGTATTATACCTATGCACAGATTTATGCAGATTTGAGATGTTCAGAGGAGAATCAATCATATTTCCATAACACCCCTCTCGAACCTATTTCATGCTAATGAATTAGAGTCTAGTGCCAAACACATGATCACATATCCAAGCAAAAGATCATCCCAGTGCATCTCCTAGAATGGTGGATATCAAGTGACTCAAACTAATGAAGAGAAGCCACGATTTGACTCCAACACTATTGAAGATTGGAGAAATTCACTTTTTTGTGTTGTAGACATTAGTGGTTTTGAGCTGGAGGCGTGCAATACTGGGTGAAAACTCAACCTTCACTATCAATGATAGTATTTTATGTTTGATAAATAGACATAGATGTTTGTTTCTCACTGTCATATTTATTTTCTTCTGAATAACTAGCAAGGAGCTGGAGATGGAGTTGCTAGATAAGGTGGTTAAATGTCTGTCAGAAATAGTGAAAAAGCCAGAGTTGCCCATGGCCAACTATCCAACAGGCTTGAATTTTAAGCTTCAAGATTTTTAAGAGACAGTCCTGTTGCAGCAAAATCAAAGGGGGAAATCTTAGATATTGGGGATAGTGGGGTTAGGTGGCATAGGAAAGATAACTTTTGCAAAACATTGAAAAAAGATGAGATTTTAACCCTGTTTTTCATGTGGCCCCATACCTTTTAAAACTGACAAATATATTTGGTGTAAACATGCTGAAACCTTTGCACTACTCTACTAGGAATGGAAAAGAGTATATATCAAGACTATTGCATACAAAACAAATAGTATCAAAATGATAATGCTGATGTCACTAAGTTCTAAACATTGAAAATAGATACAATGAAAAGACAAGCACCTAACTCAATCAATATTTCCATACTATTGAAATATATGTCCCCCAAATCTAGGCTAGATGACCTAAATTCACTACCCAGTGATAGATAGAGAAATAGGTACTTTGAGGCCAAACGTTTTAAGAAAAAACTAGATGATAACGTGGGTAAAAGTATGGAGAATATTGTGAACCCATATGTTAGAAAAATGAGATAGGGAAACTTGTAGTAGAATTAGTGTTGGTAATCTTCCAGTATGAATGTCGCTAAAAAATTTAGCTCCGATTGTACTCAAATGTTTTTATAAATATCCTCCATAATATTCCAAGGAATTTAATAAAAAGTTTTGAGATTAGAATTAGTTTCAAAAATCAATTTCAAGAGACAAAATCCAATAGTCCTAAGAATAAAAAAGACAGTCCAATTCCTTCCTTGTATTTGGGGATTAACACTATCTTCAGGTTGAAATAAATTTACATTTTTCCAATTCCCAAGTGAAATTTTAGATCCATGTTAGAAAATTTGTAAACTCGGATACATCTAACCAGTATGATGTTTGCACCAAAAGAGCCTAGGTTCCTTCTACAACATTCATGGAAATGAGATGAGCCATCATCTCTTTCATGGCACATTAAATAAGGAAACTAACACAATCTCATGTAAATCAAGATCTAGAATGCACCTAGACATAGGAAACTCGAGGATGAATATCTATCTTGAGTTCACACAAATGGTCGATGTATGCATTATTGTAACTCTAAATATCCAACCTAAATTTAAATGGATTTGGCTAATGTATATGTTAATTTATATAAATGTACTTCAAAGAAAACCCAAGTGCCGAGAGAGGGGCTGATGACATAAAATTTAAAACCCAAATCATGGTTACAATACTTAAATATAAAATACTATGTTGTTTAGTTTGAACATATAAAGGAACTTACAAGCATATCTTGCATGAGAAGTGTGGGAAGAGGTTTGAAAGAGGGAAATATGGCATCATTTAAAACAAATCTTTTCTCAGAAACCACTGCATGCATATTGTTGCATCTTTGAAGCTCTCCTCCTTTCCATTGTCCAGAAAACTTCATAAACCATTTTTTCCATCTATACATAACCATCCTGAGAGACGAAAATAAAGATGGGAATAGACCTTCCATGTACTACCAACTTCAATTCTGCCCATTTTATGTTGAACTCATGGAAGACCGGGAGGCCACAAAATTGGTGCAACCTAAATTTTTAAAATGGGTTTATGAGCAAACTACAGAAAAACCCACAATAGATTGAGAATGAGTAGTTATGTAAGTATAAAGGTCCCCAGAATACAAGGTTCCCATTGATAAACAAAATGAAACCTCAATACCCTTCGAGGGGCCAATAATAATGCAGAAAAGCCACTGAAAATTTAGATTGAGATAGTAAATTGGATTATCACAAATTTGTATCGTAATCCACGATTCAACTATAGCAAATTATAAGTTTCTTCTGTGGAAATAAATCGAAAACTGCTGGAAACATGAGAAAGAACTTGTTGACTCAACAATAAGGTAAGATGAACAAAACACATCCAAAAACAACCAACTCCATCGAAACCTTTCGAGAAGACATGCAGGATTCTAGGGGGTGCTGCTTTGGAGGTTTGTAGTAGCATATGTAGGAGGATCAGCCTCGTGACATTTTTCTAACATTTCCCTAAAACGTTTCATGACCTCCTCATACTTATTAGGTGGATCAAAGTCGTGGAATTTCTCTAACATTTACCTGAAAATCCTCATGATCTCTTTATACCTATTGAGTGTAAAATGGGCCATCATTAAATGACTAAAAGTCAATGTACTCAGTGTCATCTCAACCTCGTAGATGGTTTTCAGCATATCGAACCAGGCTTCCATGTCCAACCTAACAATGAGTGCTCAAAACTATGTTATATGTAACGAGATTCCATATAACACCAGGTTATTTAATAAATTTACAAAGAGAAACAACATTATGCCCTAATAAACATTATTGCCCTAAATTTACACTCAAATTCAGGACGAAAGGGTTAAATGTCTGTCGGAAATAGTGAAAAAGCTAGAGTTTCCCGTGGCTGACTATCCAATAGGCTTGAATTTTAAGCTTCAAGATTTTGAAGAGCCAGTCCTATTGCAGCAACAACAAAGGAGGAAATCTCAGATATTGGGGATAGTTGGGTTAGGTGGCGTAGGAAAGACAACTTTTGCAAAACATTTCTTCAATATGAAGAAATTAGATTATCACAGATCCTGCTTTTTATTTGAAGTTAGAGATAGTGCAGCTAAAAACTCTTTAAATTCATGGTAAAGAATACTTCTTAAGGCCAACATATTTGTAAGGGAAATACATCAAATTGAATGGAAAATACCTGTGGAAAATAAACCCTTTGTTGTCTTCCTTGAAACTTCTAGCTTAGCTTCGAGTTCCTTTGCAAAATAACAGTGAAAGCCCCAACATATAAAAACTAAAACAATTTAGCGCCAAAAAGATTTTCGGCCTCTACACCAAAAAAGTTTCGGTGGTTTTAGCGGTCTTGTTTCCATTTTAAGATGGCCTAGACCGTTGTTTCATGCTATTTCCCACGTATGTCTCCCACTTTTCATAAGAATGAGGGTCTTAATATCTATCTCCCACCACCCAAGAATAAATGAGTATCTACTCTGCAGTTGTTGAGCCTCGTGCCCTTAATGCCCATCACAGAAACCCTAGTCTTGTGGCTTTAATAGATCAATAACTTAACACAAGCGCATTCTTGGCAACAAGAATGCAATTTCATAACCAAAACCAAAATTCTGAAAACGAGGAATTATTCCTCTGAGTTCGGCCCAGTCCCTCTGAGTTATTATAACAAAACCCTCAGCCTTAGGCCAGAGAAACCTTTTAAAAATACATTACAGGGATAGTATTCCATCTAGTTCACAGATGAAGGATGTTAACTAATATCCCTAGCCTAGTTCGATAAACAAACACATACCTGGTGGTGGGTGCCAAGAAATTGGTAGACCCAACCGCAATTCGGCATGACTCCGAAGACCCACACCATAGCCAACCAGGGTTGCACATTCAAGTAGAAAACAATATGAGTATGTGATGACAAAACAAGAGAAAATCTATAAAACTCAGAAACTATTTAAGTTTAACACCTAAAACAAATATGTGCTTACCTGAAGAGACTATCCAAGCTGGAAACCCTTTCTGAAAACAGAGACTGTGTCTCAGCGCACATCGTGTTATACCACTGAAAAGAACCAATTTCGAAGGCAACCAGAAGTGGGCAACTTGATCAAAGGCAAACTGTGGCGAGGTAAAGCAGCGGGTAGAGAACCATAACAGAGAAAGATAGAAGTGAACCATTTGAGGACTCGAGAGACTAACACTCCCGGCTCGACAACCCTGGGAGATCACCTCAAGACACACAATGTACCAGGATCTAACACCACAACCGTTGCATTTGGAAGACACATCTGCACCATAGAACTGATCCATATTCCCACGGAATGATTCCAATTGAGGCTCCTTGGCAGTCAAACCATGCATAACCCTAGGCATACGACAACCAGGGTACCAACTGGAGGCCCCTTGGCAGTCGAACCATGCATAACCCAGGGCTCTTAATACTTAATATATTTTAATTTAAATCTTTTATGTTAAATTTATTAATAACAAACATATATTTAACTTAATTTGATTTCTTATAGGTTTAAGAATGTTAAATTCCATAAGAATTTTAAAATGTTATGTTATTTTACATAGGTTAAGGTTCCATTTGAAGTTGCTTTTTTGGATTGACTTATTATTGATCTACTTGTTGTACTATAGGTAGTGTATCTATTTTATAGTAAATAATCATTGTACTATAGGTAGTGTCTAGTAATTTTTTAAGGAGCATTCATCAAAACAAAGAAATCTAATGAACCATAATAATATCATATTTATTGAAGGGATTTTATCATCATAAATTACCAAAATGTAATTTGAGGGACTAATAAAATTCTACTATTACAAATAGATAAAAAAAAATTCATTCCACATTCATAAACACTTCAAGGTGCAATGTGCTATTCTTTAGTAATTACACCTTATTATCTTGACATCTTTACTTATGTAATGACTATCAATCCTTCACCCTTTATTTGATTATTGTGATTTATTGTAATTGTTTTGCATGTAGGTAAATTATTTAAATAGAAATGCCTCCAAAAAGGAAGGGTCAATCAACTAATTTTTTTTTAAGTATATTTTCAAACATCAAAGACTTATAATGTTAAAGATATTCCATATATACCTCATTTGAATGATGATGCTAATGAAGATATGAATGAAGAGTATTTTGTTGATATAGAAATTCTTGGCAATAAAAAGGAAGGACACGATGATCGCTCTAGTAGTTCGAGGAGGAAGGCCTTCTCAAAACGTGAATTCCGAGAAGAGTGGATGATAAAACATCCTTGGGTGTATAGTATCAATGTTCAATATCACAAGACTCATATGAAGTGTAAAATTTGTGAGAAATACAAGGCTTAAGGTCCATGGGGTATTGGAGATGGATTTAATACGATTCAATATGATGTTGTGAGAACTCATGAAAAATCCATTATTCATCAAACATAAACCCAGAGAAATTTGTATGACACTGAAAGGTTTGAAAATCCCATTAAAGAACACATAGTGGCTATAAGTGAGGCTAATAAGGAAATGGTCAGAACTATCATTTAGTTAGCATATTTTATTGCAAAAAAAAGATATTTCAATTTTTACTTATGAATATCTTTGTCATATTCAAATGCATCTATAGACGCCTAATATGCCTTCTCGAGTGGAGTATTCATCCTACATAAATAGAAAAGAAGCTACTAAATTCATTCACTCTATATCAAATTATCTTGAAGAGGTGCAAACTAGAAAAGTGTTAGAAAATCCCTTTTTCTCTATAATGTTAGATGAAAGTATAGATAATGGTTTGGAACAACACCTTGTTGTGTATTCTACATATCTAGGTTTAAAAGGTTTGGGCCCTCCAGTCACACAATTTATGAAAATGATTATTGTTCCTAGTGGAAAAGGAAAGACTATATATGATACCATCGTTAATTTAAAGGAAACAAGGTAGTTGGAAAATGAGAAACTAAAAGCGGTTTCGACTGATGGTGCTTCATCTATGGTTGGATGTGAAAATGGATTTGTCACACTGCTAAAGAATGATTTAGCAAATTTGATTGGCACTCATTGCATTTCACATATTGAAGCACTTGTAGCATCATATGCTTTGAAAAAGATATCTGAGTATTTGTATGTTGAGACAATAACAAACAAGGTATACTCATGGGTTGGAAATTTAGCAAAGAGAAATAATAAGCTCATTTCCTTATTAGAGATAATGGAATTAGAATCCTTGTAGGTTCTTCAAGTCCATGGGATTCTATGGCTCTCTATTTTGGTGAAGCTCAAACTAGTGAGATAGTTATCGATCCTAGTATACCAAGCACGGGGTGCTTGTTTGAGTCCATACAACACTTGCTTGAGTCTGCACACATGCGACTCTCTGTTGAAGGTCTCAAACCCCTTTGATTGCTCAATATACACCTCCTCCTCAATAACTCCATTGAGGAATGTTATCTTCACATCAATTTGGTGGATCTTCCACCTCATCTGTGCTAACAGTGCTAGAATTGACTTGATGGATGAGTACCTTGCTACTGGAGCAAAGTCCTCCTCATAGTCAATTCCCTCCACTCGAGAGAACCCCTTGGCCACAAATCAGGCCTTGTGTTTCTCTATGCTCCCGTCTTCTGCATGCTTTATCTTATAAAGCCATCTCGAACCAACCACTGATGTGCTTGTTGGTCTTTGGACCAATTCCAAAACACTGTTTCTGACAATGGAATCATATTCCTCTACCATAGCATCAACCCATATTGGTTATTGCATTGCTTCCTCGAATGAAGATGTTTACGTCTCAACTAGCTCACTCATCAAAGCCATGTACCCAGTGTACTGATCTTATGACCTCCTTTGCTTGCACAGTGATGTGGGTGCTCCCACATTCTCTCGAGAATCCTGCAATAATTTGTTAGCTTCCCTGGTCTTCTTCCTTCCTTCTCTGGATGTCTCCACTCTCTGCTCCTTTTCTTGTGGCTACTCCACAACTTCCTGAGGTTCTTCCTTTGGAGCCAAAAGCTCCTAATCAGACTGCAATTGAAGCTCCCTCTTAGGAGAACACCTCATTTCCTTCTCCTCATCAAACTTCACATCTCTTGTGACCATTTTCATCTTGAGAGATGGAGAGTACACACGAGATGGAGATGGTTTTCAGCATATCGAACCAGGCTTCCATGTCCAACCTAACAATGAGTGCTCAAAACTATGTTATATGTAACGAGATTCCATATAACACCAGGTTATTTAATAAATTTACAAAGAGAAACAACATTATGCCCTAATAAACATTATTTCCCTAAATTTACACTCAAATTTAGGACGAAAGGGTTAAATGTCTGTCGGAAATAGTGAAAAAGCCAGAGTTTCCCGTGGTTGACTATCCAATAGGCTTGAATTTTAAGCTTCAAGATTTTGAAGAGCCAATCCTATTGCAGCAACAACAAAGGAGCAAATCTCAGATATTGGGGATAGTTGGGTTAGGTGGCGTAGGAAAGACAACTTTTGCAAAACATTTCTTCAATATGAAGAAATCAGATTATCACAGATCCTGCTTTTTATTTGAAGTTAGAGATAGTGCAGCTAAAAACTCTTTAAATTCATGGTAAAGAATACTTCTTAAGGCCAACATATTTGTAAGGGAAATACATCAAATTGAATGGAAAATACCTGTGGAAAATAAACCCTTTGTTGTCTTCCTTGAAACTTCTAGCTTAGCTTCGAGTTCCTTTGCAAAATAACAGTGAAAGCCCCAACATATAAAAACTAAAACAATTTAGCGCCAAAAAGATTTTCGGCCTCTACACCAAAAAAGTTTCGGTGGTTTTAGCGGTCTTGTTTCCATTTTAAGATGGCCTAGACCGTTGTTTCATGCTATTTCCCACGTATGTCTCCCACTTTTCATAAGAATGAGGGTCTTAATATCTATCTCTCACCACCCAAGAATAAATGAGTATCTACTCTGCAGTTGTTGGGCCTCATGCCCTTAATGCCCATCACAGAAACCCTAGTCTTGTGGCTTTAATAGATCAATAACTTAACACAAGCGCATTCTTGGCAACAAGAATGCAATTTCATAACCAAAACCAAAATTCTGAAAACGAGGAATTATTCCTCTGAGTTCGGCCCAGTCCCTCTGAGTTATTATAACAAAACCCTCAGCCTTAGGCCAGAGAAACCTTTCAAAAATACATTACAGGGATAGTATTCCATCTAGTTCACAGATGAAGGATGTTAACTAATATCCCTAGCCTAGTTCGACAAACAAACACATACCTGGTGGTGGGTGCCAAGAAACTGGTAGACCCAACCGCAATTCGGCATGACTCCGAAGACCCACACCATAGCCAACCAGGGTTGCACATTCAAGTAGAAAACAAGATGAGTATGTGATGACAAAACAAGAGAAAATTTATAAAACTCAAAAACTATTTAAGTTTAACACCTAAAACGAATATGCGCTTACCTGAAGAGACTATCCAAGCTGGAAACCCTTTCTGAAAACATAGACTGTGTCTCAGCGCACATCGTGTTATACCACTGAAAAGAACCAATTTCGAAGGCAACCAGAAGTGGGCAACTTGATCAAAGGCAAACTGTGGTGAGGTAAAGCAGCGGGTAGAGAACCATAACAGAGAAAGATAGAAGTGAACCATTTGAGGACTCGACAGACTAACACTCCCAGTTCGACAACCCTGGGAGATCACCTCAAGACACACAATGTACCAGGATCTAACACCACAACCATTGCATTTGGAAGACACATCTGCACCATAGAACTGATCCATATTCCCACGGAATGATTCCAACTAGAGGCTCCTTGGCAGTCAAACCATGCATAACCCTAGGCATACGACAACCAGGGTACCAACTGGAGGCCCCTTGGCAGTCGAACCATGCATAACCCAGGGCTCTTAATACTTAATATATTTTAATTTAAATCTTTTATGTTAAATTTATTAATAACAAACATATATTTAACTTAATTTGATTTCTTATAGGTTTAAGAATGTTAAATTCCATAAGAATTTTAAAATGTTATGTTATTTTACATAGGTTAAGGTTCCATTTGAAGTTGCTTTTTTGGATTGACTTATTATTGATCTACTTGTTGTACTATAGGTAGTGTATCTATTTTATAGTAAATAATCATTGTACTATAGGTAGTGTCTAGTAATTTTTTAAGGAGCATTCATCAAAACAAAGAAATCTAATGAACCATAATAATATCATATTTCTTGAAGGGATTTTATCATCATAAATTACCAAAATGTAATTTGAGGGACTAATAAAATTCTACTATTACAAATAGATAAAAAAAATTCATTCCACATTCATAAGCACTTCAAGGTGCAATGTGCTATTCTTTAGTAATTACACCTTATTATCTTGACATCTTTACTTATGTAATGACTATCAATCCTTCACCCTTTATTTGATTATTGTGATTTATTGTAATTGTTTTGCATGTAGGTAAATTATTTAAATAGAAATGCCTCCAAAAAGGAAGGGTCAATCAACTAATTTTTTTTTATGTATATTTTCAAACATCAAAGACTTATAATGTTAAAGATATTCCATATATACCTCATTTGAATGATGATGCTAATGAAGATATGAATGAAGAGTATTTTGTTGATATAGAAATTCTTGGCAATAAAAAGGAAGGACATGATGATCGCTCTAGTAGTTCGAGGAGGAAGGCCTTCTCAAAACGTGAATTCCGAGAAGAGTGGATGATAAAACATCCTTGGGTGTATAGTATCAATGTTCAATATCACAAGACTCATATGAAGTGTAAAATTTGTGAGAAATACAAGGCTTAAGGTCCATGGGGTATTGGAGATGGATTTAATACGATTCAATATGATGTTGTGAGAACTCATGAAAAATCCATTATTCATCAAACATAAACCCAGAGAAATTTGTATGACACTGAAAGGGTTGAAAATCCCATTAAAGAACACATAGTGGCTACAAGTGAGGCTAATAAGGAAATGGTCAGAACTATCATTTAGTTAGCATATTTTATTGCAAAAAAAGATATTTCAATTTTTACTTATGAATATCTTTGTCATATTCAAATGCATCTATAGACGCCTAATATGCCTTCTCGAGTGGAGTATTCGTCCTACATAAATAGAAAAGAAGCTACTAAATTCATTCACTCTATATCAAATTATCTTGAAGAGGTGCAAACTAGAAAAGTGTTAGAAAATCCCTTTTTCTCTATAATGTTAGATGAAAGTATAGATAATGGTTTGGAACAACACCTTGTTGTGTATTCTACATATCTAGATTTAAAAGGTTTGGGCCCTCCAGTCACACAATTTATGAAAATGATTATTGTTCCTAGTGGAAAAGGAAAGACTATATATGATACCATCGTTAATTTAAAGGAAACAAGGTAGTTGGAAAATGAGAAACTAAAAGCGGTTTCGACTGATGGTGCTTCATCTATGGTTGGATGTGAAAATGGATTTGTCACACTGCTAAAGAATGATTTAGCAAATTTGATTGGCACTCATTGCATTTCACATATTGAAGCACTTGTAGCATCATATGCTTTGAAAAAGATATCTGAGTATTTGTATGTTGAGACAATAACAAACAAGGTATACTCATGGGTTGGAAATTTAGCAAAGAGAAATAATAAGCTCATTTCCTTATTAGAGATAATGGAATTAGAATCCTTGTAGGTTCTTCAAGTCCATGGGATTCTATGGCTCTCTATTTTGGTGAAGCTCAAACTAGTGAGATAGTTATCGATCCTAGTATACCAAGCACGGGGTGCTTGTTTGAGTCCATACAACACTTGCTTGAGTTTGCACACATGCGACTCTCTGTTGAAGGTCTCAAACCCCTTTGATTGCTCAATATACACCTCCTCCTCAATAACTCCATTGAGGAATGCTATCTTCACATCAATTTGGTGGATCTTCCACCTCATCTGTGCTAACAGTGCTAGAATTGACTTGATGGATGAGTACCTTGCTACTGGAGCAAAGTCCTCCTCATAGTCAATTCCCTCCACTCGAGAGAACCCCTTGGCCACAAATCAGGCCTTGTGTTTCTCTATGCTCCCGTCTTCTGCACGCTTTATCTTATAAAGCCATCTCGAACCAACCACTGATGTGTTTGTTGGTCTTTGGACCAATTCCAAAACACTGTTTCTGACAATGGAATCATATTCCTCTACCATAGCATCAACCCATATTGGTTATTGCATTGCTTCCTCGAATGAAGATGTTTACGTCTCAACTAGCTCACTCATCAAAGCCATGTACCCAGTGTACTGATCTTATGACCTCCTTTGCTTGCACAGTGATATGGGTGCTCCCACATTCTCTCGAGAATCCTGCAATAATTTGTTAGCTTCCCTGGTCTTCTTCCTTCCTTCTCTGGATGTCTCCACTCTCTGCTCCTTTTCTTGTGGCTACTCCACAACTTCCTGAGGTTCTTCCTTTGGAGCCAAAAGCTCCTGATCAGACTGCAATTGAAGCTCCCTCTTAGGAGAACACCTCATTTCCTTCTCCTCATCAAACTTCACATCTCTTGTGACCATTTTCATCTTGAGAGATGGAGAGTACACACGATAGTTGTGAGTTGTGTCTGTGTAGCTGTTGAAGGCTCAAAATTCTCTGCCTCAACATTATAAGGGAGACCACCTAGCCGGGAACTTAAAGCAGCTCATTTTCCATTAAGGCCACTTTGATGAATTCGCTTAAACCATTCCCAATGTCTCGCAAAGATTCTTCGTCCCAATACTCCAGAGGGAGAGAATAAAGGTGCAACCATACCGGGGCCCAACTCAGATCTTCTTTGTCCGGGTTAAAGTGCTTGATCCATCCTCTTAGGTATAGCCCTGCTGTGTTGAAGAAATATGGTCCTCCATCCTGGTTAGTCATAAGATCATGTTGGTCACAACCTCCGTAGCTTAAATAAAAAATGGTAATACTCTTCATCTTCTAAGTTATGTAATAAACAAGTGAAAGGGAGCAAGACATGAAGAGGAAAGACATGGAATGACTTTCAGTCCTTGCAACCATGCATGTCATTGAAGACAGAATGATTCAACAATGATAAGAAATATTTTAAGCTACACTAAGAGGTGTATTTCAAAAGATGTGCTTTGTTTTCCATACCTATCCTCCAAAGGGTTATGCATCAAATGGATTCTTCATGCGATATTGATATTCTCTCATACCTTCGGTTTCTCAGTCTTCTTATTTTTCTCCTTAGCTCCTTGAGAGTCATCTATCATGTCATCATTCTTCATGGCCCCTGAGAGACATAATTGTGTAGTTTCAGCGGGAAATGACTGTTGCGGGATGAGGCCCTAGGGGGACACATTTACATAGTTTTAGGATGCAAGCCACAGCATGGGATGAGGCCCTAGGAGGACACATCTACGCAGTTTCAGGATGTAAGGTAGACTGGGTAGTGCCTTGAATTATATGAACTTGGATAATGTGTCATCTTTATTCCACATGAAGAAGATCCAACACTTCCGTGAGAAGTCATCAATAAAAATGACAAAATATTTGTATATGGTAGTGGAGGTTGTCGAGAAAGGTCCATAAACATGATAGTGGATCCTTTCTAGGACTGCATGTGCTTTGTTGTCCCGATCATGGAATGTGGATTTTATGTACTTCTGCAACGTACATCCTTTGCATACTGTTGGGTTGTGTTATATTCTTTCCATGACTAGCCCACGTAGTTAACCGGGGGGTTAGAGGGAGGGAGGAGCCCGCCTTTGTTGCACCGATTGTGTAGCGGGGGGGTCACAGGGGGTTTGAGGCGTACCTGTAACCCCACTTTATGGGGTCTGGGGTAGTGCCCCAGAAAATTTTGGTTTTGGACCCTATGTTAGGATGGGCAGACCCACCTATGGTTTTGTGCATGATTTTCGCACATGTTTTTGGACGTGATGGTTTTCGGTCCATGGTATTAGATGCGATGGTTTTTGGTCAATGGTATTGGATGCTTCGGCATGTATAAATATGTATTATAACATTGAAAGGAACATAATGAAAAAATCAAGCTGGTAGTCCCGGTTTCAGGATCCAAGGGAAATCTCTATGTATATGTGTTTTATGTGTTATGCTCTCGCATTGTTTATTTTCTGTGTTTTAGAATTTGTATGCAGGTAATTTTTATACAAGATTAAACCTACACATACATCCTACTACTTAAGTGAGCCTTTAGGGAGGCTAGTGGTTATTTGTTGTATAATATTCGAGGTGTCATGATGCAAATGGCTAAGTATTTTGTGCCAAAGTTCATCGACATCGCGACCTGCACTTTCTCCACCTTAGTGCTTAATGCAACATAGTCTTCCACATCTAGATTATACAGGTTCTTCACACGAACCCCGATCTACTTCACCTGTCCTGTGGCTATGTGTCTTAGGAATGCTTTTCCTTTGATTAATATCACTTCACAACCATGGTCTTCCAAAATTGCAACAAAGATGAGATTTTTCTTTAGGCCTAGAACAAACATGACATCCTTGAGCCTAATGCTGGAGCATTCGACACTCTTAATCAAACAAGGAATCCAAAGCGGAGCAAGGAGGACGACGTGGACCATCGGAGTAAACATGGGACATTTCTATTAAAATAGAGCTAGTTTGATGGAATGGATAAAATCTCTAGAAGACTTATTTAATGTAATCTGCCATATATATGCATGCATGTAGAGAGAATTAGGGACAGTTGAGTGATTCATGGAGAGGATTTGATCGAATCCTTTCAGTGATCCGATCCAATGTGTTTATAAATGATGAACCTGTGTGTTCAATAGGAAAGAGTGAGAACAAAGTAAATTTGTGAGAACAAAGTGATCAAAATGCAGTTGAAGGGGAATTTGCTCCCAAGGCTGAAATGCCTTAGATCTGTAATCATATCGTGTATAATATAAAGTGTGTTCAGTGTTGATATTGTGTGGATTTTTGTGTGTGTATATGTAATAATGCCTTTTCGTGTTATCCATATATATATGCGATGATGGTTTAATTCCTGTGTTACGAGATTATTGATCGACCATCGATCACTATAACGATCGATGGCGGTCCATTAATTAACAAAAATATTGTTATATATGGTGTGTTGTATGTAGGTAGAGTCGGTGGCAGAACTGCGTTTTAAGCGCAAAATCCATCAGCAGGTAGCCAAATCTGACAAGCGGTGAGGGTACATGCAAGATACAAAGCAAGGATTAATGCAAAGGAGTAATGCAGAGGAGTGTACTGACTACATACATATCATCAAACATCTTTCATCCCACTTAGGATGTCTTTCATCGTGCCTGGTTAGTCATAAGATCATGTTGGTCACAACCTCAGTAGCTTAAATAAAGAAGTGGTAATACTCTTCATCTTCTAAGCTATGTAATAAACAAGTGAAAGGGATCAAGACATGTAGATCAAACACATAGAATGAATTTCAGTTCTTGTAACCATGAATGTCATTGAAGACGGAATGATACGACAATGATAAGTAAACTTTTAAGCTACATTAAGAGGTGTATTTCAAAAGACGTGCTTTGTTTTCCATACCTAGCCTCCAAAGGGTTATGCATCAGATGGAGTCTTCATGCGGACCTAATATTCTATCATACCTTAGGTTTCTTGGTCTGCTTATTTTTCTCCTCAACTCCTTGAGAGTCATCTATCATGTCATCTTTCTTCGTGGCCCGTGAGAGACATAATTGTGTAGTTTCAATGGGCAGTAACTGTTGCAAGATGAGGCATTGGGAGGACACATTTACACAGTTTTAAGATGTAAGGCACTACTTGGGACGAGGCCCTGGGAGGACACATCTATGCAATTTCAGGATGCAAGGCAGACTGGGTAGTCAAGGGACAAAACTGCACAGTTTTTGGAGACAGTGGGTTTCGTCTGAGGGAAGGACAATGGAGGAAACCATTGCGCATTTTTGAATGGTAATGGAGGTTGGGACTTCTACGTATTGCACGGTTCGAACAAGCAACAGAAAAGCTTGAGGGTTACATATGTGAAGTATGTAGTTCAAGAAAGTTGGATGAGGCTAGGTTGCTAAGGAAACTCCGAAATTTAGCTAAGTGTGGGATTAGTGGAACTTATGTGAATAGTGATAAAACTTCACTACGATCACACACTTGAAAACTTATCGATACAACATAGACCATCCAGAACATATAACACATACTTCACTTAATACAACAACCTTTGTGGCAGCTTACGGCAAGTGCGGCTTCGATTATAGACTTCGGGAGGATAAAGGGGACACTTGTGTAATACAAAAAAAGTTACAGAGAAACCTGATCTTAGAGATGTTAAACATCAGTCATCATCACAAAATGCAATTGTGGGTATTGGACTACCCCAACAGAGGGGAAACTAGTCCAAGAAGCTTTGAAGGCTGCCCCTGTTATGGGGGAAACTAGCCATTGAACCAGAATAACTATTTCAAAGTAGACCTTGGTTTTCAAAATGAAAAAAGAGGAATGCAATCCTGAACCAAAAAGATAGGGACATAACCAAGTAACAGTATGCCATTTCCACCTAGCAGAGAGTCAACCAGAGAATTCAAGACACTTGGCATGAAGACAGAACACATCCAGACCATAAAACCACGAATCATAGAAACATATCCACTTGGAAGCCGGACACCTTTGCGAGAGACCAAAAACCACAAAAAGTGAGACGAATCCACCTGGGAGCTGGAAACCTTTGCATGAGGCCACGTGTTAGGCTGGTGGCTCCACCGGAACTAGCTCTTCCTCAATTCGAAAGGCAAACTGATACCAATCGTCATCCTCTTCAGATGCGCCGCAACCTTGAACAGTTGGAGAATCTACGATGCCTTCAACATCCATCTGTCGCATACCAATGTCCCCAGCTTTATCTTTGTCATGCAGAGCCTTACTGCTTTCACCTTGCTGCTTGTTGCTGATCCCATGACTACCTGTCTCTTCCCTATTCTGCTTGTTCCCACGACTGGACAGAGTAGCTTGCATTGCAGACTCTTCCTTGAAAGAAATTGTGATGGTAGCAGTGATTGTAGGCTTGTTTAGTGAACTGCAGAAATGAAATTGTGTGTTGTGAGGGCCAAAAAGAGGAGGGAGTGGGAGATCCACAGTGTGGACAACATTGTCCCTCCAACCTCTCCCACTTCTGGTATTCGGGTAGTTATGAGTGGGGTTAATGAGCGAGTTGGGCAATTCAGTAGTTGAGTCCGGGGAGTCAGAGGTGGAACTGGTAGAAGCTCGCGAGTGGTTAAAACCTCCATGTGAACCTCCACGCCTACTGCGCATGTGGTGCATGAGGCGAGCCATAGCTGAATTGACAACGGAAGAATTGGAATGAAGGTGACGATGAGCAAGAGTAGGGGTGGGTGAACCACAATCAAGAAGAAAATGACAGGAATGTGAAAAATGAAAACCATTACCAAAATCCTAACAATGGAGAATTAGGCAGCGATTGCCTGTAGCAGTTCTGAAACATGGTTCAGCCGCTTGCAGAGGACAAATGCCATGGAGAAGGGGAGGAGTAACAAAATGGTTTGCAGGGGCCATGGTGTTGAAGGAAGTGAGCTCATCACAGCGTTCAGAGTCAATAAATGTCACCTGCAAGGTGTTTTTAATCCATCTGCGGTGAGCTCTCAGGACGAAGCACTTAGCCAGATGGCTTCCCAACCCGCCAGCGATCCGTCTTGTCATTTAAATGCCATTGTTGACACCCGCATTCGGGTGCGTTTCCTCTGCATTTTCCCTTTCCTTTTGCACTAGATCATTGAAATCCTGCAATTGATGAGTATTGGCTATAGTGCTAAGAGCTCCTACATGAAGAGTCTTACCACTTTCAACGCCAATGTTTGCTAGGAGGTCTGCTACTTTGTTACCATTCCGACGAGTGTGCCTGATGGTAAATGCTCTATGAATGAAAAGCCACTATTCAATCTGTTCCAGTCATTACGCCAATCTCCAACTGCTACCCACTTTATGTCTGGAGTTCCCTGTAAGATCTGGTTGATCATATTAATTAAGATCTAGGAGTCCCCTTCAATTATGAGTGGGAAGAATCTATTGTTCTGAGCTAGGAGAAGTCCTTGCCAAATTCCTTCTAATTTGGCTGAGTTGTTTGTATCCCAACCTATTGACCCCATGAATGTTTGGAGAACATTGCCCTTGTGATTTCTAAATATTCCCCCAAATCCTTCTTTACCTAGATTTCCCTTTGATGTTCCATCAAAGTTGAGTAGTACCATGTGTGGTGGGGGTGGAGTCCATTTGTCAGGTGTATCTCCAGAGGGAGGGATTTTCCTTAGGTGTACCTGCTCATGGTTCCACTGAAGGTTCCAGTTCAGCCATATATTTTGTTCCTGTGGTGTGGATGGGAAATCATCATCAAGCCACATTTGGAGCATCAAGGTTTCTCGTATGTTTTGACATATATTGATCCATAGAACTTCTATGGGAGAGGAATGGTCTTTGAAGATGTGGCTATTTCTCTCTTTCCAGATTGTCCACATGAGGAAACCTGGTATTAGCTTCCATAAGGTGTTTAAGATTTTGCTTTTATAAGGGTGAGGTGCCCAAGAACGAATAGTGTTGGTTGAATTCTCCTTATTTCATCCATCTCTTTGACATCTGAAGCTAACCTTCTCCCAAAGTCGGGTTGCTAATAGACATGAGTTTAGGAGATGTTCCTTAGTTTCTTTTTCCTGTTTACAATTTGGGCAGATGGAAGGTCTATGAAAAATCCATTTCCTTAGATTATCCCGAGTAAGGATTCTATTTTGGCATAGCAACTAGAGAAAGGTGGAGATTTTTGGCCAAATTGGTGGTTCCCAAACTTTGTGCCAGAGGCTATCCTTGATAGTATGGTCCCTTAGCATTATATGATATGCTTCCCAGGAAGTGAAGGTACCTCTCATTTCATAAACCCATCTGATGATGTCTTTCTTATCTGATTGGTGAATTTTCCTGTTTGAGAGTTCCGTATCCAGGCTATCTTTGATGGATTGCATGGCTTGCCCAAGAATGAGGTTCGAGCATAACCATTGCCTATAACCTTGGTTGTGGACTTCCTCCCAAAGTTGATTTACTTTTATCTTCGGTTGCTCTACCCAATCCTGAAGCTGGTGGGGCATGAGTAGGTCCTTCAATTTTGGTCTTTGCTGCCAGGAGTCCTCCCAAAAGCTCGCATTATCTCCATTCTTGATTTCCCAAAAACTCTGTTGTTGGATTAGATCTTTATGTTGTTTGGCAGCATTCCAAATTAGAGAGCCTGTGCTAACTTCTTTGAGCCGAATTAAATCATCCACTAGTCTATTATGAGCATACTTAGCTGTCCAGAGGATTGCCCAAGGAGTATATGGGTTCGAGAACCATCTCCACCAGATGCGCGCTCCCATGACCTCGTTGTTGTGCTGAGGATCCCGTAATCCAGTGCCTCTAGAGGATTTTAGGTTACAAACTGTTTCCCACTTTCCCAGAGCCCATTTTCTTTTTTGTTTTGTATTCCCCCATAAAAATTCTCGTTGAAGATTTTTGATTGCTTTAAGAACCCATTTGGGTGTTGCCAGGACTGTGAAGAGGTAGAGCGACAAATATTGTAGCACTGCCTAGATTAGAACTAGGCAACTCGCCATATTGAGAGCTCTGAAGGTCCATGAAGAGATACGGGCTTCTAGTTTTTCTAGGAGAATTTTCTAGGATGAGTGCTTTAAGGCAGAGGTTGTCATTGGAGCTCCCAGGTATTTGGAGGGCAGAGATGCAATCGAGAAGCCCAAAATTCTGGCTATGGAGGCTTGAGTGATGGGAGGTGTGTGAAAGAAGAAGACTTGAGATTTTGATTTGTTAATGCAGGCGCCAGAGGCATCCGAAAAGTCAGATAAAATTGATTTCAGCTTATGGGCTTCCTGGACTGAAGGATGACTAATTAACATATTGTCATCCACAAATTGCTGGTGGGTGAAAGCATGGGTATTTTGGAAAGAAAGGCCACGTAATTGCTGGTTTTGAAGGGCATCTTTGATGTAACGTCCAAGACCTTCCACCATAATAACAAATAGAAAGGGTGAGAGAGGGTCCCCTTGTCGGATACCTCTGGATGGGTGGAAGGGGGTGGAGGGGGTCCCGTTGACAAGAATTGAGAAAAAGGTAGAAGTGATGAGACTCATAATCCATCTTACCCAAGGGGGGGTAAAGCCAAAGGCTAGCAGTATTTTTTGAATATATTTCCAGCTTAAAGTATCGAAAGCTTTTGAGAGGTCGATTTTAGGAGCATACCTGACCTTTTGGTTTACTTTAGGGACTGAATGATTTCATGAGTGAGAATTATGCCATCGGTGATCTGCCTTACTTCCACATAACATGATTGCTCCAGTGATATAAGAAGAGGAAGAAGGGGCTTGAGGCGTGTGGCAATCACTTTGGAGACAATTTTATACAATACCTTGCATAGTGCAATAGGTTGGAATTTGTCCGGAATCTCGCTGTTCTCCTCCTTAGGGATGAGGGCGATGAAGTTGGCATTCAAGGATGGAAGCATCCATCTATTAACTCTGGACTCCTCAACTACTTGCTATACTTCCTCCTTGATTAGATCCCAGAAGTTGTGAAAGAAGTCCGAAGTGAATCCGTCTGGTACTGGTGCTTTCCCAACTTTGAGTTGTCGCATAGCTGTCTCCACTTCCTATAAATAAATAGGCCTGAGGAGTATTTGATTATGTTCCTCAGTTACGATGTTAGGAATAATATTGATGATCTTCTCTATAACTGGCAACTGATCAGTATCCGTTTCCTAATGCACCCTCCGAAAGTGGGTGAGGAGTTCCTGTTCTATATCTTCGTGCTTCTCTAGATGTTCCCCTTGTCGATTTTGGAGGAGAGTAATGCTGTTGTGCATTCTCCATTGGATAGTGGTATGGTGGAAGAACTTTGTATTGCGTTCGCCCTCTTTAAGCCATCAGATCCTCGATTTTTGTCTCCAAAGAATCTCTACCTGTCTTTTTGAGATCTACGTTTGTAGTTGACGTTCCTGTTCTGCTATGGTTTTGGATCTGCCTTCAGCTATGATTCTCTGCCGTAATTTTTGAATTTCTTGTTCAAGTGTGTTTTGCGCCTGAAAGATATTGCCGAAGGTAAAGCGATTCGATTGTTTTATTTTTTCCTTGATATGTTTTATCTTTTGTTGGAGCTTGTACATTTTTGCGCCTTTTTGTGGTGTGAAATTTCTCCATGTCTTTGTTATCAGGTTATGAAAATCGGGGTGATTCAGCCAAAAGACTTCAAAGTGAAAGGGCCTACGAACATTGTCTCCCAGTATTTGCCAGTGAAGCCTAATAGGCCAATGGTCCGAGCTAGAGAGTGGCAATATGAGATCCCCGCCAAGATGTATTGCATTATCAGAGATCAGGAATCTATCTAATCGAGATGCAATTTGGTGGGCATCTGCACGCTTGTTGTTCCAAGTATAAACGCCATTGTTGAATTCCATATCTATAAACCTATTTTTATGAATGTAGTTTTTGAAGTGCGTTCTTTCACAGTCCAGCTTGATCCGTCCCCCTCTTTTTTCCTCCAATCTTGTAATCATGTTGAAGTCCCCTCCTGTGATCTAAAATGGGTGGGATCTTTCTGAGTTCATCTGAGTTAGGGTGTTCAATGTGTCTACTTTTTTTTTTGCCTCCTGGGGGAAGTAGACATTAGTTAAGTGTCCATGAACATTTGTCCCTGTTAAATGAAACTTGGCCCGAATAAAGTGCTTACTGGCATGTATGTTGGTAAGTGTTATAGCTCTATCATCCCAAATGATGGCTAGCCCTCCTGAGGCTCCCATGGCTTCCACTGCCACTTCTTTGCTTCCTGGCCATGCTTTGGCAAGGATCTGATCCAACGTTGTGGAATTACACTTGGTCTCCTCCAAGAAGAGAATTTGAGGCTTTTCCTGTTGTAGCATGTTCCTTATTAATCGTCCCTTCCCCCTAGCTGTTGAGCCCTCTGATGTTCCATGAGATGAGCTTCATGATTCACGATTGGGAAGGGGATTATAGTATTTGGTGAGCTTGGAGTATCTTCCAGATTCCACCAGCATCTCCCCTATGCAGATGGTTCTCTGAAGATTAGTTTTCTGTCCTCGTTTCTTGTTGTCTTTGAAGATATTTCTTCCATCCCACTGACTACCAGTTTGGACACCTAATGATCTTTGCTTCTGTGCTCTTGAGAGAATTACTTCTAAGTTCTCTAGCTGTCGCTCAAGAATTTTGTCATATTCCTTTTTCTTACAAGCCTGTTCAAGTCCCAGTATATCTAGATCTTCGATGTTGAAGCTCTCCAGTTCCTCTTCCATGTGTTGTACTGTTTCCTGCTCTACTTCTGTATCATCTACAATCGTGAGTTGCATCTGAGTGCTATCTACCTCCATACCTTGAGCAGTCCTTTTTTGCATGTTACTAGGAGAGGGCATTTTGGTGTCCTCAAGTTGCTTAGAAGTGAGGGATTTCTTTTAGCTTGATGGAGCAAAATGGGTGGAAGTCTTAGGAATGGATTTAGGTTGTTTCTGATTATCTAAAATATGAACCTCCGGCTGGAGCAGGATTTCAAAGTTGTTGCTTGTTGAAGGCAAGGAGGTGTCGGTGACAGGTTTTTTGACTGAGGCAGAGGGATTTTTATGGGTCTTTTTAAGATTTGGAACTTTTGTGAACCCATCCGAGTCGGATTTTTCCATTGAAGAGGTGGTCGTGGATTTCATATTGGAGGGACAGTGTCGGAATAAATGGCCCAGGGCATGACATTTTCGACAATGGAATGGTACATGCTCATAATCTATTGTTTTCCTCGTAATCTATTGTTTGTAACCATTCATAATCATCATGGTAGAGGCTTACCGCATCCGAGAGAGCTTTGTTGAGGTGCATGTATACATATATTCGCACATAGGAGGTATATCGCTTCAGCTTTGTCTCCTCTGCCACTTTGATAAATTTGCCTAAACCATTCCCAATGTCTCGCAAAGAGTCTTCGTCCCAATACTCCAGAGGGAGAGAATAAAGGCGGAACCACACCAGGGCCCAGCTCAGATCTTCTTTGTCCGGGTTAAAGCACTCGATCCATCCTCTTAGGTATAGCCCTGCTGCGTTGAAGAAATATGGTCCTCCATCCAATACCCTGTTTTGGTCCTCCAGATAATTGAAATTGGTAGTAAAGAAGCCCTTAGGCCCTAACTGCAGTGTTATGTGCCCTTTTGGCTTCCATTTGGCTGTGATCCAACCATGTAAAGCTTTCTTCGTTGGCCAAAGGCCTATGAACTTTCCTATCAAAGAATGATCCCTCATAAACTGGATCTGAGTGTTGATGCGTTGACTTGGGAGCTCGATTTCGGGTTTGTCAACTGCTATCGGCTTGTAGGTGTTTGACGTCACTCATGGTTCTTCATTTGTGTTGTTATTCGTTGGCGTATTTTCACTCTTTGCTGCTGTATCTTCTAGATGGTCCATCCAGACACTTTCAGTCTGTCGTAGGCCGTTTTTTGTATCAGCGGGGGGAGGCATCATGTCCTCCTCCTGAGGGGGTTCCATTGTCCGATAGTTGTTCCTTATTGTGCTGTAGCTGCCTTATCACTGAAGGTTAATGGCAGAACGACGCAGTCTGTGAAGGTCTGCCAGTTGCAGAGCAACGACAAACCCTAAGCGCTCTGCTCTCCATTTTCATTTGAAGTGAAATATCGTATTAAACATAGGTTTGATCTAAAGTGGTCATTGTATTAAATATAAAGTTTTGTCTCAAAATGCTTTTGTTTTAAATATAAAGTTTTGTCTTAAAATAATTTTGTCTTAAATTGTTTTTGTCTTAAAATAATTTTGTCTTAAACTATTTTTGTCTTAAAATAATTTTGTCTTAAACTATTTTTGTCTTAAATATAAAGTTTTGGCTTTAAATTTTTGTCTCAAACTACTTTTGTCTTAAATATAAATTTTTGTCTCAAAATATTTTCGTCTTAAATTTTTTTTTTTTTAAATATAAAGTTTTGTCTTAAAATATTTTTGTCTCAAACTACTTTTGTCTTAAAATATTTTTGTCTTAAACTATTTTTGTCTTAAAATATTTTTGTCTCAACTTATTTTTGTCTTAAAGTTTATATTTAAGACAAATCAATTGATATTAATTTTTAATATAAAATAACTAAAATAAAAAAATGATTTTTTGAGAAAAAAGATTTTTTTTGAGACAAAAGATTTTTTTGTCTCAAAAAAATGTCTCAAAAGTGCCCTTGGTGTAGTAGTGAGAGAAGCCTTCCGAGCTCACTATAATTTTGACAACGTAAAAGGCTAAGAAGGTCAGTATTGCAACAAATATTTTGAAACTGAGATCTAATGTGGTTGTACGCGGGGCACTCTAAGAGGAAGTGATTTTCATTCTCGATTTCGTATTCTCACAGAGATGGCAGAACCTTTCCATCCATGGTGTTTTAGGAACTGCCCAACGACCTGTTTCACTATGGAGCTCATGAGAGTTCGTTCTAATCTTGGCTATATTAATTTTCTTCTTTGAGCTAGTTAAAACAGAGAGATACTTTCGATCTTCTAGGGTGGGGTTGATGACCTCCTTATAATATCTTAATTTTCTTTTAGCTGCTAAATATTTCTCACACCACATTTTTTCTTTGAACTTAGAAGTAACAATATTTTTAATGTTATTAATGTTTTGCAATGCAACATTCTCGTCGATCTCCCAATGGTTTAACCATGCCTTGGTGTCTTTATACCAACTTCATTTGAGCCTTAGGTGGTTTTGGCTGGAATTTAAAGCTAGCTTAGGAAGTCTATGGTCTCCTATGTTATTGAGTTTGTGCTTGTACAACAAAAGCCTAGTCACAACTAGGCTCTCGACAGGGGAAAGACCCACTTCTATAAGGATAACAAGATAGGGTGTGTTGCTTTTAATTTTGAGGTTATATGTTATAAAACGCTTTTGGATTTGCTCAATCTTTCTCCAGGATTCTCTAGAGATGCTACAACCCCAAACTTCACATCCATATAAGATAACTGGAGTGACTAAAGTTTCAAAGAGGAACTTCTTTCTATCCCACATTACGAGGTTTTCCATTTTACAATTATTTTCAAGACCAAAATAAGCTTTCCATCCCCCATTCATCCTTTTCTCAATGCCATAGTTCCAGTTGACCTTGTGATGAATATCAATTCCTAGGTACTTGTAGGAAGACACTTCCTCCAAGTTACTATTGTCATACATAAAATTAGCGTAAGTGTCCTTATTGGATTTGATAATCATAACTTTTGTTTTGTCAGTGTTAACAATCATACCCATGGTAGAGCAGAAATCCATAAGAAGTATAAGTTTCTTATCAAGATCAGATGGGCACCTTGCGAGAAGAACAATATCGTCAGCATAGAGAAGAAGGATGATGACTATCCCAGCTAAGATCGTGCCAACACATCCTGCTTCCTCTAAACAACCTTCTAGCTTGTCGATGTAAATGCCAAATAGGGTAGGGAGAGGGGGCAACCTTGTTTAACTATGATATTACACTTAATATCTTTCGACCACCCCTCATTGCTCTTTAACTTGCCAATTACATTCTCGTATAACCTTATAATGATAGCTCTCAACTCAAAAGGAACCTTTAGCTCTTCTAATCTGTTCCAAAGTTTGTTTCTAGGAACCGTATCGAAAGCCTTTCTAAAGTCCACAAAGCAAATAAAGAGATTGGATTTATCATTGCGGCATTCCTCCACAATGATCCTAAGTGTAACGAGGTGGTCTATTGTTGAGTGCTGCTTTATAAAACCCGCTTGGCCTTTAGCCTGCTTACCTTCACTTTCAAGCCATATGCTCAACTTCCTTTCCAAAATAATACCACATAACTTGGCTAGGAGAGGGCTGATCATAATTTTCCGATAATTAGAGGGGTTATTTATATCCCCACTTTTAAAAATAGGGATAATGAGGCTTTGAGTCCATGGTTTAGGGAACCCTTGCTTGACCGCTTGATTGAAAAGCTTGTGAATGTGGAGGATGAGGACAAGACCTCCAATTTTTAAGATTTCTGCCTCGTAACCTTCAATGTCCTTAGCTTTCCCATTAGCCAAGCGATTAACCACAAAATAAATGTGTCAGGCCAGGCAGTAGCTCTCCAAAGGCAGTAAAACTGATTCGTCTATTATTCCATAGGTAGGTTATTATTATATACAATAGGAGTGATTGTTCAGTTCATCTCCCGATGACTGTTCACATTCCTAATTTATTTTATTTACAAATTCCCCCAATCATGAAGATTAGGTGTCAGCATTCCCCTCCTTAATCTGAAGGGATGTTGGTGAGTCCAAGCATCATTCTGAATCGTTCAAGCTTTTCCTTTCCAAGTGCTTTGGTGAAGATGTCTGCAATTTGCTCATTTGTGGAACAATGATGGAGATGGATTGTTTTGGCCTCAACATGATGTCGAATTAGATGATACTTAGTATTTATATGCTTTGGTCGATCATGGAACTTTGGGTTCTTGGCCAACTTTATTGCAGAGGTGTTATCAATCATGAGTGGAGTTGATTGTAATTGTTTTACCTGCAAATCTTCAAGAATTTTCCTGAGCCACACAATTTCTTTCGTTGCTTCAACTGCTGCCACGTATTCTGCTTCTGTTGTGGAATCTGCTGGAACTGATTGTTTGCGTGATCTCCAGGAGACAGCTCCTGATCCAAGACTCATAGCATATCCTAAAGTAGATACCCCAGTTTCTTTGTCTCCATCGAAGTCTGAATCAGAGTATCCAATCAAGTTGAAGTCGTCCACCTGTGTATACTTGATTCCAAGGTCTTGAGTTCCCTTCAAGTACCTTAGAACTCTTTTTGCAGCAGACCAATGTCCCTCACAAGGTTTTTGGATAAACCTGGAGAGGGTTCCAACAGTGAATGAAATGTCTGGTCTGGTAGTAGTGAGGTAGATGAGACTTCCTACAAGCTGTCTATACTTTGTTGCATCCTCAAATTCCTTTCCTTCAATAGATGTGAGCTTTAAGTTTTGTTCCATTGGAGTAGAAAGAGGATTGCACTCTGTCATGCCAAATCTGTTTAACAAATCTCCAATGTATTTCTTTTGAGAAAGAAATATGGATTTTGGATGTTGGGTTACTTCAATGCCAAGATAGTAATGAACATAGCCCAAATCAGTCATTTCAAAACTTTTCCCCAATTCCTTCTTTATGGATGCAATATAGCTTTCATTGTTCCCTGTCATTAAAATATCATCTACATATACCACAAGATATACAACTATTTTGCCAACTTTCTTGACAAATAAAGTTGCATCATCAAGATCAAAATGATTGAAGTTGAGTTTCAGAAGATGCTCAGTTAGTTTTTCATACCAGGCTCGTGGTGCTTGTTTGAGGCCATACAAGGACTTCACAAGTTTGCATACTTTATGTTCATGTCCTTTCACAGTGAATCCTTCAGGCTGGGACATAAAAACATTCTCTTTTAGATCTCCATTCAAGAAGGCGGTTTTTACATCCATTTGATGGAATTTCCAACCGTTCTGAGCTGCTAGTGCAAAGAGTGTCCGGATGGTGGCCCATTTTACTGTGGGGGAAAAGGTTTCCTCATAATCGACCCCTTCCTTCTGTGCAAAACCTTTTGCCACAAGCCTAGCTTTGTGCTTGTCAAGTGAGCCATCAGCTTTGTACTTGTTCTTGTAGACCCACTTGCAGCCAATTGGTTTGGTTCCAAATGGAGGATCAACCAACTTCCAAGTGCCGTTCTTTATGAGGGCATCATACTCCTTTTGCATCGCTTCTTTCCATTCATCATGAGAAGTAGCTTCTTTGAAGGAAGTTGGTTCAAAATCTGTAGACAAGTTCAATTCACAATCATAAGTAACATCCATATCAACAGGTGAATTAGAGTCATCTACATCACCTCCATTTTGTTGGTTTGAGTTTCTGGTTCCTGTTTTTCCAATTTCATCAGGATGAACACTTTCAAGTGTCTTTGTCAGCCACTTCGGGGGACCTTTCTGAGATGGTCCAGGCTGCTCTATTGATTGAGTTGGGACTGAATCAAGATTGAGTCTCGCAATTCTATCAATTGCATCACTTAAAGCATCATCCGTTGTTGGAGTTTCATGCAGGGGAGATTGTTCTTCAGAAGAAGATTCCACATGTTGATCTAGTATAGGAATCCCCCCTTCAAGATGTGGAATCTGATTATCAAATTCTTGAAATGGTTTCGTCTTTGTGAATCTATCCAAGCGTTCAAGTTGACTCTCAACAACATTGTCAAATTTGGATGATTCAAGAAAAATTCCATCTCTAGATACAACAAACTTTTTATTTACTTCATCATAGAGGCGGTATGCTTTGGAGGTGTTTGAATACCCCAGGAAGATACACTTACGACTTCTAGCACCAAGTTTGTTTCTATGTACCTTTGGTATCAAAGCATAACAAGTGGAACCAAAGATCCTGAGATGTTTACCGAAGGAACATGTCCATACCACAATTCATAAGGAGTCTTGTTTCTTATAGCATTAGATGGACATCTATTCTTTATATATGCAGCACATAGAACAGCATCAACCCAAAACATTATCTTTACATTTTTGAAGAAAAGCATGGATCGTACCATATTCAAGATTGTTCTATTCATTCTTTCAGCTACATTCTGTTGGGGATTATAAGGCACAGTTGTTTGATGTTTGATCCCATGTTGGCGAAGATAGTTTTCAAATTCATTTGATGTATATTCTTTTCCATTATCAATGCGAATAGACCCAATATGAGATTGTGCATCATTTTCAATCCATTTATGAAAATTCTTGAATGTTTGAAAGGCATTAGATTTGTTCTTCAATAAATAAACCCAACACATTCTAGTGTAATCATCAATAAATGTCATGATATATTTATTTCCATTTGCAGAAGGAACAAGCATTGGACCACATAAATCTGAATGAATGAGTTCAAGCTTCCTATGTGCTCTTGAATGTGAATCATGAAAAGATTTTTTGCTATGCTTTCCTAGAATGCAAGCATCACATTGCTTATGTTTCCTAGGAATTGTAGGCAAACTAGCAACACCATTTTTCTTCAATAAGTGGAGACTGTCATAGTTTAAATGTCCAAATCTAGCATGCCATAATAAACTTGATGGAAGTGTACCTTCTTCATGATGAGAAATATATGAGAAATGTTGTGCATGAGTAGAGGTTCCTTGCAGTTTGAGAAGCCTTTCTTCTTCTATTCCCCTCATGACAAGTGAGTGGTCAGATGCTTTTCTTCCCTCAAGCTTGCCATCAAAAATATGAATGGAGTGACCTTGCTGGCGGATATGGACCAAGGACAACAAGTTTCTCTTGCGCTATGGGAGATATAGAACATAATCCAGAAGAAAGTCTGGAAGACCAGGCAGTTTAAGCCTGATTGTGCCAAGCCTTGATGGCTTGATTTTTGACTGATCTGCAAAGTATACTGCTCCATCAACATTGTCAGTGAAATCTTCAAAAAAATATTTTCTATGAGTCATATGACAAGTTGCTCTTGAATCAAGCAACCAATCATTTTTCGAAGAAGCAAGCGAAGCATTAAACAAATCTTCATTTACTCCAATATTACATTGTGCCTCAATATAGTGAGCGGATTCAGGTGCTTTACCTTTGTCTGTATCATCAGTTTTACCTTTCTGTTGGTTTCTTTTCTGCTCAATTTTGTCCCATGGTAGCTTGCATGTAGAGGCATCATGTGATCCATTTCTTTTGCAACAAATGCAGTGTAAGTCTGCCTTTTCTCCTTGAGAATGTCTACCCCCCTTGCCTCTGAAGTATCTTCCTCTTCCTTTTCGTCCACCTCTTCCTCTTGTAGAATCTTGAGCATGATGCTTTTCTTTATGAGCAAGGCACAGTCTCTTCAGAAGATTCAGGGGCTTTCTTCTTTCCAAAGGCCTTCTCTCTTTCAGCAAACTTTTTCACAAGAGAGTCAAAGGTTATATCTTTAAGATTTCCATTTGCTTGTAAAGACTCAAGATAATTGGAGTAGGTAGGATAGAGTGCCTTGAGAAAAGCAATAAGAGGGATATCCAACTCAACCTTAGTGGATTTGATATCATGCATTATAGACTTTACTTCAGATGCAAGAGCAAGAGGATCATTATTTTTCAGTTCAAGAGTGAAGAGTTTAATCATGAGCTGAACAACTTCAAGTGCAGAATGTGAGTCATAGAGTTCTTTCAGCTTTTGTAAAGCTTCAAAGGCAGTTGAATATGATGAAATATGGCGACTCACCTCTTCATTTACAGATGTTGCGATTAATGCATAGGCTTTGCTATTCTTGTTTTCCCAAATGACGAACTCTTTGTCTGATGTAGGCTGCACTGGGTCATTGTCTCCTTCTCCGACACACACTCCTTTCCATAACTCATTGAAGATGAGGGTGTGTTTTATCATCCGGGACCATTCAGGATAGTTCTCCTTGCCAGTGAGAACTATTCCTACCATAGAGATGATTGAATGCATTCTGTAAAAAAAAAAATTCTGCTGATAGAAAAAAAAATTTCTGCTGATATATAGTGAAATTGTACTCAAGAGGGCAAAAAGATTTCAAATTCTTTATGCACTATGTTTTCTTCAAATGTCTCCAAAATTTATAAAATATCCTCATATAATATTTCCATATCACCTCCCCTTTTATTTTCTTTTAAGCAAGAGCTCCACGCACAAATGAAAACCATTCAATATATATATGCTCTGGACCACAGACTTGGACAAGCATATGTATAAACCCACAACGCACAACGTTAATACCCACAGTGTTTTCCCCGGATGCGCACCACGTTAATATTATTCAAACCTCAGCTTTAATACACATTCAATACTCGAACAGTGTGAATATTATTCAAACCTCAGCTTTAATACACATTCGCATTCAAACATTAATTCAACAGCGTTAATAATTCAAACGCATTCAATATTCAACATTCAAACACTGTGACACGGCATATACAACGACAAGCGGTTCAATGCAAACGTATACCACTCGTCCGGGCGGTGCCAATAGATCTCTGACAAGAGCTTTCAGGCCTTCGAATTGTTGTAATCTTGCCGTCAACATTGTAATTCCGGGAATCATCAAAGAGCTTATAACAGGTTCAAACTTCAAAGAGCTTATAATTATTATAGTTTTGAAGTAGAGGACAAGACCAGGGTGGCGAGGAGGATTGTATCAATTAAAGAGGAGCCGAAGCCTATTCTTTGCAGCACAAGGAAATGACACCCGCCCCAACGGGAGATTTAGAACATTTCTCCATCTTACTACAGACTTCGCAGGTTAGAACCACTCGACAGTTGTCGTCAATCTTCGAGTCCTCACTCGATGAAGAAGGCGACTCTACGATTTCATGCAGTATACAGATAAGAAATTCAATCAGGTGGAATTCGATCAATATACTGTGCAAGCTCACGACTTGTCTCAATCTTTTGAGCTTTGAATTGGAGAACTTGAAGGCGGAAATGACCGATTTGCAGACAGACAGACAGACAACGCTTTTAAACATATGAGACAACGTTTTTTTTTTTTAAATACATACAGACAGTGCTTTAAACATATGAGACAACGTTTTTTAAAAAAATTATGGAATAGTGGCAACATTCATAGAAGCGCAGAGAGCGAAATGAGCTCGGACAGGTCTGCATAGAGGCACCAACGCATATCTGGGCAGGAATGGAATATGGAGCAGAGCACAGGTTATGTCAGGACAGAGGGGATTATGGCAGTGGCAAATTATTTCAGGATAGAGGCAGAGCAATGCTTAGTGGACAGAACGACAGAGGCGTTTGAGGACAGAGCTTAGGCCAACGTACAACCCAAAGTAGCAAAAATGAAGGGAGTTACAACTATTTTTAGAACTGACTCTAATACCATGTCAGGCCAGGCAGTAACTCTCCAAAGGCAGTAAAACTAATTCGTCTATCATTCCATAGGTAGGTTATTGTTATATACAATGGGAGTGATTGTTCAATTCATCTCCCGATGACTGTTCACATTCCTAATTTATTTATTTACAAATTCCCCCAATCATAAAGATTAGGTGTCAACACAATGTCTTCTAATGAGAAAACTTCTTTTGTTGTGAGCAGGGTTTCAAAGTTATCCATGACATTTGGAGATTCATAAAGCTTTTTAAGATAGGAATTCCAGTCGTGTAAAGCAATTTTATTATTATCTTTAGTTTTCCTAGTTAGAATCTGCCTCCAGAATTTCTTAGGAGCTACCTTAGAGAGGTGTAAGAGATTCTCTTGTCTTTTACGAATACACTACCTTTTTTTCCTTTTAGTTAGGGCTTTGTATATTTTTATCTTACCAATTTTAAGAGATTCATCAACAACTTCCTTAATTTCTCTCCTCGCACTTGTACAATTCATATCATGGGTTGGTTTTGCTATTTCTTTTATTACTTGAAACTTCAATTGAGAACTTGTTAATAGAATATGAGAGGGTTGTAGTAAAATTATGATAGAGATCTTCTATGTTGTCTATACTAGATAAATGAAGCAAATTAGTTTTTAATTCATTTAGAAAGAGATCTTTTTTATTTCTATCAAAGATTAACTTCTTTTGGCTATAAGGATTATCTTCTATGGAATCTCTATGCATGACAAAATTGAGAGTTATAAGTAAAGGCCTATGATTAGAGTCAGGCTCGTGGTCGTTTAAGATGTCAAAATTTATTATTTTGTTGTATAGAGGGAGATCAGAGATAACATAGTATACTATGCTGCTACCAAGCCCATGGATGCATGCTATATGGCTAGAATTGGGCCACTTCTTTAGACCGTTGCAAATTATGAGATCCTGAGCACTACAGAGCTTGACTAGCTCTATATTATAAATATATAAATATTATTGTTTAATAATCATTATTTATTAATACTATTATATTATTTTAATAATATTATTATAATACTAGTATAACAATGATACTCTCATTAGAATTTTGTTTATTGTTTATGATAATAATATTATATATTTTTGTTTTAGTTATTGTTTAATTTAATTTTTTCCTTTATATTTTTATTTATGATAACTATATGTGTGTGTGTGTGTGTGTGAAAAGAAACTTGTATCTTTATTCATGATTGAAAATAAAATATATTTTATATATATACATTTATAAAAAGTGTGCATTTATCGAGGATCTACCTAGAACATCTGTGGAAATTTTTTCATTACATATGCATGCCAATATTCAAAAGGAACCCAAAATAGTAAAAAGACACAAACAACTGAAAACCAAAACAACAAAAAAATAAAAATACAAGGGGAGGATCAAGCAACGGAAACACTTGTCTTCCCCTTCTTCCCTTTCTTCTTTTGGGCTAGTAGCCATACCCCAACATTGGGATCCACTAGAACCATAGCCAAGTCACCAACATAGATCTCGGAGGGATGCTCCTTGCCCAAATTTGAGCTCTCTCATATATGGACACATTTTGTGGCTGCCATACCCTCCTCATTTTGTGTCATATTTAACCGATGTTCTAATGGAGTATGATAGCAACCAATAGCATAAACTTGTTGGACCTGAATGTCAACCTCTACAAGAACCATGGTATCCTTTGCCACTTTAACCTTAGATTGCACTTGTTGATTCACCTTGATTTCTTCGTCTTCCTTTTTGCCTATTCTATTTTTTTAAACTATTTTGTAGACTTCTTGGCTAGTGGGTAAGAGTCCTACAAATGACTTGTTTGAAAACAAACACGGCACTAGAATACTGTGTTCTCACAATCTAACACTTATTTCCATTGAAACTCCCAAGTTTCAATGTTATGTGATCTGGTAGCCCTTTACTTAGATCTATCTCCATGCAAATCTTGACAAAGGTGAAGATACCATTTTCTGATCTCTACAAGTCCAAGTTTTTGAATTTTCCCAATGTATTTCCTATGTCTTCAAGAACTTTGTGATGCTAGAAAGGAAGTGGGAGGTTTGGAAGCTAAACCCACACATTTTTGTGACCACTCTAGTAGCGACATCAAAACATATACTATTTGATAATGCAAATTATATTCATTGATAAATCATGATATTACATATATACAAGAAGTGGTGTCTCAAGATAGGGAAACTATCTTGGACACACAATCAGTTGGTTGAGAGAATATCTCAACCACACACCAAACTAGGGACATATAGATATAACCACTCTTACAGAATAGGAACATACCCCTTTACATAGAAAGTCACAATTGAAACAAGTAGGAATTACATTTTCCAACACTCCCCCTTAATGACTACTTGTCTCGATATCAATATGCAAGATCTACATCTTGTCCAGTTTAATAATTACACCTTGTACCTTGTTCATGCAATTGTTGATGTCCATATAAAGGAACAACCATCTACCGAAATGCATGGGTTCCCAACTGCTGCAACCACCAGTCTACTAAGAAGTCCTTCACATACATGGTTCATCCAACCTCTCGATGAACTCCCCCTAAATATAAAATTTCACCTCATGGAGTCTAAAACCAATATGACCCACCCAAGTGTATCCATCCTGTATGACACACTCTTCCAGGGTGTTAAAACTCTCTAACAGAGGGAACACATAACAAAGGGTATGCATGCCTCTCTGGGTCTTACAACAGGTACATAAAACATTTCAAGGACCACAACTAACCATTACAAAACAATATATGACATGTAGATTTGCTCTAATTACAATATGTGACTCATAATACACCATGATCATGAGTCTATTCCACAAACTCACACAAAATTTAATTGGTTGTCCATCATCCTTTAATCGCTATTATTGCTCCTTTACCTCATCTTTTTGAAATTATCCACATCCTGGGCATCTTTGCCTTTGTCAATTAAATCTTGGAACTCCATGCTTAACCTGTCATTTGTTAGAGTCACAAATTCTAACAAAATAACTTTACCTAAATTGAGTTAGCTAGGCTCAATAAGGCACAATAATTTTATCCATGACTCCAAGACATTAAAAAAAAATTAACTTTCATATTGACAAAATATCTAATTTCTCTATCTCTTCCCACAAATGACATTAAATCTCTATTTGAAAAAAAAACAATAACATTACAATCGAATTTCCACTCAGTTGAACTCCACGTTTCCTGCATAAGGAGGTTATTTCATCATTAAAATAGGTTGGAAACAAACATCCATTTTGGAACAAGGTCTGTGGAAGAAATAAAATCTACTTCAGTTGCAACAACCTTTGACCAATAGAACTTACAGTGTCCATATAAAATGAAAACACTTCAGGGCTTTTCGTTTCCCTGCGAAGAACTCGGGAAACTTGTCAGGTAAGATGACGACTTCCTGCAAGACCTGCTTGGGAATTTCCAGGCCTGCCACGTCAGTGCACTTGACCGTTCGGTTTGCCGAATTTAGAACCAATCGGAGCTTGACCTACTCTGGATCCTCCCCATCCCATATTCACTCCCTCTGGCTCCTGACTACTACATTGAAAACCAACACTCCCCTGTTGTTTTAATGCACCTCTGATAGTTTATTATTCTCTAAGAGGGCCAGGGATGGCCACAATTATCGCGCAACACCGCTTCTACGCAGACCCGCACGAATCCGGCTGAGTCATACCATACACTCTTAGAAAAAAAAACAACTAAATCCCCATCCTGGAATTCAAGCCTCTCATCATCCACACATGAAACAAGAGCAACTTAAGTTTATCCATTCCATCAGACTTATGGCATTCTACCGATATTTTCAACAATAAGGCAGTTTCTTTACAAGGCTGTAATAATGGTTGTGCCACACAGTCCCACACAGGCCCCATGGTGCCGCTGTCAACCACCTTCATGAACCGCAACCCCTCGAGCTACCTTCCACACCAGTCGCTCGTCGCACTAGTCTAATTATTCTGTAGGCAGAATCAGCCCAACACATAGAGGAATGCATAGTCATCAGTGCTCGACTTTAAAAAAAAATACCGAAATTTTTTTCACGCAGACACCATTTGTTCTTCTCCGGACTTCAAATGAATCGACAAGCATTGTAGCAAGCACTGTAGGTAGGAGCACACAACAAACAACATATTTAGCGCCAGGTCCGCGTCTTTTAACAACGCTCTTGCAACTCCAGGAGCTCCTCAAGACTCCTGAAGGCAATCTCGACTCCAAACTCTAACTCACGCGGGCTTCAACACCATTCTTGATTGTCCGCCAGCTCACCATATGCTGTAATCCAATCACAACAGTCCATTCCACATCAACCAAGCCACCACCTCCATCGCAAAGCTTTGTCCACGATGACACCCTTCCCACACAACAAGTGGCATACATATGATGATCAACCTTCTCAGCATATGGCTTTACAAGCTGATTTGCGACACACAAAAAAAATTCACCACGCGCTGTAAACATTTCATTCCTGATCAATGGCATCTCCCTTCTGCTAATTTACAATGTGTGGGCCTCCTCAGTGGCCACGCTTCGGATCTGCAACCATACTGGCCGATTACCAAATTTGACTGCCATTGGATTCAACCTCTACCGCCTCGTTGTTTTATTATTATCTTTAGTTTTCCTAGTTAGAATCTGCCTCCAGAATTTCTTAGGAGCTACCTTAGAGAGGTGTAAGAGATTCTCTTGTCTTTTACGAATACACTACCTTTTTTTCCTTTTAGTTAGGGCTTTGTATATTTTTATCTTACCAATTTTAAGAGATTCATCAACAACTTCCTTAATTTCTCTCCTCGCACTTGTACAATTCATATCATGGGTTGGTTTTGCTATTTCTTTCATTACTTGAAACTTCAATTGAGAACTTGTTAATAGAATATGAGAGGGTTGTAGTAAAATTATGATAGAGATCTTCTATGTTGTCTATACTAGATAAATGAAGCAAATTAGTTTTTAATTCATTTAGAAAGAGATCTTTTTTATTTCTATCAAAGATTAACTTCTTTTGGCTATAAGGATTGTCTTCTATGGAATCTCTATGCATGACAAAATTGAGAGTTATAAGTAAAGGCCTATGATTAGAGTCAGGCTCGTGGTCGTTTAAGATGTCAAAATTTATTATTTTGTTGTATAGAGGGAGATCAGAGATAACATAGTATACTATGCTGCTACCAAGCCCATGGATGCATGCTATATGGCTAGAATTGGGCCACTTCTTTAGACGGTTGCAAATTATGAGATCCTGAGCACTACAGAGCTTGACTAGCTCTATATTATAAATATATAAATATTATTGTTTAATAATCATTATTTATTAATACTATTATATTATTTTAATAATATTATTATAATACTAGTATAACAATGATACTCTCATTAGAATTTTGTTTATTGTTTATGATAATAATATTATATATTTTTGTTTTAGTTATTGTTTAATTTAATTTTTTCCTTTATATTTTTATTTATGATAACTATATGTGTGTGTGTGTGTGTGAGAAAAGAAACTTGTATCTTTATTCATGATTGAAAATAAAATATATTTTATATATATACATTTATAAAAAGTGTGCATTTATCGAGGATCTACCTAGAACATCTGTGGAAATTTTTTCATTACATATGCATGCCAATATTCAAAAGGAACCCAAAATAGTAAAAAGACACAAACAACTGAAAACCAAAACAACAAAAAAATAAAAATACAAGGGGAGGATCAAGCAACGGAAACACTTGTCTTCCCCTTCTTCCCTTTCTTCTTTTGGGCTAGTAGCCATACCCCGACATTGGGATCCACTAGAACCATAGCCAAGTCACCAACATAGATCTCGGAGGGATGCTCCTTGCCCAAATTTGAGCTCTCTCATATATGGACACATTTTGTGGCTGCCATACCCTCCTCATTTTGTGTCATATTTAACCGATGTTCTAATGGAGTATGATAGCAACCAATAGCATAAACTTGTTGGACCTGAATGTCAACCTCTACAAGAACCATGGTATCCTTTGCCACTTTAACCTTAGATTGCACTTGTTGATTCACCTTGATTTCTTCGTCTTCCTTTTTGCCTATTCTATTTTTTTAAACTATTTTGTAGACTTCTTGGCTAGTGGGTAAGAGTCCTACAAATGACTTGTTTGAAAACAAACACGGCACTAGAATACTGTGTTCTCACAATCTAACACTTATTTCCATTGAAACTCCCAAGTTTCAATGTTATGTGATCTGGTAGCCCTTTACTTAGATCTATCTCCATGCAAATCTTGACAAAGGTGAAGATACCATTTTCTGATCTCTACAAGTCCAAGTTTTTGAATTTTCCCAATGTATTTCCTATGTCTTCAAGAACTTTGTGATGCTAGAAAGGAAGTGGGAGGTTTGGAAGCTAAACCCACACATTTTTGTGACCACTCTAGTAGCGACATCAAAACATATAATATTTGATAATGCAAATTATATTCATTGATAAATCATGATATTACATATATACAAGAAGTGGTGTCTCAAGATAGGGAAACTATCTTGGACACACAATCAGTTGGTTGAGAGAATATCTCAACCACACACCAAACTAGGGACATATAGATATAACCACTCTTACAGAATAGGAACATACCCCTTTACATAGAAAGTCACAATTGAAACAAGTAGGAATTACATTTTCCAACACTCCCCCTTAATGACTACTTGTCTCGATATCAATATGCAAGATCTACATCTTGTCCAGTTTAATAATTACACCTTGTACCTTGTTCATGCAATTGTTGATGTCCATATAAAGGAACAACCATCTACCGAAATGCATGGGTTCCCAACTGCTGCAACCACCAGTCTACAAAGAAGTCCTTCACATACATGGTTCATCCAACTTCTCGATGAACTCCCCCTAAATATAAAATTTCACCTCATGGAGTCTAAAATCAATATGACCCACCCAAGTGTATCCATCCTGTATGACACACTCTTCCACGGTGTTAAAACTCTCTAACAGAGGGAACACATAACAAAGGGTATGCATGCCTCTCTGGGTCTTACAACATGTACATGAAACATTTCAAGGACCACAACTAACCATTACAAAACAATATATGACATGAAGATTTGCTCTAATTATAATATGTGACTCATAATACACCATGATCATGAGTCTATTTCACAAACTCACACAAAATTTAATTGGTTGTCCATCATCCTTTAATCGCTGTCATTGCTCCTTTACTTCATCTTTTTGAAATTATCCACATCCAGAGAATCTTTGCCTTTGTCAATTAAATCTTAAAACTCTATGCTTAACCTGTCATTTGTTAGAGTCACAAATTCTAACAAAATAACTTTACCTAAATTGAGTTAGCTAGGCTCAATAAGGCACAATAATTTTATCCATGTCTTCAAGACATTAAAAAAAAATTAACTTTCATATTGACAAAATATCTAATTTCTCTATCTCTTCCCACAAATGACATTAAATCTCTATTTGAAAAAAAAACAATAACATTACAATCGAATTTCCACTCAGTTGAACTCCACGTTTCCTGCATAAGGAGGTTATTTCATCATTAAAATAGGTTGGAAACAAACATCCATTTTGGAACAAGGTCTGTGGAAGAAATAAAATCTACTTCAGTTGCAACAACCTTTGACCAATAGAACTTACAGTGTCCATATAAAATGAAAACACTTCAGGGCTTTTCGTTTCCCTGCGAAGAACTCGGGAAACTTGTCAGGTAAGATGACGACTTCCTGCAAGACCTGCTTGGGAATTTCCAGGCCTGCCACGTCAGTGCACTTGACCGTTCGGTTTGCCGAATTTAGAACCAATCGGAGCTTGACCTACTCTGGATCCTCCCCATCCCATATTCACTCCCTCTGGCTCCTGACTACTACATTGAAAACCAACACTCCCCTGTTGTTTTAATGCACCTCTGATAGTTTATTATTCTCTAAGAGGGCCAGGGATGGCCACAATTATCGCGCAACACCGCTTCTACGCAGACCCGCACGAATCCGGCTGAGTCATACCATACACTCTTAGAAAAAAAAACAACTAAATCCCCATCCTGGAATTCAAGCCTCTCATCATCCACACATGAAACAAGAGCAACTTAAGTTTATCCATTCCATCAGACTTATGGCATTCTACCGATATTTTCAACAATAAGGCAGTTTCTTTACAAGGCTGTAATAATGGTTGTGCCACACAGTCCCACACAGGCCCCATGGTGCCGCTGTCAACCACCTTCATGAACCGCAACCCCTCGAGCTACCTTCCACACCAGTCGCTCGTCGCACTAGTCTAATTATTCTGTAGGCAGAATCAGCCCAACACATAGAGGAATGCATAGTCATCAGTGCTCGACTTTAAAAAAAAATACCGAAATTTTTTTCACGCAGACACCATTTGTTCTTCTCCGGACTTCAAATGAATCGACAAGCATTGTAGCAAGCACTGTAGGTAGGAGCACACAACAAACAACATATTTAGCGCCAGGTCCGCGTCTTTTAACAACGCTCTTGCAACTCCAGGAGCTCCTCAAGACTCCTGAAGGCAATCTCGACTCCAAACTCTAACTCACGCGGGCTTCAACACCATTCTTGATTGTCCGCCAGCTCACCATATGCTGTAATCCAATCACAACAGTCCATTCCACATCAACCAAGCCACCACCTCCATCGCAAAGCTTTGTCCACGATGACACCCTTCCCACACAACAAGTGGCATACATATGATGATCAACCTTCTCAGCATATGGCTTTACAAGCTGATTTGCGACACACAAAAAAAATTCACCACGCGCTGTAAACATTTCATTCCTGATCAATGGCATCTCCCTTCTGCTAATTTACAATGTGTGGGCCTCCTCAGTGGCCACGCTTCGGATCTGCAACCATACTGGCCGATTACCAAATTTGACTGCCATTGGATTCAACCTCTACCGCCTCGTTGTTTTGACCACCAGTCATATCCAATAGAGGCCAGCCTCCACAACAAATTGATGCATACTTCATTCAACTCTTAGAACCCTGAAAATGGACAAATTAAAACTAAGACTAAAACAAAATATACTCTCTCTCTTATTTCCCTCACCCTAGAAGGGGCCAAGGTCCAGGCCTATATAGGCTCTGATACGAAGATAAAATTTGATAATGCAAATTATATTAATTGATTAATTATGATATTACATATATTCAAGAAGTGATGTATTAAAATAGCGAAACTATCTTGGACACATAATCAGTTGGTTAAGATAATATCTCAACCACACACCAGACTAGGGACATATAGATATAACCACTTCTATGAAATAGGAACAGACTCTTTTACATAGAAAGTTACAATTGAGACAAGTAGGAATTACATTTTCCAACATAAGAAACCATGGAGTAATAGATAAACCAACTCTACCCTAGAACCACAGTACTTCATTTTGAACAAAATCCAGGTCCTTTTGTGTTTGACATTGGACAATGAAAAATTCTTTAGAGCATTAAAAAATGTCACATTCTGATGTCCAAGAGGTGAACACCCAATGAAATAAGGCATCAGGTTTTGGCTAAAACCTATTGAATCTTCAAATGATGACTTTTGATCGAAGAACAAAAAATAGACAAGAAACCCCTGAGTTATTAGTCTCTATAGATGGAGCTTGTTGCATTTTATCCACAATATAAGGTCCTCGGATATTTTAACATATATCTGTAGAGGCTTAATCCTTCCCCTGTACTACAACTTTAAAGGAAATTGGAGCTCCATTTGATGCCCTAGCACCAGGATTCAAAATGATAAAAAAGTTATTTGGAATGTAGGAATATTTTATTTAGACATAATCTTGTAGAACCTTCCCATCAAATGACAGACATTGTAATCTTGTAGAACCTTCCATCAAATTACAGACATTGTAATGATGAGGGAATGCCTGCTTTTAACTCAATATCATTCTTTAAATAAGAGACCAATTCTGTGTCATTGATGCAAAATGTGAGAGCTTTTCCCATTGATTTTTTTTATAAAATCTGGTAGATATTCCTTTTTGTGTCCACCAGAAATAAGAGGCCCTTGGATAGAGTCGATGAAGGAGACACAAATATGAGGGATGCTGGTCAAAAGGGGCTTCCCAATAGTGTGAAATCGAAGCAACAACGCCCCCATCTGAATTCTAAAGAACCCACTACATATAGCAGACGTGGCAAAAAATCATACTCGACCTCTACCGAAAGCCACCAAGTAAAGGTTATAATAATATTAAATTTAGAATATAAATGAATACAAAGGAAAGAAAAAAACCTCAATACATCTGGGCCACAAGTCGGGACACATCCACTTTAGCGCCTCCATTGTTTATTCGGGACTCGAAGCAACATCATTGAAGCATTGTGTAGCCGTTTGATAATCCCCAAAGAAAGAGGCATCTCCCTATACTAAAAACGTCAAACAACACAAGACGCACCATTTCCCGACCTTGCATATTGGTCATGTGGACAATTTTTTTAGGGTTAGATTAGTTTTTTCTCTTTTTGTCCAGATGGCCATGTTCTTTGTCTATATTTTGTATTTATTATTAGGATTCACTTTTCTCACAATTAACTCTTTGTTCTGAGGATGAATCCAATTAATGATCATGAAAGTCGACATAATCTTAAGATGGCTACTCTGGTTGTTTCAAATTATTTTAATATATGAAAACTATTATTTTGTATTTTTTTAATAAATATTATTAGTATTTTTAAAATATTTTTGAATATAAATAATATATATTTTATATAAATTCTAAAATCTATTTTATTAAAAAAAAAACTTATATCTTAGAAATTTCAATAAAATATTATATGAATAATTTCTTCACATTTTAGGATTTCTACCTGCTTCTCATTTGAGCTAAATGAGAGAAGTAAGGTCATTGAGTTGGTTGTAAGTGGTTTTCTTAGTAGTTTCTCATTCACTCATGCTTATAGGACCAAAATTTTTCTTCACCAAAAGTTTGAGAAATAACATGTGGCTTAATAGAAGTTTTTATTGTTTGTAATTGGTTTTTTCTTCTTTAATTCATTCACGTCTCTCTTTGAATGACTTTTCTTTTCTTGATGCAAATTCATGTTTTATGGCTTTTATTTTTGGGTGTATTTTTTTCATATAATTTGGTTTCATGAAAAATATAATATATATATATATATATATATATATATATATATAGAGAGAGAGAGAGAGAGAGAGAGAGAGATTTTCCATGTTTGGCAGGAATTGTAATAATTTTAAATTATTTTTCTCATGTATGTTTCACTTTTGATTTATAACTAAATTTGAAATTTCAATTGTGGAATCTTCAATGAAATTTTAGAGAATGATTATGGGAATAAAAAATTGCAACAAAATGATGTGTTATCATACTTTTAAAGACCTAAATCCAAGGATCCACAATCTCTTTATGTTTAGAGGTCTTTTGAAAACCCTATCACCAAAGGAGATGTCATCTCTTGTTAGAATGTGTCTAATATCCAAACAATAAATGGGAAAATAGGTTCCTTTAGTAACAAAAGTGATATAAATGCATCTTCACTAGAAATTGACAGTGAAAATGTTGAAGGTTTTTCCTTGGAAGAGAACACAATCCATTCATGGAAAAGAGAAAAATCATGAATGTATCATAGGGAGAAACTTCAAAGAGAATGGATTTCAAAATTTATATATTTTGAACTTATACCTACAAAAATGGGAATGAGAGTCCATGAGAAATTAGATGCAATATATGTCACTGGAAAATGGGAAAGGAAGTGAAATTTCAAAATACGTTAGATACAATAGAGAAACATATAGGAAAGGTGTATGAGAAAAAAATGTAAATGGTGAGAAGAAATATATTATCAAATGGAAATATTTTAAGGAATGTTGACATGTCAAATGTGAAGATGAATATAAAAAAAAATTAATAAGTAATGGAAAACTTGAGCAATGCAAGTATTTCTCAGCTTTTCCCTTATGATTTCAAGCCATTGGAGTAGGGCTTGAAATATTTGGGTTTCTAGCTAAAACCCAACTGTCACAACAAAGTGGATTGGACTTGGCTCATTGCCAAGGTGGAAAAACATCTAAAGTGTTGGTGCCACAGATGGTTTTCCAGAGAAATTCGTTTGGTTCTCATAAAATTAGGGATAAAATCCATTCTAGTATATTGAGCTTCTTTAGCCTGGATCCCCAAATGCGTCTTGGAAAAATTAGGAAATTGTGCTATTTCTTCCTTTAGGCTCAGAAAAAAGATTCAGGGGTGTTGCAATGGATCAAATGGGACATTATTGCTAAACCTAAAGCTTTGGAAGGTTGGAGTCTATAGAAATTACTCCATTTTTCAAAGTATTTGGTTTCCAAACGTGGTTGGGGACCAATCTCAGTGCAAAGCCTAAGGATGTTGGTGGTCATTCACAAGTACATTGCTCCTAGTTCTTTAGAATACTGGTTAAGCAGGTTGGAAAAACCAAGATCAAATATATCAATCATTTTTAGGGAAATTCTCAATTCTTTCGATATCAATAGAAGTGGTATAGCTTGACAGTTAGGTAGAGGTGACATGGTAAGACTTGAACTTGATCCATGGCCCAACAGTGGCATGAGTCACCTACTGCCCCTTCCTTTAACTAATATGCTCAGAGACAAAGGTTAAAACAAACTTACTCACATTGCAAATCCCGATCTTACATCTATTTGGTTGTAGGGACGACTTTCAGCCGAGGAGTTTGGTTTAGAGGGGTGTACTAGGTTTCATGGTAGGAGTACTTGCAATCTCTATTTGATGGTCACATTAGATTGATAGATAAACCCAATGAACTTATTTGGAGTATCTCCCATTTTAGATCATACTCTCCAAAGTTGGGATTCACTTTCCTTAGGGAAGATAGATTGGAAGTGGAGAAAAATGGTGATGGAAGGCATATGGAAAGCAAAATTCCCCCCAAAATTAAAATTATTCATGTGGTGTCTTATGACGAAGAAAGTTCCCACCTAGGACATTCTCCAAAGAAGGTACATGTCTAGGACTGGTTGTTGTTCGTTATGTCAAAAAAATGGGGAAAGTGAAATTCATATGTTTATGGATTGCCCTTTCTATAAACATCTATGGAAGGTTTGTATTGCTGCTCTAAAACACTCTATTCCTTGGGAAGGCGTGTAACTAGAGGATGCCTGGCTAACTTGGTGTGCCAACCCCAACTGTCATCCATTTACAACTCTACCTATCATAGTTTGCTAGGGGTTATGGTTGGCCAGGAACAAGTTTTTTTCCAAGATACTGTTTCTGTCTATATGCACACTACAAATGAGGTTTTTTCTATCTTAAGTCACTAGCCTACGAAAAGGGTAATGGAACCCCCTAGAGTGATAAAACTGAAAGAATTGATATTTCTAAGCCGTGGAGTTTCTTTGATGGTGCCTCTATTAACAAAGGTCAGAGCAGTGGGGGAGGGTTTATCTTATTCCTTTCTTTGAATCACAACTTCAAAGTCAAAATGGGTTTGGGACCCGGGACAAATAAGCAAGCATAACACTTGTCTTGTAAAAAATTCTTCTATTTTCTCATGAGAAGGGTTGCACTTAGTTATACATATTTGGGGAGTCAATACTATCTATAAACTGACTCAATAACACTAATGCTTGTAGGAACATATTTCTGTTGCCTATTCTAGAGGATATCATGCGTATTATTGATACCTTCATATTTTTTTTCACGATTGCATATTTACAGGGAAAGGACCCATACAAGAGACTACCTATCAAAATAAGGTATCCATTTTGAAAAGAATCTCTAGGTTATAGATGAACAGGTAAATTGCCAATAATATGAGTACTTTCACCATCCATTCAAGGATACAATTCGGGCTCAAGATGCAGAATAAAACTGATTACACATGAATCCATGAATATTTATTTTTTGTTTGTTTTCGCTAAGTTTAGAGATCTTGTTTTAACTGTCATTTTTTTTTTGATATTCATGGAAAATCCTGTTATATTTGTTAAAAATAGCAAACATAAATTCCAATTTAATTTGTCCTTGAATTAAATTGTAATTCTATTCTCATAGCAACTTGAAGTAGTTAATTAAGTTAAATTGACTTAATTGACTTAGGAAATTCAAACTGGAAGTCTATCTAGAGTCATGTAGAGTGATTCCTGAATTGTAGGGGCCCAGGTTGAGTTCTTTGGAGTTGTAATTAGATAACTCAGTCTAACTAAGTTATAGTCAATTAAACTGGTTCAAATTGTTGGAGGAACTAGTAGAGGTCTAGTAGTGGATTAGTGCACCAGTGCATCACCAATACCACACTAGTTAACTGAATATTCACTCATAAATAACTCATGCATGTAAGTTCAGAGGAAGACCCAATTGAGGTTAGAGTTCAAGGACAATGTACTATCAGTTGTATAATTTTCTGAGTTGTACAGATGGTGCATGCAATCAGTTGAGGACCTATTTTTGGATTGTGTAGTTATGGAGAGTGGATTTACTAATTAAATATGGGTTAATTCCTCTAGGGATTGCACAAGGAGTTAGGGGATTGGAAGGTTAGTAAGTTGGCTAAGTGTTAGCCAGGTTCAGCCTAGGAAGCATAGAGTTAGATTGTACTTATGCAGGAATTGTTTAGGATGATCAATTTTGGTTTCCGTTGAAGATTAGAGTAGATTCTTATCTTGTGTTTTCAAAAATCACATAATCTATTGAATCTACAGTGAAAATATTCATGGTATCAGAGTTGAAGATAGTATAGAAGAGGATAATTTGAGTTTGTTCTGCAGGTGAGAATTGCATTTGCAAGTTCATACTTCAGAGCAACAATATGTCATTCTACGGTTTGCGACTTGAGTATGCCTTGGAGGGAAACTCAAATTACATAGCTTGGAAGGTCAGGATGGAGGCAGTTCTGGAAGACAATGGCCTCAAGGAATTCATAGATCATGACATTCCTAAGCCTCCAACATTGGATGTTAAAGATCTGATTGAATGGAGAAAGTGTGTGGAAAAAGAGAGAAAAATTATCTTGGAAGGAGTTTGAGACCACATTGTCTCAAGTCTTCACGGTAAGGATACTCCATACTCAATGTGGAAGGCATTGACATGTTAGTGTCAATCTTTGCAGCCTTCCACCAGTGATCAAATATTCTCTTATAAAGTGGTCTTGGGGTGTCAAAGTCAATTTTTTGTCATTTCAATGAGTCTTCAAGAAAAATTTGGTCATTAGGTATTAGGTCTAGGATTGTTTTCACTCCTTCCAAAGTTTTCCAAGTACTGGCCCATGTCACCATTTGGCTGAGTGTACCATCATCCAAAGAGTTTTCATCATTATTTCAAGTTCCAATGGGTCATTTTACACCTTGTTTGTGCTTCAGTTGTGCTTAGGTAAGGCTAATTTCCCTCTCCTGGGGTTTTGAAGGTAATTTTTCTTGGATGGTAAAATCATCAACAAAACTTATATCCTGATGATCATATGCCTTCCCCTGTCCTTAACATACCTTCTTAAACACTTCTCATCACTGATATCCCTCAAATTCATCATTTTCCTACAAACCCTAGCTTATTGCTATAATTTGACACTTTTCTAGGTTAGGCCTGTGTTTTTCCCTTTTTGGACCCCTTCCCCTCACTCAATCCTTGAAATTCCACTTTCCCCTGCTTCCTAATATCCTTCCCTATTTCCAAAAATTTTCTCAAGAAATTAGAAGCCCCTCATCCCCTTCATTTCCCTTCATTTCTACAAATCCCCTGTCCCACACATCCGGATATGTTTTATTCAAATGATGTTTCTGAGCAAGATAAGATGCATTTGACAACAGTGAGAGAGGTTTTTGTCCATAATAGACCCAGGAAGAAAAACCTCCTTTAGTTTTTACATAGGACTCATGGTGTGGGAGAAATGTCCAAAACATCATTTTCCTCAGGAGAGTTGATGCACTTCTGGAGTGACCTTGGGCAAATCAAGATTTCTCCTAGCTAGGGTGACCAAATGACTTTCTTGATGAGTAAAATGATAACTAGACATAGATACTGTTCCGATGAGCTATCCTAAGCTTAATTTGGAGTTTAGGAAGACCTACAAACATTGTCTTGAAAGTGGCGTTGCGCACTCCCTTTAGGCGCTGTGCGTTTGACCAGTCTTAGGAGATTGGGCTTTTGATAGGGAAAGTGAACTCCAAATTGAAAAATTCAAGATTTTCTAGAAACTAGACTCAATAATATTTCCAAGGAGCTATCCCATGCTCAATTTGGACACTGGAAAGGCAACCAAAAGTTGGCTTTAAGTGTTAGCATTTTCTGTAATTTTCAGGCAATTTTTCTATTAGTCTACTAGCCAAACGCACAGCGCCTAGGGCGCTACTCACTTTTTTGGGGCACTTTTTGGAGAAATGACCACCACCATTGGATTCAGAAGGCCATGTACATGGAGGAAAACCATGTTTCTAGGTGTGGAAGTCATATTTGCTAGGTGAAAAGGCCAAAAACCACCAAAATTTCATGTTTCTACCTGTTTTTCGAGCCTGGAGCTGCATGTTTGAGAAGTATTGGGAGATTGCAATTTTGGAGGGTAAAATCAAGGTAAAATTGGAAACCAAGGGAAGATTTGGAAATTAGTCAGGATAAGCTTTCCAATGAGCTATCATGAGCCATATTTTGAGGTTAGGAAGGCACTCAAAATTCAGCTGGAAGTTGGAGCTGCGCACTCCCTTCAGGCGCTGCGCACTTGCCAGATTGCCCAATTTTTCATTGTTTCTTCTAGAATTTGCTTTTAACCCAGGGATTTTGATCTTTTTACTGATGTAATGTGAAATAATGATGTAATTAATGTATATTTTGGTTACCTAAGGTAGATACATCAGGTAAGTGGCCCAGGTGGCATGTAATGAATTTGTTTCCTTCACCTTAGGGATGAGTCAGTTTGACCTCCCTAGTCTTTTTATTTCAGTTTAGTTTGTTTTGTAACTACTCCTCCTCTTATGGATTCGACCCTTGAGGCTAGGATGAGTTGGTTTGATGCCTATATTATGTATTTTCTTAGACATTTGTTGAGGTTGGACTCACTTGGATGCTTATAGCTTGATTGTACATCATTGTAAGTAGTTTGGCAAGGAGGTTAATAAGATTTGCAACTATTTTTATGGGATCCATGTGGTATGGAGTTTTAGTACAATTTATTCTTTTGTAATCATTTTTTTACATGTTTTATGTATGCCTTCATTCATTTCATTGCTTCTAGTTGAATGTTATCAAGTTTGATAGGTATAATCCATTGTATCAGTGCTCTACCTTGGGAAATCATTCAACATTTCATGTTTACTACTATTTAAGAAGGATCCATGATTTCCACATGCCCTTCTTAGATCTTCACCAATATTAAACACCTCACACCATCAAGCCTAAAGTGCCAAAGCCTATGCCTACCTTGCCCCATAGAACACCCTGCATTTCTGACCTAATTTCCTAGACGTAAACTTCCCATCTTCATCTGATCCAGCAAAACACCAACAAATTCAATCAAAACCTTTCGAGCTACTATACCTAGCCTAAGATCCTTTCCTGATCTAGTCATCTTGGCTGAGATCCTTATGGAGAGAGCCCTCTCCTGGCCTAGTAGGGATAGCTACTTGGCTAAGCTTGGTTTGTGGTTACCCTGACATTGCCTTCCTTCAGCCTGAGGTTCAATCTAGGTGCTAACATAGTAGCGACCATACTGGGGAACGAGTGACAGATATTCTCTGGGAAAAATCATCAAAGTTCAAATCTGATTGTTGATGGTGAACAACGGTCAGATGCATGCGAAGGCTGAAATCATTCACTTGGCGATTCCAGTGTCAAAGAATCCCAAGGTTCATAATTTTTATGGAAACTCCACTCTTCAAGAACTAGTAGCCTGAAGAATTTCTTGGTGAATTCATTGTTATCAAAATGGATTCGTTTGCTCGAAGGTAAGCTCCCATGAGCCGATATCACATTCCAGGTTTCCCAAATAAAATTCCTAAGGTAGATTGGCAAAGCAATTTGCCTATGTTTAAAGATGATGATAGGAATGATGATGCTTTACATCTAGTTAGATTTCACATGCATATTTGCAAGTTGAAGGTTGATTTTCCTGAAGACTGCTTGATGAATATATTCATGGCCACTCTGGAAAGTGAAGCTCGATCTTGGTACGAAAGTTTGCCGCCTGCTTGTATTTGTTGTTTAAAATATTTTCATACCATGTTCTTTGAAAGGTATAAAAAATCTTATCCATCCTTAATATTAGTTCAGAACTGTTGCAAACATGTTTATAGTTTTATTGAAAATCTTGAGAAAGTTTATGAAGTTGATGACTTCATGGATGATGAGATCATGGAAGCCCTGTATGAAAATCCATTTCAGCAGCATAAAGAGAGCTTAGAGGATACTTGTCAAGATGCTTAGGAGAATTTGCAGCAGGTTCAAGATATTGGTACAATTGAAAATGATGGAAGACAAGGTCTTATTTTAAATTTGCCCATAGCAAAAGGCGGTACACATGAAAATCAAATTCCAATTTCAGATTGTGATCATGTCAAGCTGGCTATTCCAGATCTAGATTCAGATTATGATGATGACGAGTATGTTGTTTCGTATCCCATCAAGGAGAGCTCTATTGTTGAGATCACCTTGAATGAAGAAAACAAAGTTATCAACACAAGTGTTCTCATCCTATCAGAACAAAGTCTTTAGAATGAGGAACTCCAATCCATTTATGAAAAGCAAGACAAGATCTTTGTTCAAGTAAGTGAAAAATCTTCTTTGGATGACTTTGTAGTAAAAGATATAAATTTCAGTTTTGAGTTTCAAGAACTATTTGAAGAAGCTAATCACTTTGATACGCAAGACCATATTCAAAAACCTTGTGAATCTTTAGTAGGGAAAGAAGACAATTACTATTTTAGCAGAAGAAAACAAAAGGTACTTTCTCCTTTGTCTGAAGATGAGATAAATCAACTCCTGAAAGGTCATGTTATAGCCCAAGCTAATGCAGGTTTGCAGTGTTCACATAGTCAAAAAGGTGTTAGTGAAACTTCTTCCACTTTTGAAAATGAAAAGCTGAGCTTAAAGGACGACAGTTTCGAAATTAGATTTATAGATCAATTGATAGATATTTTTTTCTTCCATGAAGATGATATGGCTGTCATTTTTGATAATATTGAAGAATGTTTTTTGTTTAAGAATGAATTAGACTATGAATTTGAGGAAGTTACAACCAACACTCAGAAAGCAAAAGGTTATACTTCTCTATGCCTTCCTATCAATCAACAACCAACTATTCTTTCAGATCAGATTGAAGGGAGTACTTGTATTTTTGTTGTTGGATCTCAAGACAAGGTAATGCTTCAGGGTTTTCAAGATCCCTTCGGCAGTCTTTTGCAAGCATTGGAGAAGATGAATGTTGTTTGCTTCGTTAGCATAAGCCTTGATTTAAGTTGTTATTGTGAGTTTCCTACATGTACATTGTTCTACCTGCTCGGGGAAAGTGAGAGCAGAATTTTAGCAAGTAGCCATCTGCTGGATTAGTTACATTGGAAGGCTCACTTCACATGATTGTACATATTGCTTCAGTAGGCAGGTGGTTGTCATCATGATTTGAAGCCCTCAAATATCGATGGTCTTCTGCCATTAAAAAGCTTTGTAATTACTTGTTTCAGTTAAGTAAGTATTGAGTCAATTTTTCAGCCAATTTCAAGTCAGTTTCAGGTCAGTTTGTGTCATTTGAAGTTTTCAATTTTCAGACTTGCATTTCAGTTTGAGTTTTTGACCGTATTGGCCCACATGGTTAGGCACTTGGTCTACAGTGTTCTTGATACCTCCAAGGAGCTACCATCCCCAATAACGCCAATGTTAGTGTCAATCTTTGCAGCCTTCCACCAGTGATCAAATATTCTCTTATAAAGTGGTCTTGGGGTGTCAAAGTCAATTTTTTGTCATTTCAATGAGTCTTCAAGAAAAATTTGGTCATTAGGTATTAGGTCTAGGATTGTTTTCACTCCTTCCAAAGTTTTCCAAGTACTGGTCCATGTCACCATTTGGCTGAGTGTACCATCATCCAAAGAGTTTTCATCATTATTTCAAGTTCCAATGGGTCATTTTACACCTTGTTTGTGCTTTAGTTGTGCTTAGGTAAGGCTAATTTCCCTCTCCTGGGGTTTTGAAGGTAATTTTTCTTGGATGGTAAAATCATCAACAAAACTTATATCCTGATGATCAAATGCCTTCCCCTGTCCTTAACATACCTTCTTAAACACTTCTCATCACTGATATCCCTCAAATTCATCATTTTCCCACAAACCCTAGCCTATTGCTACAATTTGACAGTTTTCTAGGTTAGGCCTGTGTTTTTCCCTTTTTAGACCCCTTCCCCTCACTCAATCCTTGAAATTCCACTTTCCCCTACTTCCTAACATCCTTCCCTACTTTCAAATTTTTTTTCAAGAAATTAGAAACCCCTCATCCTCTTCATTTACCTTCATTTCTACAAATCCCCTGTCCCACACATCAAGATATGTTTTATTCAAATGATGTTTCTGAGCTAGGTAAGATGAATTTGACAAAAGTGAGAGAGGTTTTTGTCCATAATAGACCCAGGAAGAAAAACCTCCTTCAGAGTTTACACAGGTCTCATGGTGTGGGAGAAATGTCCAAAACATCATTTGTCTTAGGAGAGTTGATGCACTTCTAGAGTGACCTTTGGAAAATCAAGATTTATCCTAGTTAGGGTCACAAAATGACTTGCTTGATGAGTAAAATAATAACTAGACACAGGGGCCTTTCCAATGAGCTATCATGAGCTCAATTTGGAGTTGAGGAAGACCTCCAAAAGTTGTCTTGAAAGTGGCATTGCGCACTCCCTTCAGGTGCTGCGCGTTTGACTAGTCTTGGGAGATTGGGCTTTTGACAGGGAAATGAACTCCAAATTGAAAAATTCAAGATGTTCTGGAAACTAGACTCAAAATAATTTCCAACAAGCTATCCCATGCTCAATTTGGACATAGGGAAGGTAGTCAAAAGTTGGCTTGAAGTGTTAGCATTTTTTGTCATATTTAGGCAATTTTTCTATCAGTCATTGGCCAAACGTGCAGCGCCTAAGGCACTGTGCACTTTTTTGGGGCAGTTTTTTGAGAAATGACCACTACCATTAGATCCATAAGGCCATGTAAATGTAGGAAAACCATGTTTCCAGGTGTGGAAGTCAGATTTTCTAGGTGAAAAGGTAAAAAACCCACCAAAATTTCATGTTTCTGCCTATTTTTGGAGCCTGGCGTTGCGTGTTTGAGCAGTCTTGGGAGATTGCAATTTTGGAGGGTAAAATCAAGGTAAAATTGGAAACCAATGGCATATTTGGAAAGTAGACAAGATAAGCTTTCCAATGAGCTATTATGAGCTAGATTTGGAGGTCAGGAAGGCACTCAAAATTCAGCTGGAAGTTGGTGTTGCACACTCCCTTCAAGCGCTGCACACTTGACACTGGCACTGCGCACCTACTAGATTGCCCAAATTTTCATTGTTTCTTCCAGAATTTCCTTTTCACCGAGGGATTTTGATCTTTTTACGGATGTAATGTGAAATAATGATGTAATTAATGTATATTTTGGTTACCTAGGGTAGATACATCAGGTAAATGGCCTAGGTGGCATGTAATGAATCAATTTCCTTCACCTTAAGGATGAGTCAGTTTGACCTCCCTAGTCTTTTGATTTCAGTTCAGTTTGTTTTGTAATTGCTCCTCCTCTCATGGATTCGATCCCTGAGGCTAGGATGAGTTGGATTGATGCCTATATTGTGTATTTTCTTAGACATTTGTTGAGGTTGGACTCACTTGGATGCTCAGAGCTTGATTGTACTTCATTGTAAGCAGTTTGGCAAGGAGATTAATAAGATTTGCAGCTATTTTTATGGGATCCATGTGGTATGGAGTTTTAGTACAGTTTCTTCTTTTGTTATCATTTTTTTACATGTTTTATGTATGCCATCATTCATTTCATTGCTTCTAGTTGAATGTTATCAAGTTTGATAGGTAGAATCCATTGTATCAATGCTCTGCCTTGGGAAATCATTCAACATTTCATGTTTTCTACTGTTTAATAAGTATCCATGATTGTCACATGCCCTTCTTAGCTCCTCACCAGTCTTAAACACGTCACATCATCAAGCCTAAAGTGCTAAAGCCTATGCCTATCTTTCCCCATAGAACACCCTGCATTTCTGGCCTAATTTCCTAGACCTAAACTGCCCAGCTTCATCTGATCTAGCAAAACACCAACAAATTCAATCAAAACCTTTCGAGCTACTATAAAATATTTTCTCGATCCAATCATGTTGGCTGAGATCCTTACGGAGAGAGCCCTCTCTCAGCTTAGTAGGGCTAGCTACTTGGCTAAGCTTGGTTTGTGGTTACCCTGGCATTGCCTTCCTTCAACGTGAGGTTCAATCTAGGTGCTAACATGATAAACTTGTTTCAAAATAGTAGTGAAAATAGTAAATTGACATTGAAGGACAAACTCAGAAAGATCAAAATGGAGAAGGGCAGTTGTATTCCAAAGTACTTGACCAAGTTCACCCATTGTCAGGATGAGCTTGGAAGTGTCAGGATTATTGTTGCTGAGGACGATATGGTGAACCTAGCTCTTCTAGGACTTCCCAAGAGTTGGCATAGTTATCGGGACTTTGTCAATGGGAGGGAGAAGCTACCAGATTGGGGATGGTTATGGTCGAATTTGGTACAGGAAGAGATTCAGAGGAATACCAGAGACGGATCCTCATCAAAGACTGATGATGAAGAAAATTGTACCTTAGTGGGTAAGGAAAATGAAGGGAAGGGGAAGGCATCCCATTCCAAATTAGATTCTTGTCATGGAGGTAAGAAGAAGGACATGTCAAAAGTTAAGTGCTTTCATAGTCATGAGCTGGTACATTTTGCCATAAAGTGTCTGCTCAAGAAGGTCGATAAGAAGCCCTCAGGAGGAGCAGCAAGAGGTGAGGCACTCACCTCACAATTCAAACTAGAATTTACCCTTATCGAATGTATGGTGTCATCGATGATGGGTAGAGTATGGTACCTGGACAATGGAACTTGTTTCCACATGACTGGTAACAAAGAGATCTTTAGTAACTTGGAGGAGAAGGATCTCCAAATGCATATCAAGATGGATGATGACGGGAGGTATAGTGATACCAGGCTTGGTACAATTACCTTTTAGAGGGAGTCAGGTGCTCCCCTCACTTTACGAGATGTTATGTATGTTCCTGGTTTGAAGAAGAACTTGGTATCTCTTGCCATATGGGAGGATAGAGGCTATGATGTGATATTTAGTAACGTCAAGGTGTTCCTTCGTCATATAGCCATAGGACAGGTGAAGAGGATATGGGTTCGAGTGAAGAATCTCTACAAGTTGGAGGTAGAATATTGTGCTACCTTGAGCATGAAAGCAGAGAAGGTGTAGAGCTGAGATATTGGTGAATTATGGCACAGGCGGTTGGGTCACTTGCATCATGGCACTTTGAAAATCATGCAACAGATTTCTCCCAGTCTTCCCAATGGTAGACTAGAGCAGTTTGACACATGAAAAGGGTGTACTTTGGGAAAATACACCAAGGTTTCCTTTCACGACAAAGACAATCGAGCATAGATGATACTCGATCAATTCCATTTAGATGTGTGTGGACCGTTCTCGATAGCATCCACGGCCAAGCACAAGTATTATGTTATATTTGTTGATTATTTTTCTCATAAATGTTGGATATTCTTCATGCAGAAGAAATATCAGCCTTTTGTAAAGTTTTTTGAATTTAAATCATTGGACGAGAAAGATATTGGAAGGAAGGTTAAATCTCTCAAGAGTGATAATAGTGGAGAGTATGTGTCGAATGGTTTAAAAACTTATGTGCGGCAGAAGGCATTCAATGAGAGTTGACAAAACCTCATAACCCACAACAAAATAAGGTGGTTGAAAGGAAGAATAGAAGCATAGTAGGGGCAGCACGAGTGATGTTGCACGATGAGGGCCTACCACTACATTTGTGGGTTGAGACATGCAACATAGATGTTTATTTGCATAATAGAAGACCTCATCGAATTCTTGAGATGAGTACATTGAAAGAGGCTTTTTTAGGGAATAAACTAGATGTGGGTCACTTCAAAATTTTTGGTTCATCGATCTACTGCCATGTAACCAAAGATGCATGGAATAAGCTTGAGCCAACAGTAGAGTTGGTGATATTTGTGGGGTACACTGATACACCTCAAAACTATCGTGTGTACCTGCCGACCAACATGATGACATTGGTTTGTATGGATGTAAAATTTGATGAAGAGAAGGCCATGAGATGTTCCCTTGAGAGGGAGCTTCAACTACATGTAGTTGAGGAACTTTTAGCTCCTAAGGAGGAACCTCAGATTGATGTGGAGCAGGTACATCCAGAGGATTAGGGAGTGGAGACACCCACTCATGCAGAGTCTTCCAGAGATGGGAGAAAGAACATTAGAGAGGCTGACATGTTATTGCATGATATGGGAGAGAATGTGGGAGCACCCACATCACAACGTAGGTAAAGGAGGTCACCAGAGAGGTACACTGGATACATGACTCTTATGAGCAGATGTGTAGAGACATAGCCATCCTATTTTGAGGAAGTAGTGCAACAACTGGCTTGGGTTGATGCTGTGTTTGAGGAGTATGACTCCATTTTCCAAAAAAATGTTTGGGATGTGGTCCCAAGACTGACGAATAAGTCAGTGGTCTGTTCCCATGGATTTACAAGGTAGAACAAACATTGAATGGTAGTGTGGAGAAACACAAGGCCAGGTTTGTGGCCTGAGGATTTTCTCAGGTGTAGGGGATTGATTACGATGAGACCTTTGCTCCTATTGCAAGGTACTCATCAATTAGATCCATTTTGGTACTGCCAGTGCAAATGGGATGGAAGATACATCAAATGGATGGAAAGACAACCTTCCTTAATGACATGATTGAGGAAGAGGTGTATATTGAGCAACCTGAAGGTTTTGAGACTTTCAACCGAGAGTTGCATGTGTTCCGACTCAAGCAAGTGTTATATGGGTTGAAACAAGCACCCCGTTCTTGGTACACCAGGATCGGTATCTACTTCACCGGGTTTGGATTCACCAAAAGTGAAGAAGATGCAAACCTTTACCATATTGTGGTTGAAGGTAAATTGTTGACTATTGTTTTATATGTTGATGATTTGACTATGACAGGCGATGATAAGTTAATCAAGTCTTGAAAAGAGGATATTGCAAGAGAGTTTGAAATGAAGAACTTGGGGCTTATGCACTACTTTTTGGGCATGGAAGTATAACAAGGTGATGAGGAAATTTTTGTATCTTAGGGAAAGTATGCCAACGAGATACTGAAAAGGTTCCACATGGAGAGCAGTAAACCCATGGAGACTCCTCTAGTAGGTAACTGGAGGAAGGAGGATGTTACTTTTAGTGAAGTAATCGAAGCTACTATTTATAGGCATCTTGTGGGTTCACTCATGTATTTGGTGAACACACGACCGAACATGTGCTATGCAGTTAACCAACTTAGTCAAGTGATGGTTAAGCCGACCAAGTTGTATTGGAAGGCATCCAAGCATGTGTTTAGATACCTTAGAGGCACTACTCAGTATGGTTTATGGTACAAATAAATAGAGGGAGTGAATCTTCAAGGCTTCACCGATGCAGATTGGGCAGGGAGTCTATACGACATAATGAGCACATCATGAGGGATCTTCAATATTGGGTCAACAACTGTTTCCTAGTACAACAAGAGACAAAGATAAGTTGCACTCACTTAAGCAGAGGAAGAGTACATGGATGCTAGTCAAGCAACTTGTGAGGCTATCTAGATGAGGAAAATTCTGGTTGGCTTGTTTAGTCAGAAGATGGATCCAACTGTGATTTACTGTGACAATCAAATTTGTATCATACTCTATGAAAATCCAGTTTTTCATAATTGGTCCAAGCATATTGATATCGGGTATCATCATCTTCAAGAAACAATGTAAACTTTGAAATAGGAACTATAAACTCAAAATGAGAACTCTAGCAAAAAACCCCAAAAAAACATGAAAAACAGTGCTACAAATGAAAAGTGTTGATGCTAAAATAACATCTTTTTTTATTTTTTATTTTTTTTTTTTTTTCGAGGGTAGATTTCAACATGTTTTAAAAATGGTAGTGAAAACCATTTTTTGGTGCAAAGATTGTCCAAAAAACACCCTCAAAATGAAAAGTGTTGATGTTGGAATAACACTTTTTTTTCTAGGGTAAATTTTCAACATGTTTTAAAAATGACAGTGAAAACCAAATTTTTGTGCAAAAATTGTGCAAAAAACACCTTCAAAATGAAAAGTGTTGATGCTGGAATAACACTTTTTTTTTCTAAGGTAAATTTTCAACATGTTTTAAAAATGGCAGTGAAAACCAAATTTTTGTGCAAAAAAACACCCTCAAAATGAAAAGTGTTGATACTGGAACAACATATTTTTTTTATGATAAATTTTCAACATTTTGAAATAATAGTGTAAAAGATTTTATCATGACTCCGAAAAACATTAAAATTTCAAAAGAATGATGAAAACATAAAATTAAAAATAAAAACAAAAATTAAAACAATGAAAAAAACAACAAAAAAAAAGTTTAAAAAAATAACAAACCATAAATAAAAATATATATTAAAAACAAAACATAAAATTAAAAAAAAATCAAATACAAAAAAAAATTTAACCAAAAAAACCCAATCATAAAAATGTAAAAAAAAATAAATTAACCTATCAAAGATAAGAATCATAAAAAAAAAAAAAAAAAAAGAAAAAAAAACAAAATTTCAAAAAACCTTAAAATAAAATATGTAAAAATAGGAATAAAAAAAAGCATTAACAAGAACTAAAAAAATAAAATTAAAAACAAATTAGATTAAAAAAATAGAAAATTGACAAAAAAAAATTAAAAAATTACTAAAATTATAATTAAAAACATTAAAAAATAAAAATAAAAAATTATACTGGAAAAAAATAAAAAATAAAAAATAAAAAAATATATATATATATATATATATATATATATATATATATATATATATATTTTCAAATTAAAAAAAAAAAAAAAAAAAACAAAACAACATATAAAATTAAAAAAAATGTATTTTTGATTTAAAAAATTTAAAATTCAAAATGTTATATAACTATATATTTCGTTTAAAAAAAAAACATTAAGAAAAAACTAAATATATTTTTGATTTAAAAAGAATAAACATTTAAAATCTTTCATATATATATATATATATATATATATATATATAATATTTAAAATTTAAATTAAAAAAAATACATTCAAAATATTTTAAAATAAATTATTTTTTATTTAAAAAAATAAAAAAAATTCAACCACTGCCACCCGCCCACCAATGGGGGTGCACCCTAGGTTGTGCCCCACGGGTGGCCGACCTTTTTTTTTTAAATAAAAAATAATTGAAAAAAATATTTTTAATGTATTTTTTTTAAATTTAAAATTTTAAATGTTTTTTAAAAATATATATATATTTTAAATATATATATATTTTAAATCTTTTAAATTATATATATATATATATATATATATATATATATATGTCTTTTTATTTATTAAAAATGCACGTTTTAATTTTTAAAATGCTTTTTTTTTAAATCAATGATATATCTATATATATATTAACTGTTTTTAAAAAAAAATTGTAAATATATGTTTTTTTTTTTAACTTTTAATGGTTAAAAGAAAAAACATATATATATTCTAAAACTTCAAATGTTTTTCGGTTTTTTTTTTTGTAATTTTAATTGTTTCTTTTTTTGTTTTTTGGTTATGTTTTTAATCTTAATTTTAATAGTTTTTAATTTTTTTTTTTAATCTATTTTTTTTTTATGGTTTACGAGTTTTAGTTGTTGTTGTTTGTTTGTTTGTTTCTTTTTTTAACAATTTTTGTGTTTTTCTTTGTCTTTATATATATATTTTTATATTTTCTTTTTCTATGTCGAAAAAATATGACATAAAAATTTTAAAATGTAAGAAAAGTAATATTTAAAAAAAAATATCCACACTTAATACATTAAAAAATTTAAAGTGTAAAAAATAGGCCCTCTAAAACAAAAGGTTGATGCTGCATCAATACGTTTCAAAATTAGCATGAAAGTCACTAACATTTAAAAAAAATATTTATATTTGATACATAAGAAAATTTAAAGTGTCAAAAATATGCTATGAAAAAAAAGTGTATTCTGCATCTCCACTTTTCAAAATCAGGTCACTTTTTTGCTACCTCTATGAAATAGGTAATCGTATCAGTTCCTGTTTCAAAGTTTACATTATTGAGATTGGGTGCAGAGGAAAATTATGTTGTTGGAGTACATTCCCATATAGGAGCAAGATGCAGATGTTTTGACAAAGGCATTGTCAATATGAAAATTTGAGTTTCACAGAGACAAGATCGGAGTAGCTGATCCTCCCGTTCTTGTTGAGAGGGAGCATTAAAAATAACAACAAGAAATTCCAATTTAATTTGTCCTTGAATTAAATTGTGAGCTAAATTGTTCTATTCTCATAAGAAATTTGTAATAGTTAATCAAGTTAAATTGACTTAGGAAATTCGAGTTGGAATTCTATCTAGAGTCATGTAGAGTGATCCCTAAATTTTAGGGGACCATGTTAAGTTCTTTGGAGTTGTAATTAGATAACTCAGTCTAATTGAGTTATAGTTAGTTAAACTAGTTCAAACTGTTGGAGAAACTATTAGAGGTCTAATAGTGGATTAGTGCACCAGTGCATTACTAGTAACTGAAGATTCACTCATAAATAACTCATGCATGTTAGTTAAGAGAAAAACCCATTTGATATTAGAGTCCAGGGAGAGTGTACTATCAATTGTATAACTTTCCGAGTTGTACATATGGTGCATGCAATCAGTTGAGGACCTATGTTTGGATTACATAGTTATGGAGAGTGGATTTCTTAATTAAATATGGGTTAATTCTCTAGGGATTGCACAAGGAAGTAGGGGCTTGGGAGGCTAGTAAATTGGCTAAGTGTTGGCCAGAGTCAGCCTAGGAAGTAGAGAGTTAGATTGTACTTGTGCAGGAATTGTTTAGGACGAACAAGCATTGTATTTTCTTCTCAACTCTTTTGGTTAATGCAATATTAATAGTCGTGGTTTTTAACAGTTGCTTTCACCAAAGAAATATTGTGTTATGTGCGATTGAAATTCTTCCTTTTCTACTTATTGTTTTCATCGATCAATTTTGGTTTCCGCTGAAGAGTAGAGTAGATTCTTGTCTTGTGTTTTAGAAAATCAAATAAGCTGTTGAATCTACAGTAAAAATATACAATATTGTATGCACATGGACAACTTTGTTTTTTTTTGATATATATAGTTAATACCTTCTCTTAGTGGTGTAGCAATATTTAGTATTGGGATGGCTACATACATATTTTTACTCTGCTCTTTTTTCTTATTCATGGGCAGATTGAATTTTACGCCTGATTCTAACATATGCCAACAATTTTTGGTGATGTAGTATTTCTTTCTTGTTCAGGTTTTGTTGATGAAAATATCTTCAATCATTTTTTAATAGTTTTATCCTCAAACAAGATCCTTTTATAAAGCTGTTTTCTTGGGGTTTTACATCAATACACTCTTGAAGTGTACATGCATAATGTAAATTCATTCCTTTTAATATGAAAGAAATTACAGGTCTTTTTCTTTAAAAAAAGTAATAGAAAATTTAGGAAAGTGGTGGAACTATCACCATCTTTATTTGGAAACACAATGGAAAGAAATTTGTTATCCAAGATGACACAATTAAACATTGTATTTCACATCTTATCTGAAGATCATTCGATTATAGATTATCAATATCATGAAACATATATCTTTCCTTAAAGAGATAAAATTTCCATCTTTCCATCTTTCCATCTTGAAACTATACGTTGGTAGGCGATTCAACATTATTCAAGTGCCATGACATGTAATGAATCACCAAAATTATCTCACAACAAGATTATTTACTTATTTCCTAAGTTTGGACCTTAGGAATAAAGTCACTAATTAATTTTTTGACTTTATTGCCCAACTTTTATAAAGTAAAAGAGGTAAATGAAAGATGATATCGTGACCGTAGATCTCAAGTGTGGAGGCGCAATCTCAGTCCTCCATCACTTTGGAGATTAGGTAAAAATTTATAAAGAAGGAAATAGGATCCTAGAAAGGCAATGTAGATTTTTACTGTAGATTCAAAAACTTATGTGATATGCTAAAACACAAGACAAGAATCTACTCTACTCTTCAACGGAAACCAAAGTTGATCGATGAAAACAATAAGAAGAAAAAGGAATAATATCAATCACACATAACACAATATTTCTCTAGGGAAAGCAACAACGAAAAACCCCGACTATTTATATTGCATTAACTAGAAGATTTGAGAAGAAAATACAATGCTTGTTCATCTTGAACAATTCTTGCACTAGTACAATCTAACTCTCTTCTTCCTATGCTGACTCTGGCCAACACTTAGCCAATTTGCTAGCCTTCCAAGCCCCTACTTCCTAGCACAATTCTTGAGATAATTAGCCTCTATTTAATGCAGAAATTCTCTCTCCATAACTACACAATCCAAACATAGGCCCTCAACTGATTGCATGCACCATTTGTAAAATTCAAAAAATTATACAATTGATAGTACATTGTCCCCGAACTCTAATATCAACTGGTTCTTCCTCTGTACTGACATGTATGAGTTATTTATAAGTGAACCTTCAGTTAACCGGTGTGGTACTAGTGATGCACTAGTGCATTACTCCACTACTATACCTCTACTAGTTCCTCCAACAGTTTGGACTAGTTTAAATGATTATAAATCAGTTAGAATGAGTTATCTAATTACAACTAAAAAGAACTCAATCCAGGCTCTTAAAATTTAGGGATCACTCTACATGACTCTAGATAAGCTCCCAACTCAAATTTACTGAGCCAACTAAGTTAAATTAACTTAGTTAACTACTACAAGCTCCTATGAGAATATAATTACAATTTAATTCACAATTTAATACAAGGAAAAATTAAATTATAATATCTAGATGTTATTTTTAACATTTCTTGTTTCCATTTTCAACACTCCCTCTCAATAAGAAGGAATTTAACTCTATCCAGATTCTGTACCTTTGGAATGTTCTGCATGCAACACTTCTCTCTAGTGTTGTTGCTACTGCAACTTCTAAAACTGGAAAAGAAAACATCCAAATTGAATCAATATGATGCATCTGTCACCAAAGTCTCTGACTACTACTAGCTCTGCCTTTGTTGACTGAAAACTCTGTGCTTTTGCTGACTTTTCCTCTGTGCCATCTACGCTGCTATCAACGCTACTTTGCGCTCCCCAATATCTGACTGCTGCTAGCCTCTGCCTCTGTCACTTTGATATCTGACTGCATCAACCGCCACTGATCCATCCTACTACTGTGTACTATGGGCTCCCATAGCAAGGTAATTATCCATGACACAAAACCTCTCAATGGACCTTGCCCAAATTTCTACACTCTTAGGACTAATACTCCACATCGCCCCACCTCTCACTTGGAGGTATGGCTGCATGTGCTCCCTCTGCCCACTTGTCTGCTTGAGTGGATCTCTCCACTCGGTCTCCTCTCTACTTATCTAATTCCATCTGCTCCACAAATTTTTGAGGTTGCTTCTGAGGTTGCATGTTGAGAGGTAATTCATTCTCCCTCTCAAGCACCAAGTTTATAACATTTTCCTTTCTCCTCAAGGATTTGCATGCATCTTTGACCTCAAGAGCATACAGGTTCTTGACTCGCACATTGATCTGTTTTGCCTGTCCCATTGTGATATGTTTAAGGAAAACCTTTCCCTTACTAAAAATCACATCATAGCCACAGTCTTCCAATACCACGATGAAAACAATATTCTTCTCTAGTCCTAGAACATACATCACATTTGTGATTATGAGAGGGGAGCCAGACTCCCTCTGAAAGGTAACTATATCGATCCCAGTAGCGCTATACCTCCCGTCATATCCAAAATATATGTTTAGCTTGAGGTATTTCTCCTCAAAGTCACTGAAGAGATATCTATTCCCTGTCATATGGAGCAAGGCACCGCTGTCGAGATACCACACACTTCCCATTACAGTGCTGGCCATGCATGCAATGAAAGTGAAATCAAGTTTTAATTGTGAAGCTAGAGCTTCACCTATTGCCGTTATTGCTGGCTCCTTCTTGATTGCTTTCTTCTTTGGACAATTCGTCGCATAGTACTCGTACTCGCGACAATGAAAACACTTGAATTTCGACAAGTCCAACTTCTTGCCCCTCACCTCACCTTGGGACTTATTTCCCTTGGATTTCTTTTCTTTTCTCACTAATGCAAAGTCCTCTTCCATTGCTTTGGAATAGGTCATATCTATGGTGTTCCACCGAATCTCTTCTTGTACCAAATCTGACCAAAACCGCTCCCAATCTGGTAGTTTCTCCCTCTCATTAATAGAGTCATGGTAACTATGCCAGGTCTTGGGAAGTCCTAGAAGAGATAGGCTCACCATATCGTCTTTGGAAATAGTAATCCTGACACTTCCAAGCTCATCCTGACAATGGCTGAACTTGGTTAAGTAATTCAGAATTGAGTTACCCTTCTTTGTCTTGATCTTTATAAGTTTGTCCTTAAGTGTCAGCTTCCTATGGTCACTACTATTCTGAAACAATTTCACCAATGCCTTCCACATTGAGTATGGAGTGTCCTTATTGTGGAGACTTGAGACAATATGATATCAAAATCCTTCCAAGATAATCCTTCTCTTTTTTTGCCACACACTTTCTCTATTTAGCTATATCTTTAGCATTCGATGCTAGAGGCTTAGGAATGTCATGATCCATGAATTTCTTGAGGCCATTGTCTTCCAGCACTACCTCCATCCTATCCTTCCAAGCTATGTAATTCAGGCTTACCTCCAAGGCATACTCAAGTCACACACCATAGAATGATATATTAATGATTTGAAGTATGAACTTGCAAATTCAATTTTCACTTGCACAACAAACTCAAATTCTCCTCTTCTATACTGTCTTCAGGTCCGATACCATGTATATTTTTACTGTAGATTCAACAGCTTATGTGATATGCCAAAAAACAAGGCAAGAATCTACTCTACTCTTCAACGGAAACCAAAATTGATCGATGAAAATAATAAGAAGAAAAATGAAGAATATCAATCACACATAACACAATATTTCTTTGGGAAAAGCAACAACTAAAAACCTCGACTATCTATATTGCATTAACCGGAAGATCTATGAAGAAAATACAATGCTTTTTCATCCTGAACAATTCTTGCACTAGTACAATCTAACTCTATGCTTCCTAGGCTGACTCTGGCCAACACTTAGCCAATTTACTAACCTTCCAAGACCCTACTTCCTTGCACAATTCTTGAGAGAATTAACCTCTATTTAATGTGGAAATTCCCTCTCCATAAAAGTGCAATCCAAACATAAGCCCTCAACTGATTGCATGCACAATATGTAAAATTCAGAAAATTATACAATGATAGTGCATTGTCCCTGAACTCTAATCTCAACTGGTTCTTCCTCTGAACTGACATGCATGAGTTATTAATGAGTGAATATTTTAGTTAACTGGTGTAGTATTGGTGATGCACTGATACACTACTCCACTACTAGACCTCTACTAGTTCCTCTAATAGTTTGAACTAGTTTAACTGACTATAAATTAGTTAGGCTGAGTTATCTAATTACAAATCAAAAGAAATCAACCTGGGCCCCTAAAATTTAGGAATCACTCTACATGACTCTAGATGGACATCCAAATCGAATTTACTGAGCCAACTAAGTCAACTTGACTTAGTTAATTGCTACAAGCTGCTATGAGAATAGAATTACAATTTAATTCAAGAACAAATTAAATTAGAATTTCTAGATGCTATTTTTAACATTTCTTGTTGCCATTTTCAATAGGTGGATCAATTTGGCACAAGTGTTTGGGCTTTCAGCTAAGAAACAAGAGGTTGAATTAACAACAAGAGAAGAAAATGAACAGGTCAAGTTTCATGGGAAACAAATAGACCGAGTTTGGACAACAAGCAAAATGCATTTATTTGGGATGTACATGTTAAAATAGTTGGGACATATTTCCTAAATCCATACAGTAGTAATTTTTGGGTTGAATAGGCCGCACATAACAGGCTGTGATAGAAAAATTTCTAAGTATTTTTGTTGTTGTAATTTTCTGAAGTGTACACTTGCTGTAATTGAAATTTTCAACCTAAATGTAAGAAATTTTTTTTCTATTTTCCCCACATTGGGGTTTCTAGGGTAATATTGTGTGAAAATATTCTTATGTGCTAGGTTTACTGGGAATTTTTTTATTTTTTTTTGTACATGCTGAGTTAGGAACCCATTGTATTTGATGTCATAAATTTCAATATTTGAAAGTTAAGTTTTATTTTTGTTCTAAGTATAATTTTATTGGGCATAAAATCTAACCCGAGTTCAATAAATGTAACATGGTAGTAGAGCAATGGTCCCTGAGTACAAAACCAAGGGAATTTAACATAGGTATCAACTCAAAGGAGTTCAATCTTTCAACAAACAAGTGATTCAATGGATTAACCCACCATGGCTACTGGCGTTCAATATGAAGATAGGTTGGAAGGGTCCTTGAACTATCTTTAGTGGAGGATTCAAGTCACATTTGTTCTCAAGGATAACAATTGTGGAACTCTGTCACCACTACAATAGTGCCACCAGTTTCAGATCCAATTGCCTTAGACCTTCATGAGTTCAAATAATCAAGGGAATAGGGGATTATTCTTGATGGGATTAAAAACCACTCGGTTCCACATATGTCCGAGAAGAATACAACTAAAGAAATGTGTGATGTGCTCACCAAGTTTTACCAAAGAGACTACCACAATCGAAAAATGGTACTAAGGGACTGGATACATAGGATAAGAATGTCTAATGGCGAGGGTGTAGCTTCCTACTTGACCAAGATCGCCGAGCTATGGGATGAGATGTCGACTATAGGGGAGATAACCCCTAAACTAGAATTGGTGCATATGGTCTTGAATGGATTTAAGAAACAATGTGATATGTTTGTGAAATGCATCATGGGTTGGGAGCACCTTCCCACTTGGGAAAGAATATTGGATGAATTCATACAAGAAGATATTCAAGAAGGGGCTCAATGTGGTGACAAGAAGAATAAGCTTGAGGAGGAAGAAAGCTTTCCCTAGCTAGCAAGGAAAAACAGACAACAAATAAATGACCAAGTGATTTATTGACTTCTAAAGGAGAGAAGAAGAAAGACCATATCAAAATAATATGTTTTGGTTGTCACCAACCTGTTAGTTCCCTAATTTGCATCCTTTTGACCATTTTTTCCTTCCCAAATCATAACTATTTACCCATGTTTTACTTATATTATGCACCGTCATCTTGCACTAGTGAGAGAACGATGACACATTTTGCATTAACTTCATATTTTAGATTTTCAATTTAACTTAGCATTTATTAACTATTTATTATGTGATTTCCTACTTAGAATTACTTTTGTAACTTATCGTTACCTCCTATGTTATTTAATATTTATATGCTCACCTTGACCACTGATTTTAAGTGCAAACCAGATCTCGCACCAGTGCTAGCGCCGCGAATCTTGGCAGCAAATCTGGATCTCTTAGATTTCCGCCCAATTTTGCACCACCTTAGCCACAAACAATAGAACATATCTGAAGGTAGTCGAGTCCTAGTTATAACATCAAGTCAATCTAGAGTAGCTGAGATCAGACTTAGGTGGAATGAACAACTGGAGATAGCCATGGCGTGTTCTATTAAAATATCTAATTGTGGAGGCCAAGAGATTATTTTGCAATCGGTTATGTAATCTGGTGTAACGAAAGCTTATTTTGTAATCAATTATGTATTTTGTTGTAACGAAAGCTTATTCTACAATCGACTATGTAATGAGTTAAATAATCCTTTTGGCCTTCGGCTAAGGATCTATATAAGAATAAATGTAAATAGGATGAAATGCTTAATGGTTGATAGAATTGTATAGAACAGAGAATAGAACCAGGAAGGTGGTAACATGCCTATCCTTTTTTATCACCCAAATCTGGGCTGGATATGTAATCAAGCATGTAATTTCTTTGATGATTTAATAAAGAAGAGCTCCGCCTTACGCTTCATGAATTTTATTCTTTATGTTTAATAGTTGATGAATCAATTTAGTACTGAGTAGCATTTCCATTTGAAAGGGAAAATCGTTGGTTGGCTAGGGCCCAACCAACCCAGCATGTTTTCCCTCTTTTTTTGATCTTGTAATTTATGTTTTGAGCTGTCAAGTGTGATTTACTTTACATCACTTGAATTTCTGTCTGAGTGGAAGCAGATCTGCAGCTTGAAGTAGTTAAATTTCCTTTTCTGCATCTGATTTTGAGTTGGTTTTCCTGCCTGGTTTGAGCAAGAGAAATTACCTACACCAGTGCACGTTGGTGTGCTATTCACTTTCTGCACAGTTGGTTTGGTTTTCCCTGCCTAGTTTGAGTTGGAGAAATTAACTGCACCAGTGCACGTTGGTGTGCTGTTCACTTTCTGCATGATTGGTTTGGTTTTCCCTTGGTCTGAGTAGGAGAACTGTTCTTGTACCAGTGCTAGATAGTGTGATGCAGTAAGCCTCTTTAGTTTACTTCTAACAACTTTCTTGTTTTCGTTAATATTTCATAACATGATAGTTTGAAAATATTGTTTCTTCACTTTTGCAGACATTCATCTTTTTGATATGCAATATGGTTTCATAATACTTGCAGTAATTAAGCATTGATTTCAAGAATTAAAAAGTTAAAGTGTAAGAAGCTCTAATCATGTACAAGAACCAGTTTCTTGATACTAGATATGAGTGCTTTGGACTTGAGAAATTTCAAAGCCCTTTCACGAAGAAAAGCACTTTTAGTACCAGACATTACTTTACACCTTCTGCATAAATCGCTATTCTTGCACTAGTGCAAGATCGATTCCTGCGAGAAGGACATCTTTACATAAGTAGGTTTGAAGGGGCCCATCTATTGAAGAATGCTAAGGTGTCTTTGCTAAAGAAAACCTTTCTTAGTAGTTAATCAACAATCAGCTAGAGTAATTGCCTTCTTTTATTTATGAATCTCTTTCGCAAGTACATTTCATTTTGTTCCAGCCTTGGATTATTTTGATAGCTCGAGTTGCCTTTTTCCTCTTTAGTTTGATTCTACAATTTATCCTTTAAAGAAAGTAGGACTTGATATTAGAAATATTAATACCATCTCTGGCATTGCCTGTGCTTCGTCTCTAAGTTTACGAATCCCCCGGGTTGACAATTTAAGTGTTGAGGAGTTTACTTAAGTGTAATTCCTGCACCAACATTTTGGCGTCGTTGCCGGGGAGGCGATTTGATTTGGTAAGAATTTTCTGATTGTACAATAGAGGTCATTTTTTTCTTTCAGCATTGTTTGGGAGAGATTCTTATTTTGAAGGAATTTTACTGGTGTTAATTGATTTCTAGCAACATCTTTTTATTAGAAATTACTTGTTGTTTTTCTTTCTTTGAAATGAATGCCTAGGAAAGGTAAGTGTTCAAAGCCCACTAAGGGCTAAAGGAATTTTGAAAACAATTCTCATATTGGGTCTCCTTCTGTGAGTAGGAAGCCCAATCAAACCCATCACGTAGGAACAATCCACCCAGATTCTGGTGACAACAACTCAGGTGTGGTTCAACTTGTCGAGACTAAGAAAGAAACAATGGCAGATCATGAAATTTTTGTGGAAGGGTCTGGTGAAAACCAGGATCAGGTAAGCGAAGAACAATCCACTTTTGTGTTTCCAATTGTGGATCCTGATATTGTGGTGCAGATGAAGAATATTCCACCATCAGCTCTCCCCCATTTTCATGGTAAAGTTCATGAAGACCTTGACTCTTTTCTATTCGAGTTTGATATTTTGTGTAGAAGTTATGATTATTCAACTGATGCTCAGAAGTTAAGATTATTTCCTGCTACCCTCAAGGACTCAGCCTTGCGCTGGTTCATGGGGCTAAGAGGAAACTCTATAACCTCTTGGGAATAGATGAAGAGAGTGTTTTTGTCTAAATATCAGGAATATTGCAAAACTCGGGACATAAAGGATGAAATTTTTACGATCATACAAGAAGATGATGAAACTCTTGAAGATTACTTAGAAAGATTTTTGTATATTCTACAAAGGTCAAAACTTAAGCTTGATTCCAACACTATTAGAACCTTGTTATTAAGAGGACTTACTGATAATGTTAGAAATAATTTAAATCTTCTGGGACAAGGTGACATCTCTCAGCAAACTTTTGATCAAATTTGTGAATTATGCAGGGAATTTTCAAGAAATCAATATAGATCTGGTAGAGGAACTCAAAATAGAAATAGAAAAACTGAATCTACCGATGCTATGATTATTGGACTAGAAAATAAAATGGAAAACATGAAAATTGATATAATGAATGCTGTTTCTAAATAGTTGGACTCTTTAAAATTTCAGCAAAAACTTATAAAAGAACAAGAGTCACTATTATTTTTTGTCCTAAATGTAGAGATAAGCATCCGCCTAAAGAGTGTCCTATTAATTTAAAAGAAACTAATAAGTGCGCTATTTGTGTAGAGGACCATACCACCGAAAAATGTCCCTCCATACCAGGACTTAAAGCTATATTTATAGGAGGGTAGCCTAAGGCTGAATACTTGAATGCTATGGGAGCAAGAAGAAATTGGCATCAGGTGGGTGCAGGTATGGCTCCTGAATTTTCTCCACACTATTTTGGTTATAATTCACATGCATATTCTTATCCTAACACTAATCAGCAGTGGCAGTATGGAAATCAATATCAGCATGGACAACCTTCTCAAACATGGTAGCCAAGTTGGAGAGGGTCAACTCATTCCCCATATTCCTACCAGCCACCTATGCAGTCATATCCTCATACACAAAATTCAATACCGCAACTGCCAAGACATTCTAATCCACCATTGCCTTTACCTCCACCCTTTCGACTTCCTCAATTGCCTGCTCAACCTATGCCTAATCCTAAAATAACAAAGCAGTGCAAATGATTTATGTAACAAAACAACCTTTACCATTTGAGTACCAGTCTATTCTAGTTGGGGTTCATGATATCCAGTTAAGATCGAGAAGGACTGTAACATCAGAAAATCAGAACCGACCCACAGTGATTGTTGAAGAGAAAGGAGAAGAGGAAAATCCTAACCATTCTTCGAAATCAGTCACTAAACAACCCTTACCCTCTGGATCCTTGCCACCTTCTTCCAACCAGCCTCCCTTCCCAGACAGGCTAGTTATGGAAAGAAGTGAGCCTATTTCTGAGACTTCAGAGCTTCAGAATATTTTCATTAAGATACCTTTGCTTCAAGCCATCAGAGAGATTCCTATTTGTACTAATATTATTAAGGAACCATGTCTCAAGAAACCTAGGAGGAAGAAATTGGAACCCCAAACCATTCAATTTGTTGTTAGGGAAGCAGAGTTAATGACAGGATGTGTATCTATGGAAAAATATACTGATCCTAGAAACCCTGTTGTCTCAGTTCAGATTGGTAATGTCCTTGTCTCTAATGTTTTTATAGACCTAGGGGCAGCCATTAATGCCATGACTAAGAAAACCATGGATCGAATTCAGTTAACCCACCTTCGCCCTACTCCCACTGTGCTTGAATTAGCAGATAGATCTAAAATTAAGCCAGAAGGAGTATTGGATGATGTGATCATTTCATTATATTCTTGGGAATATCCTGCTGATTTCATTGTGCTTTAGCCAAAGAACCTAGTAGGAGGACACCCTTTGATCTTGGGTCGACCATGGCTTGCTACAGCCGATGCATATATTGGATATCGTTCTGATGATATGTATATTTCACATGGAGACTCTAGGAAGAAAGTTACCCTATATCCCCCTGCCAGATCCATTCAGGACCTTTGAGATACTTTGTGGTTGGATCAAAGTAGCGATGACGAGACTCAACCCATCTCCCTTATCCATCATTATACTGGGTCCTCACAAGAAGATGAGATTCAAGACTTCCTGAATAATCTAGACACTATAGCTAATTTTGAGCCCTTGAGCCAAAATTTCAGCCTAGATTTTCAAGAAGATCATGATCCTCATTATTCTGCACCACTGCATTTGACCACTCCCTTGAGTACTCCCAAGCCTAATGCTACTTTTGTTGAGATTAGCCCTCATAAATCCTTGTATATTAGTTCAGATTTGAACTCATCTCAGCAAGAGAAGCTTGTGAATTTGTTGCAAAGCCATCTTAGTGCCTTTGCATGGGGTTATGAAGATATGAAGGGTATCCCTCCTGAAACCTGCACACATCATATCTATATTCAAGAAGGAGCCCAACCTGTCTGACAATACAAAAGGCGAATGAATCTAGATCTAAGAGATATTGTGAAAGAAGAAGTACAGAAACTCTTGATGCTGGTTTTATCTATCCTATTTCTGATAGTCAGTGGGTCTCTCCATTAGTTCTAGTACCTAAGAAGGATGGAAGATGGCGTATTTGTATTGATTATCGAGAATTAAACAAAGCCACTTTCAAATATTATTTCCCTCTCCCATTCATTGACCAGTTGCTTGATACCCTTGCAGGAAAGAAATACTTTTCTTTTTTGGATGGCTTCAATGGTTATAACCAGATACACATTGCACCCGAAGATCAGGATAAAACTACTTTTACATGTCCATGGGGTATATTTGCTTATAGAGTGATTCCCTTTGGCTTATGTAATACCCCGACTACCTTTCAAAGGGCAGTCTTGGCTATTTTTTCTGATTTGGAATTTGTGGAAATTTATATGGATGACTTTTATGTGTTTGGTGATTCTTTTCAGGAAGCTCTTTAAAATTTGGAAAAAGTACTTCTGTGGTGTGAGGAAGCCCATCTTGCTTTGAGTGACAAGAAATGCAAGTTGATGTAAAAAGCAGGGGTGGTACTTGGCCATTTGATTTCCAGTAAAGGTATCCAGGTTGATGCAGCAAAGATTGAAATCATTCTACATCTTCCTGCACCCAAAACTCAAAGGGAAGTAAGAGGTTTTTTAGGACATGCTGGTTATTATAGAAGATTCATTGAAATTTTTTCTAAGATAGCTGCTCCTCTTTTTAGACTTCTAGCTAAGGATAGTGAATTTTCTTGGACTACAGCTTGCCAACAGTCTTTTGAAACATTGAAGGAAAAGTTAGTACAGGCACCAGTTTTGAGAGGTCCTAACTGGTCTCTGCCTTTTCATATTTCCTCTGATGCTTCAGATTTGGCTATTGGTGCAACTCTAGGACAAGAGGAAAATAAGCAATCCTATGCTATTTATTATATTAGTAAAAATTTGTCTTCTGCTGAATTAAATTATACAGTTACAGAGAAAGAGTTTTTAGCTGTGATTTTTGCAATTAATAAGTTCAGACACTATATTATAGGATATGAAGTATTTGTACATATTGATCATTCCACAATTTAATATTTGATGAATAAACCTTTAACTAGTGGTAGAGTGACTAGCTGGTTACTATTGTTGTAGGAGTTTAATATTACTATTGTTGATAGACCAGGAAAATCTAATGTTGTAGTGGATTTTCTTTCTAGATTAGATAATCTTGGCGAAACAACTCCTGTTAATGATGATTTTCTAGATGAACATCTTTTTGCTATGTCAACAGATCCTCTGTGGTTTGCTGACATTGCTAATTACTTGGTTACTGGGAAAACACCACCCCACTTGTCCACTTGTGAAAAGCCCCACTTGTCCACGCATGAAAAGTGGAATATTATTGCTGCATACTCCTGGATTCAAGGAGATCTCTTTTACACAGGTCCAGATATTATTATCTGTAGATGTGTAAGAGAGGAGGAAGTGTTTGACATAATCTGCTCATGATGAACCTTGTGGAGGCCACTTTGCTGATAAGCGGACTGCATATAAAGTATTGTGTGCTGGTTACTTTTGGCCTTCCTTGTTTAAGGATGCCAAACAATATGTCAAGTGTTGTGATAGCTGTTAGTGAATGGGCTAGCCTAATCAAACCAATGAAATGCCTTTATGCCCTCAAGTTATGATTGAGCCATTTGAAAAATGGGCTATTGATTTTATAGGGCCAATAAATCCAACATCATTAAGTAAAAAGCATATTTTGGTTTGTACAGATTTCATTACAAAATGGGTAGAAGCTAAAGTTGTTTCTTTTGCAACAGAAAAAGTTGTTGTTGATTTTGTTTTTACTGAAATCTTTACTAGATTTGGTGTGCATAGAGAAATTTTTTCTAACAATGGTCCGTAGTTTATTTCTAATTTGGTACAGGGTGTAATGGTGCAATACAAGATCTAGCACAGGAAGTCCTCGCCATATCATCCACAAGCAAATGGCTAGGTGGAATCTACAAACAAAGTGATCGAGTCCATTCTTACAAAGACAATCAATATGCATCGAAAATACTGGGCTGAAAGATTACCAGAAGCTTTGTGGGCATACATAACCACTTGGAGAAATAGCATGGGACATACTCCATATGAGCTGGTATATGGCAAACTAGTTCTGTTACCAATTGAATTCCAGATCAAAACTTTCAGGACTGCAGTCCAATTAGGACTAGATCTCTCCGAGGCACAGCAAGAACGTCTTCTTCAATTGAATGAGCTAGATGAATTTCGAAGGGATGTTGTTCAGCAAAACATACTAATTCAACAACAACGTAAGAGATGGCATGACAAGTTGATTCAGAAAAGCAGTTCCAACCAGGTGATTGGGTGCTCCTTTATGATTCTAGATTTGAAATTTTTAAAGGGAAATTCCATACACGGTGGATGGGACCTTATGAAGTGATCTGAGTATTCGAGAATGGAGCAATTGAAGTTAAAACTATTGATGGACAAGATTCAATATTCTTGGTAAATGGACACAGATTAAAGAAGTACTTTTAGCCACTTACTAAGAAATATTTTTCACAACAAGTCCAACAACAATTTGGGACAGTAGTGGAAAATGGTAATACCAAATTGTTGGAGACATGAATTTTTCCTCTTCTCAAATATATATATATATATATATATATATATATATATATATATATATATATATATATATATATATATATATATATATATATATATATATATATATATATATAATCTTTTCTTGTAATTATGAAAATCAGTTTGCTGACATGATTACAGAAGGATCAACCTGAAAACCAACTTGCTGGCAGGAAGATAAAAAATTCCTAATAAAAAGAGAATGTTTCTTGATCATTAGATGTGCTAAGATACCACCAAGTAGAATCAGGTTCATCAGAACCAACCTTTTACAGTTGGGGTAATTAGCATGGATATTTTTTATTCAAGTAACTCTTAATTTTCGCTGCAGTTATTTTTCTTGCACTAGTGTAGGTAGATTTTCTAGAAAATTTTCTGTCTTTCTTCATATTCCACTTTCGTAATACTCCCTCAGTTTTCTTCTTTGATCCCAGAATAGTGACCTTCCTACATTCTTCTAAATTTACCCTGTCTGCTTCGAGGAAATCCCACTTTAACCCTGATTTTTTTTCCCTATCCCACTTCTATTTATTCCCTCTTTTGGTATTTTCCTAGAATCCCTATAACAGAATTCCTTCCCATTCTAAAAATTCCCCTTTCCCACTCCTTTGTTCCCTCATGAGTTTATTACAGGATCTTGCATACGAAGAGAAAAAGGATGTGCTCTGAAATATCAGAAAGGGTGAAGCAAACTTCAGAACAAAGTTGAGGAAATCATGTGAAATCTAGCCTATATTTTAATTCTCTGTCTTAATATTATGCTTGCACTAGTGCAAGCATGTTGTCCTATGTAATAAGATGTGTAGAAAAGTACTAGTAGAATGACATGATTTAAGTAGTACAAAGATCAATATGAGCATGCACTTCGTCGGCAACATAGTACAAGTTATCATATGACATAAGAAAATGGTCATTATAGAAAATTATGTGATGTATTTTCATGTCATCAATGAGTATTTATACTATTATACTACCTAGGAGGAAATTAGTTAAAAGTACAAAGTTTTTAAGTAGAAATCATGATATTTTTCTAATGAATGCTAAGTTATTTTGTAATTATGAAGAAATGTAAGAAGTGTGTTAACCGTTGCTTGCATATAATCTACCCCACTCTGCCATGAATTGAAACGTATTTCACTGATAATTCCCCCGCTTCTCCATTTATCCTAAATGTCCCTTCACTGTGATTATCATTGCACATAACCGTTAAATTGCCACCACGTGTACCAATTGGGCCTGACCAGAAAATGATGAGTATCTACGACAAGAAAATCAGAGATACGGTGGATGAACGGTTAGATTTTTATTTATGAAGGCTGATTCCCTCGTATTGCATGCAAAGTCTCAGAGCTCAATTGTTCATAGCCGCTAGCTGTTATAGACATTTTTGTGCCTTACAGCTATAAGCATTAAATGTCCATAATTCAAGGGATCCAAAGTCCCTAAAGATGTTGTTACAGCTCCTAAAGGAACAAGGTCAACCAATGATAGCTTCTCCCAGAAGTTCTCCACCAAAAACCACTCAGAAACAGTCAATTCAGGATCAATTCAGAAGCTCCACTAGCTGCCTGCGTTGAAATGCAGAAGCTACACTGGCTAGGTGCACTGCAACGCAGGTGGAAGCACTACCAGGGTGCACTGAGTGGGAAATGACAAATGGCAAGCTCATTCAACGAGGTGGAAAGACCATGGAAGCTTCCAAAATCTTCTCCAATGACACTTGCCCCAAAGAATTCGACTAGTGATGACTAAGAGGCTCTCAACCTCCAAGTGGAAGCAAGAACTGACAGAGAGAAGCCACAAGTCAAAACATAAGCTGACTCATCCTCTCTGCTTACATCTATATATGGATCTCTCACCCAGAGGTTCAGGAGGCTGGAATTTTGTACTTTGCAGAGAATTGCTGTTGGTTTGAGATTGAGATTAGTACATTGGGTGATTTATGCTTTGTTGGAGGAGAGGAAGGGATTCCTTTGCTGGGAGGTAGATGCTGGATCGGAACTCACTTGGTTGTATCTCCTCTTGGACTTTCTTATTCTATCAATAAACTATTTGAGTTTCTCCTACATGCTGTGTACCGATGATGTTTTGTTATGCTTACATGTTTAGCTTAATCTGATCTTGAGCTTTTTATGAATGTATATCTATATCTTCGTGTAGTTTCTCTCTCTTGTGATCTCACAGGAATTTCGTGAAGCTGGGCCGGTGAAGGAGCGAGGAGCTGGGAGCTACTGAAGAGAGGAGTGATTTGGATCAACAAACTAGCGGAAGACACAGGTTAGTTACATCCCTCCTCCTCATTTACATTTCATAAAGAATAATACTCAATTAGTTTACCTTGTTTGTTGCTAAGGCACTATCACACCTTAGAGTGGGATAGGGGCATTCCGAATTGGATACTTTTCCCAACAACAAATTGGCGACTCCACTAGGGATCACATCTTGTTAGTTCATTTGTGTTTCTATTATTGTTCTTCTCATAAACTCAGGAGTGCCGAATCAAAATGCATTTGCCATTTTCAAATGCAAAGTAGAGATCTGTTACTCTAGTCCATTCACTGGGCCTGTTTTTATGATCTGAAAAAACTAATCCACAAGTGCTCTAACAGCCCTTTGTGATAGATCTTAGTCCTCTTTTAAATCATCCTCCTAATTGTACCTAATTGATAGCTTTTATCCGGCCAAAAACTGTAGATTAAACTGCAAACCGTGACCCAGAACCCAGAGACAATTCTCGTTTTTGCTTCAGCGCAGACTCTGTGAAGAGATTCTGCATTTCAACACAGGTCCCGTGAAGGATACCTGCACTGAAGTTCAGTTTCTCTGTGCTGAGGGTGCGCTGATCAGCCTTTGCCTTGTGCAGCTGTGGTTCCCTGCTTCCTTTTGCTCAGTTTTATCTCTGTTTTTTGCAGCCTGTTATCAGTCAGTGTACCTATCTGAAACCCCTTTTCTTTGCCTCAATTCCGCCTAAGTTGTATAAAGAAACTGTATTTTTTCTTTGTGTATTTGTTACATCATTTGCAGTTTCCCATTACAAAAGTAAACTAGTCATACTGTCGCCCTTAGATCTAGACTTGTCGTAAGTGTCGTTTTGATCTTAGGAGTGAGTTTGTTTGCTGTTCAGAGTTGATTACGCTTTTAATTTTGTCTTTTGGTTTGAATTTATGCATTTCTAGTGTCGAAACACGTGTTTACTTCAAAATCATAAAGTGTCGTAATCGTTTTTTTTGTTTTCAAAAAGAAACTTGTTTATGTTTTCACTTGAAATCGAATTCAAATTTGTACAACAGCTTTCTTTTTAGGCATCAATATTAAGAAAGCAAAAACAAATACATGCATATGTGCATTTACATTTTGATAGTTTGCATGCTTTGATTTAGGAAAAGTGCATTTACAGTGTGCTCTATGCTCTTTGAGAAAAGATTGTGTCTTTCTTTTCCCCTTGTAGCTAGGATTTTCATTGTTGAAAAGATATAAAAGCTTGCTTATCATCTTTAGACTGGATTTAGGAATTGTATCATACATCTCGTGGTGATCCAAAAAGGAAAACTTCTAAGAAAGATCAACCTAAAATAAATTGAATGAACTTAACAACGCTTTGTAACTTAAGGCACAACATAGAGGTCTAGGCTAGAGACGTGTTCCGGCGTCGTAAAACCTGGTGACTGTCGATCTCGCTGATGGTTGGGTGATTCCTCCTGAGAGACGATAGCGCCAGTACGGATTGTGCTCCCACGTACCGTCGAGTATATATTGGGAGACCCCTATAGGCATAAAACCTTTATCCATAGGAAGTCGTGTCGGCCACCCTACTGATTGCAATGCACTGAACACAACATTCGGGAAGATTGACCGCCCGTACCGTAAAAAGTATTCTGCGGTTTTGCAAAAAGTTTGGCACACCCTCTACCTAGAACTCCAGAGCAGTTCCTTTTGGCCTTTTTCAGACTCTTTAACGGAAAAGGTCCATCTGAGCACTTGTCACTTCAGGCTCATTAAAAATCGAAGGAGACTAGAGTCATCTTTTACTTTTTCTCGACTCTTTAAAATTGAAAAAGCAAGTTGTGTCAAGGCGTCTAAAATTCATTTAATTCGGAAACATACTTCCCCTTTGTTTTAGTTGATCGAGTAATCCACGATCGTGGAAGAAAGTCAATCGAAATTGCTAGAAAATCTTTTGGATAGACTAGATATGTCTGAACAACCGTCGACATCCAGGACTGTGTCGTCCGACACAGCAATGGCACAGCCTCCTACTGCTACTCCAACGATGTTCAATGGTATACCATCTGTCCCGGCAAGTTATCAACAACAAGCCGGAGTCCCATCAGGGACTGCTTCGACGACATGGTTAGTTCCTATTTCTTCATCCGGATTATCATCTGGTATTTCTTATGTTGAAACTCAACAAATTGATCCAATGTGTCTTCAAAGGTCAATCTACCGTTTAAGTATTGGATTGCCACCATATGGAGGGCAGTATGCCTTTTCATTGTTCCCTCCCAGAGAACAACCATATGGGAGTTTACAACAAAATTCAGGTCAAACTGGAATTACATCCAGCGGTTGGGTACCAATACTGCCTCAGCAACCAAGGGTTGTATATTCAATGCAACCAGTCCACCCTGTGTCGAATATTCCCACTATACCTGCTATGGTGACTACATCGCAAGTACAAGCGCTACCTGTTGTATGTCGACCCCAAGTTTCTCAGGTTGAAATACAACAGCCTCTTGTCTCAATGACTCAATCACAACCTCAGGTTAGTACCTCCTTATCTGGAGCGACTCAGGCTCAAACAAGTACTATGACTCTTCATCTTGGTCAATCATCCAGTATTGGACAACAGCAAATGGTCCAACAACCAGAGCTGGTTCAATCTCAACAATCGCAATTCCAACAATCATATCGAGGACCTGAGCAACAAGTCTTTGTAAGTAATGGGCAACCACATTTCCAAAACGGTTATCAACAACCATATTATAATGGTTATGCCCATCAACCTTGTCAAAGTTGCCAACATGAAATACATTATGCTGGTATGCAAAGACCCATTGCTTAGGCGATTCCATCTTATCCTGGGTATGCTTCGCCTAACCTAAATCAACAGTTGCTCTTTGTAGCAACTCTAGAATTACCAGATCTAAACCGGCTGACGAATGATCCAATTGCTTATGCCCCTTGGTGGCCAGCGATTCCGCATAAACTTCCGTTAGATATTCCTAAATTTAATGGAAATACGGGTGAAGATCCATCGAATCATGTGATGACATTTCATCTGTGGTGTTCATCAAACACCCTAAACGATGATTCGATTAGGCTTCGCCTTTTTCAAAGGACGTTAACTGGTCCAGCAACAAAATGGTATATCGAATTGCCTAGAGCTTCATTCGAAAACTTCAGTACCCTAGCCACAACCTTTTTAACCCATTTTCAATTACCGATAATGTAAGAAACGGGAACAGAACTCCTTACCAACTTCAAGCAGACAACGGCCACTCACATATCTGATCATATACATGAGTGGTGACGTCGCCGTAGGATGGTAAAAACGTACGTTCCCGATCAGCTATTAGCTGAATGGTTTATCATGTCTTTACTTCCTACCATCACGGAAGATGTGGCAAAGGGGGGAGTCGTAACGGAAGAGAATGTTATCGCTCGTGCGCAATATCTGGACTTGGTCTATACTCAGTCTGGCACGCTCTACGACAAAATACCTGACGCCCCTAGACCGGAATTCTCAATTCCTCCTCCTCCTAAATTGAACCATGACTCTCATGCCATCGATGGCGTGATTGGTGCGACAGACACGAAATCGACAAAGGCTACATCTAAAAAGGCCCGTAAGATTTCCAGTCAAAATGCAAATGAGGAACTTCTTGCCTCGGAAGTAAATGCCGTGTCGACCGACAAGGGCAAACAACTGAAGCAACCAGGGGGCAAGAAGAAAAAGAAAGGGAGAAAAAGGAAACCCCCTGCGGGGTGTCATATATGCGATGAGGATCATTTGACGAGAGATTGTCCACATATAGCTGAAGTTAAGAAACTCTTTAAGAGTTCAAAAACCTCAACAGTATTGACTGATCCGTTTCCAAGCCCAGGAACCAAACTGGTTGCTAATCAAAATGCTTCCCGATCCCAAGTGCTTATGTTGTCTATCTCAAAGCAGCAAAATGATTCTTTGGAAAGGAATAAAGATTACGGGAATCAACAGGTGTCGAATAACAAGGCTAATGAACAACCTAGTAGTTCGACAACAACTTTGACCAAAGTTGTGCCACCCATCATTCATGAACAAATGATAAAGTCGCCAAAGGGAGTAGTGAACAAATCGACATTTAATCCTCGTGCAATAATAGCACAGAATTATAACATAATAGAGGACCTGGCCCAATCGCCATCCGCTATGTCGACATTTGAGGTACCGCAAAATTGCCTCTCCCAAGAGCAAGCTTTATTATCAGCAATAGGTGGGATTGACCCAATGGATTCCAATCTTGTGGCCTTTAATCATAAAGGATATGACCCTTAGTTACCAGCTCAACTAGCTTTCCTTATTCAAGTGAAAGCCCTCAACAAAACTGTTCATCGAACAATTATTGATGAGGGGGCATCTACATGTATTATGTCAATGAGTTGCTGGAAAACTTTAGGATCTCCAACCTTGTCGCGGTCTGCGACGACGTTAAAAGCATTCGACGGAAGGACATATACCCCATATGGTATCCTAAATAACTTGAAAGTTGAACTAGAGGGAAAAACGGTAGAAATAGATGTTGAAGTCATCGATGGGAATCTTGATTACAACATCCTACTAGGAAGACCATGGATATATGCCATGGCAGCTATTGTGTCAACCTATTTTAGAAAGATTGCATTCCCCTTTCAAGGAGGAATTACAATTGTCGATCAACAAAACTTCCTCCCCAATGGTTCTCAAGTTACAGGAAGCATTCCAATGATCCATGGAAGCAGTCATTCGCTCCAAAATATCAGAGTAGGTCTCCTAAAAGACCCTGCCTTAATGGGCACTTTTGCCCTACCGCCTCCAAGTAATCTGGCAGAAGTGGCCACAGTGGAATATGAAACCTTCTATATCTAATGGATTTGGACTCCAAGGACGGTTCTTATCTCATGTCAACCTCGTTAAAAAATGAAACAAGGAGTCATGAGGATAGTTCTTTTACTGTGTCAACCTCTTTTAAAAAATGAAACAATCCCCTTTCCAAATCTCAAAGGTAAACCTTCATTCCAACCACCGAGTTGAATGCAATGAAGCTTGGGGGGCATGCACCTTGATTTGCGTTATTATGCTGGGGGCATGCAAACTTATCATCGAGCAGTGTTACCGCAAGGTTCAAGCTCGTTAAAAAATAAACCTGCATCGAGCAAATGTTTCCACCCGCGTTTAAGCTCGTTAAAAAATGAACTATCCCCTGGTAAATAACCACCATGAATGTAACATTTCAGCCATTAAAGCCTTGGTCGTGTTTGCACCGTCACCTCCACTTTTCCATTGGCCGATCATTCACCTCCATTTGATTGTTTACCCATTTTGAGGAACAGCTGCGAAGAGTGATTTCACTAGCCATCCTTGTGACACTGCCGTGATTGGAAAATTCCAACCCTTACTTGGAATCAGCTGCTACCCGTTTATCACTCGTTCCTCAAAAGACGAGTCTTCTTTAAGCTCTTTTCATCTGACTCGTAAAATATGAAAGATTGCCGAGTTTTGGCCTTCCAGCTCGTTAAAGCGACCGGAAGTGCTATCCCTCCTCTAGATTTTAATCTTTTTGGACCTGAGGGATTATTGCACAAAAAGATCGAGCACTTTTCTTGTTCGGCTCGTTAAAACTATCGAAAATTCATCCCTTCTGTATTGTTTTATACTTTTTCGGACTTAAGGGATTAGATGACGAAAAAGGACTTTTGGAGTTAACTTTACATACCTTTTCAGACTCTCTAAAATGAAAAGGACCGAGTTATCTTTGTCGTTAGACTCGTTAAAAAACATTAATAGCGACAAACTTGTCTTTAGACGAGAACGAGTTTCACTATCGCTAGGCTCGTTAAAACATAGCGATGGGTTTGCCCGAAGGGAAAATTATAGAACAAGCATATGTTATCCTCCTCAAGCTGGACAAAAATAAAGAGGTACTGGTCAGAAATGACTGGGGAAAAATTGGGAAGAAACTCAAAGAACTTTATTGGTAGCAAGTTGCTCTTGAACATGACACTTCCACTCCGTGCCTGAGTCAGGTTGGGTTGTTTCATTCACCAGTCACATCACCATGGTCTCGCCATACCATCCACATTTGGGGTAAATGGTACCAATCCATCACACAAGTGTCGCCGATATGTTCAAGAGAAGTCATCCAGAGAAGTCAACTGTGTCCCATCCACTACCATACATTATCCTTCATTCTTTCATGACCGCCACCCTGAACCATATATCATCAGATCGTTTTCACCTCCATCAAAATCATTTGCTCAGTTCCGTGTCACTGATGTGGGATACATCAAGGCCCTCTTTTGACGGATCGCTTCTTGTTGACATCAGCTCATTATCCAAGAAGTTGATCTAGGAACACCCCCTTCAGTACTTTGAAGCTTGCATGCCTCAATGGCAAGTTTCTCACTTCCGGCAACAGGTATACATCAATGACCTTCGACCAAAAGATTTTGCATGGTGTTCGACGCCAAGTCCTTTATTCACACCACGTGAATTGTACTGCAGTACCTTGAGGGTCATTATCATTATCGGTGATTCCTCTCGCGCTTGTTAACGGTTTACATCATTGACTGGTAATCAAGCGATGTCTTTCCATGTTCGACTTCAGAACATTTCTCACATGGATCGACTTGTACTTAGAGTGAAGATCGGACGAGATTGAAGACCCCGGATCTAGTTTCATCCATCCGGGCTGCGATATATATTCAGGAAAAATAAAGACATTGACATGTACAGCATTGCAGCACAGATAATCATCCTACCAAAAGGATGATAATTTCATCAAAATCATCAGTCTACCATCAGACGATTGTCTGTCCTATGTACATCAAAATGAATTTATAAAGCTGAGCATGGGAATGCCCGCCTCAGCTAGATCATGAAAACAATATGAAAAATAATGTATTGTATTGTATCTTATTACAGGTCTCCTCCTAGCGTTGGAAGAACTTCGGATCCTCCTAATAAAGCATTTCACCCGATAAACGGCCTCATACTTTAGGGGGCAACTGTTATAGACATTTTTATGCCTTACAACTATAAGCATGAAATGTCCATAATTCAAGGGATCCAAAGTCCCTAAAGATGTTGTTACAGCTCCTAAAGGAACAAGGTCAACCAATGACAGCTTCTCTCAGAAGTTCTCCACCAAAAACCACTCAGAAACAGTCAATTCAGGATCAATTCAGAAGCTCCACTAGCTGCCTGCGTTGAAATGCAGAAGCTACACTGGCTAGGTGCACTGCAACGCAGGTGGAAGCACTACCAGGGTGCGCTGAGCGGGAAATGACAAATGGCAAGCTCATTCAACGAGGTGGAAAGACCATGGAAGCTTCCAGAATCTTCTCCAATGACACTTGCCTCAATGAATTCGACTAGTGATGAGTAAGAGGCTCTCAACCTCCAAGTGGAAGCAAGAACTGACAGAGAGAAGCCACAAGTCAAAACATAAGCTGACTCATCCTCTTTGCTTACATCTATATATGGATCTCTCACCCAGAGGTTCAGGAGGCTGGAATTTTGTACTTTTTAGAGAATTGTTGTTGGTTTGAGATTGAGATTAGTACATTGGGTGATTTATGCTTTGTTGGAGGAGAGGAAGGGATTCCTTTGCTGGGAGGTAGATGCTGGATCGGAACTCACTTGGTTGTATCTCCTCTTGGACTTTCTTATTCTATCAATAAACTATTTGAGTTTCTCCTACATGCTGTGTACCAATGATGTTTTGTTATGCTTACATGTTTAGCTTAATCTGATCTTGAGCTTTTTATGAATGTATATCTATATCTTTGTGTAGTTTCTCTCTCTTGTGATCTCACAGGAATTCGGTGAAGCTGGGCCGGTGAAGGAGCGAGGAGCTGGGAGCTACTGAAGAGAGGAGTGATTTGGATCAACAAACTAGCGGAAGACACAGGTTAGTTACATCCCTCCTCCTCATTTACATTTCATAAAGAAGAATACTCAATTAGTTTACCTTGTTTGTTGCTAAGGCACTATCACACCTTAGAGTGGGATAGGGGCATTCCGAATTGGATACTTTTCCCAACAACACTAGCAGTAATGCTTCCTGTTCGAAATGAAACCCTGTCTCTCAGCAAAATTGAGCAAACTGTTGAATATCGCAACAGTCTTGCACTATTGCGAGATTCGGGATTTCTACAGTTCCTGCAGAAGTTTGACGACTATGACAGAGAGGGCGCCCTACAATTTGCAAAAAGTTTTAAGAACGGCCAAGTGAGAATTGGGCCGGTAAAATTTAAAGTCACGAGGAAATTTGTAGCAGTAGCAACGGGTTTGGAGAATACGGGAGAAAAGTGGTTCAAAAACTAGAAGCTTGAAAGCAAACGCTGGCAGCGTTTTGTCAAGGATAAAAAGATAGAGGTGAACTAGAAATGTGGAGTCCCGCGCAAAGCCCTGCTGGGTCAATGGCAGGACCTCCTGTTTATTTTGCAGAAATTCGTGACTTGCGAAGGGAGATACGCCCGCACCCTAGTTTATCACTTCAGAATGCTGCAACACTTTGAAGTAGGCCAGCATATTCATTGGAGGATGAACTTCCCTCACTTCTTGCTCAAAAGCTCGGAGAAAATGGCCAGAAGTGTACAGGATGGAAGGGAAGACCAGGCCAATACACAGTTATACCATCATGTCTTGATCAAGATCTTGGTCCTAAAATAGTTGGAGAGAGAAGGTATGTTGTGGGAAGATTTGTTGAAATAGTTGCATGAAGAGTCAGCCGAGGAAAAGAAGACAGAGGCCCATGCTAGTACAAGCAAGGGCCCGAATAGAAGCAAAAAGGGAAGTCCTTCTCGCACTAGTGTGAAAAGGAAGCAGTCAGAGAAATTGACAGAAGAGAAGACCTCATCTTCCATTAAGGAAACAACTAGTGCAACTACTGAAGAAACCCCTTCTACATAGGCACAGGCCTCGAAACATGACAATCTATTGGTCCTTGCAGAGGCGGCAAATATTGCACAAGTCGGGGACGATACTCCACTGGAAGATTTTATCAAAAGGTGCCATAAGAAGAGTAAACTATCTGATGTAGGTAAAGAACCACAACCCCCACAGGGTATGGAACCCCATCCTACACCAGTACAAGAAGAAGAACCGACCTGAGAGGAAGAACAGAAGACAGAAGGAGGACCTGAAGAAAAAGAAGACGCAGGAGAAGGAGAGATAAGAGAGGAAGAACCAGAGGAAGAAGAACCAGAAGAAGAAGAACCGGAGGAAGGAACTAGAAGAAGAAGAACCAGAGGAAGAAGAAGAGGTGAAATAACTTGAAAAACAAAAGGAAAAATCAAAATAAGAGTAGAAGGAAGGAGACCTAGAAAAAGAGGGACCACAGGAAGAAGAATTAACTGATATGACCATGGTGGATATGGAAGTCCCTAAAAAGGTGACAGCCCTTGCTGAGACAGAGGGAGGAAAAGAATTGGTGATTCTTGCTGCTCGAACAGCTGAGTTAGAGCTCCAAGTGAAAACTTGGAGCAACTTATGACCAAAGCACAAGAGGAGAAAGAACAAAGAAGAGAAGAATTAATGGCAAAGCTCAAACAAAATAAAAGCAAGGTCAGAGTTTGGAAATATCGGGTTGGACGTTGTTTCAGGCAGTTGAAAAAGGTAGCAAAGAAGTTAAGGCACACCAATAAGAAGAAGACTAAAATAGTGCAACCTGAGGAGAATGTGCGAGAACAAGATTGATTTGGAGTGCTCAGAATTTTGAAGTTTTTTGCAGAGGTAAAGGGTTGTGTGAGTACACACAAAAGCTTAGGGATGGGAGGATGTTAGTTCCCTAATTTACATCCTTTTTGACCATTTTTCCCTTCCCAAATCATAACTATTTACCCCTGTTTTACTTATATTATGCACCCTAATATTGCACTAGTGCGAGAACGATGACACATTTTGCATTAACTTCATATTTTACATTTTTAATTTAACTTAGCATTTATTAACTATTTATTACATGATTTCCTACTTAGAATTACTTTTGTAACTTATCATTACCTCCTATGTTATTTAATAGTTAAATGCTCACCTTGACCACTGATTTTAAGTGTAGACCAGATCTTGCACCAGTGCCAGCTCCACGAATCTTGGCAGCAAATCCAAATCTCTTAGATTGCCACCCAATTTTGCACCGCCTTAGCCACGGACAACAAAACATATATGAAGGCAGCCGAGTCCCAGTTATAGCCAAGTCAATCTGGAGTAGCTGAGATCATACTTAGGTGGAACGAATAACTGGAGATAGCAACGACCTGTTCTATTAAAATATTTAATTGTGGAGGCTGAGAGATTATTTTGCAATCGGTTATGTAATTTGGTGTAACGAAAGCTTATTTTGTAATCAGTTATGTATTTTGTTGTAACGAAAGCTTAATCTGCAATCAGCTATGTAACGAGTTAAATGATCCTTTTGGCCTTCGGCCAAGGATCTATATAAGAAGAAATGTAAATAGGACGAAATGCTTAATGGTTGATAGAATTTTATAGAACAAATAATAGAACCAGGAAGGCGGTAACAGGCTTGTCTTTTGTTATCACCCAAATCTAGGCTGGATATGTAATCACGCATGTACTTGCTTTGATGATTAAATAAAGAAGAGCTCCACCTTACGCTTGATGAATTTTATTCTTTATGTTTAATAGTTGATGAATTGATTCAGTACTGAGTAGCATTTCCATTTGAAAGGGAAACATGCTGGTTGGCTAGGGCCCAACCAACCCAGCACGTTTTCCCTCTTTTTCTGATCTTGTAATTTATGTTTTTTAACTGTCAATTGTGATTTACTTTACAACATTTAAATTTTTGTCTGAGTGGAAGCATATCTGCAACTTGAAGTAGTTAAATTTCCTTTTCTGCATCTGATTTTGAGTTGGTTTTCCCGCCTGGTTCGAGCAGGAGAAATTACCTGCACTAGTGCACGTTGGTGTGCTATTCACTTTTTGCACAGTTGGTTTGGTTTTCCATGCCTAGTTTGACCAGGAGAAATTACCTCCACGAGTGCACGTTGGTGTGCTATTCACTTTCTGCATGATTGGTTTGGTTTTCCCCTGGTTTGAGCAGGAGAACTATTCTTGCACTAGTGCTAGATAGTGTGATGCAGTAAGCCTCTTTAGTTTACTTCTAACAGCTTTCTTGTTTTCAATAATATTTCATAACAGGATAGCTTGAAAATATTGTTTCTTCATTTTTGTAGACATTCATATTTTTGATATGCAATCTAGTTTCATAACACTTGCAGTAATTAAGCATTGATTTCAAGAATTAAAAAGTTAAAGTGTAAGAAGCTCTAATCAGGTACAAGAACCAGTTTCTTGATACTAGATCTGAGTGCTTTGGACTTGAGAAAGTTCAAAGCCCTTTCACGAAGAAAAGCACTTTTAGTACACGACATTACTTTACACCTTCTGCATAAATTGTTGTTCTTGCACTAGTGCAAGATCGATTCCTGTGAGAAGGAAATCTTTACATAAGCAGGTTTGAAGGAGCCCATCTATTGAAGACTGCTAAGGTTTCTTTGCTAAAGAAAACCATTCTCAGTAGTTAATCAATAGTCAGCTAGAGTAATTGGCTTCTTTTATTTCTGAATCTCTTTTGCAAGTATGTTTCTTCTTGTTCCAGCCTTGGATTATTTTGATAGTTCAAATTTCCTTTTTCCTCTTTAGTTTGATTTTGTAATTTTTCCTTTAAAGAAAGTAGGAGTTGATATTAGAAATATTCATACCATCTCTGGCATTGTCTGTGCTTCGTCTCTAAGTTTATGAATCCCCCGGTTGACAATTTAAGTGTTGAGGAGTTTACTTAAGTGTAATTCTTACACCCAACACAACCATGACACTTTACCATCTAGTGCCCTAACAAGAAAAGGGGAAAATATAAGAAGAAGGTTGCATCAACAACTAAAATGGATGAATTTACAAATAGATTTGAAAATGAGTGTTCACTCTTTTCTTGTCTCTTGTTTTGAGTAATGACTACTGAGTAGTAAATTGATAGTGGGGATTCTTTCCACATGAAATCAATTAAGGAGTATTTCACTAGCATGCAGGAGAAGGAAATGGACTTCTTATATAGAAGTTGGGGACAATTCCAAATACAAGGAAACTGGAGTTGTCACTGTCAAGTTTCAGAGGGTGTTTGGTAAACCCTTGTTTAGGGAAGATGTGCCTTATGTTTTGAGAATGACCAAAAATATAGTTTCTATTGCAACCTTGGAAGACAAGGGTTACATTGTGACATTTGACGATGGAAAGGTGTACATTTACCGTAGATATTCCAAGAAAACCAAGGTGATAGGATTTATAAGGCTAATTTATTCAAACTTTTTTTTGAGCCAACACAGTCACTGATGTGTTGCAGCTGAGTGTTGGGGAGGCATAAGAGGATGGCCCATATACACCATGGAACACTTAATTTTCTCAAGGATATTGGGATAGGAATGCCAACATTTTGGGTTGAGTAAGATAACGTATGTAAGGGTTGCACATTGGGCAAGTATGTCAAGACCACCTTTCCAAGCATCAATTGTAGGGCCAAGGGAATTATGGACCTAATTCATTTAGACGTGTGTGGGTCCATGTGAGAAATTATCCTTAACTAGATACCATTATTATGTCACCTTCATAGATGAGTTCTCTATGAATTCTTGGATATAATTCATGAAGAATAAGGATGAGGTTTTTTGTTAGTTTATGGAGTTCAAACCCCTTCTAAAAACCAGATCGGTAGAAATATCAAGACACTTAGGTCCGACAATGGAGGTGAGTACACCTCAAATGCCTTCTAGGATTTTTGTACAAGTGAGGGTATAAGAAAAGAGCTGAAATTTCCTTACAACCCTTAGTAGAGTGGAGTTGCGAAATGATAGAACAGGGAAATTATTGGAGTGGAAAAGACTATGCTACATGACCTGAAGCTATGTTTTTATGGGCAAAGGATTGCAACACTACTCTTTATTTGCAGAATATAAGTATACATAAGGTGTTAGGAAAATTGACACATGAGGAAGCTTTCAAAGGAAAGAAGCTAGATTTGGCACACATCCACATGTTTGGTTGTTTGGTATATTTCCATGTTCCATTAGAAAAGAGGAAAAACCTAGAACCTACTGCGGAGAAGGGATTCTTATGGGGTATATTGAGACATCAAAATCATATAGAATTTACAATCCAGCATATGCAGGGTGTTATAATTTGAGGAGTAGATGACTCTTAAGAGGTGTTGCAACACAAATCCTTCCATAGTGGAGGTTCAAGAGTAGAAGACACTGAAGATAGAAGTAGTGCACACACCTTAGGATACTATGACACAAAGTAGAGAGTAGAATGTGCATGCCAAGTAGGAGGAATAAGATGAGGAGTGAAAGATTCATGTCACTCAGGCTTAGACTCTTAGCATAGGGAGGAAGAGGGAAAAGTGGGTAGGGCATACATTAACAAATGCTTAGGGCTATGTGGGTACTCCTAGATATCTAGTAAAATAGAGAAGTGCACCACAACGATATTGTGTCTATATGACATTGATGAGTGAGATGATTGAGGCTAGGCCTTCTATTTATTAGGAAAAAAGAATCATCCATGGATGGATATTATGGTTGAACAATACTCTTCCATTGTGAATAACAATGTCTAGGAGGTTGTATCAAAGCCAGAGGGAAAATCTATAATTGGCTTCAGATGGGATTACAAGATTAAGCATGCTGCTAATGGTAATGTGGATAAGTTCAAAGCCTGATATTTGGTTAATGGGTTTTCTCAGAAGGAGGAGATTGACTAAAATTAGAACTTCACCCTAGTATCTAAATACTCATCCATTAGGGAAATCATTTTTATTGCAATGCAGATGGATTGGGGGATTCACTAGATGGATGTGAAGGAAACCTTCCTCAATGGTGTGGTTGAGGAAGATATTTACATTGAGCATCTAGATGATTTGAGATGCACGAGAGGGATTCCCATGTGGGTATATTGAAGAGAGTGATGTATGGACTCAAGCACTCTCCCATTACATGGTACGCTAGGATTGATAATTACTTGTAGGGCATGGACTTCACTAAGAGTGAAGCAAACCCAAACCTAAACTACATTTGAGTTAGGAGAGATCCTCTCATTTTGGTATTTTATGTGGACGATCTGTTTCTCATAGGTTGTGAGAAGTTCATATAAAAATGCAAGTGGGACCTAGAAATATATTTTGAAATGAAATATTTGGGGTTGATGCACTATTTTCTAGGTTTGAAGGTGTGGCAAAGAGATGGAGATATCTTCATAGGATAGGGGAAGTACACAATTGAGGTCCTAAAGTGATTTAGGATTCAGGACTGTAGACCCATTTCCATGCCACTAGTGACCAACTAGAAGAATATTGATGTTTCCAAATTAAAAGAAGTAGACACTACATTATATAGACATTTGATTGTCTCTCTCATGTATCTAGTAAACACTAGATTAGATATTAATTTTATAGTTAACACACTTAGTTAGTTCATGGTAGAGCTAAAACAAGTTCATTAGGTAGTTGCAAGCACGCGCTAAGATACCTTCGATAAATAGTTGAGTATGAGATGAGATATACTCAGAAGGATGGAGTGAAGTTAGAGGGGTACACTAATCCTAATTGGGTAGGTAATCGTTAGGTCCATACAATACTAGTGTATTCCCCAATTATTATTGTCATTGTAGCCCTTATTGTTATTGTTGTGCCCTTACAATATTATTGTTATGTTAGATTTGATTATATTGTGACCGCTTAGACTCATATATATATATATATATATATATATATATATATATATATATTTTAGAGGTGGTTCACGGGTCGCCATTACATCCACGGAAAATCTAGGCAGATCAACTCTAAAGGGAATCTTTTAAAGTCCATCGTCTAGACTAGTAGGTCCTAACCCCAATGGCATTGAGGAGAATTGACCCTGTGACCTCTTGTTTTGGAGAATTTGGTATCTATAGATAAATACTTATTCCCTAGATAAGTAGCCATATCTAGAACAATAGTTTAAAGCACTTTAGACTTTTCCTATAAGCAACAGATAAGAAAACGAAGATGAGAAGACCTACTTGTAGTTCCTCTTTCCTCTAGGATCCTTTTTATTGATCCTGTCGCTCCTTCCCGTGCTTAATACACTTGAGAAGTACCTGTAAACATCAACAGAAAAAGAAATGATTAAAGCAAAATATCTATTGAATACAAGTAAATGGAATCAAATACATTCACACATATAAGGATCATATAACAAGATAAGCATATGGGAAAAATGTTCAAATAATTTATTGAATAGAAGAAGGAATTATAATCATCAAGTCTGGTTCGAAGTCATTCCACCAACTTGGATCCCATCCACATCACATCAAAAGCATGACAAACTTGTAGCATAACAATACTTGTCTCAAAGTCAATTCTCATAGCAACATTATCTCCTTACAATTCAACATAGTCCAGCCCCTTGATCACTTAGATGAGTGTTCAATTTATAGGAAGATGAAGGAGGTTATGTCATAAATGGGGGTATTGAATGGCCTTCCATACTTAGAATTAGTTCCATGGAGGAAGGGACAAGAGGATATGATGCATCTTAACTCATTCCTCACCCATTTTCGAGTTCATAGGAGTTAATAAGTGAGGAAACTTCTAGATGACTCAAAGAGATAAGAATATTCCCCAAACCGTATGTGAATTTCGCTCAATCTCACCCATCGCAGGTGAAAGAGGGCCTAAGTGATCTGCAGAGCACCCTGGCATGGACTCAACTACTCTGCTGTGCACCCTTACATGGGCCTACTTGCGTTGGTCCCTTTAGAGGTCATTTTAGGATGTCTTCAAGTCATGAAATTGTTTGGGAAGGAGGCATTTAAAAGGGTGACTTGTTTAGGGAATGTAGCTACTGAAATTAGGGTTTGATGAGCCCTAAAACACTGATCTAGATGATGGGATTGATGTGCTCAAATGGATCTGTAACAACTGCCCCCTTAAGCATGAAGTCGAAAATGTAATGTCGATTGAAATGATTTACGATGTGATGAGGAGGTTCCAAAGTGGTTGGTGACCTGGATCGATTACAATACGTAATATCATGATATTTTGGTTTTTCTCATGAATTGCTGAGGGAACGCATACCCATGCTCAACATATAAACTTTCATTACAAGTACATAAACAATTGTCTATAGATATAGACCCATGAGCGGAATGACCATCAATGTAAATCCATTGTACCAATGATTTGGTACATTTCTTGAAATCGCAGCTCGGATGGATGAAACTAGATCCAGGGTCTTCTATCTCGTTCAATCATTCACTCAAGTATGAGTCTAAACATGCAAATATGTGATCTAAAGTCGAACATGGGAAGACACTGCATTATTACCAATCAATGATGTGAGCCTTTAACAAACACAAGAGAAATCACCAATAATGATAATGATCCTCAAGGTACTGTAGTACATTCTGCATGGTGTGAATATATAATTTGATGTCGAATACCATACAAAGTCTTTCGGTCGAAGGCCATTGATGTCAACCTATCACTAGAAACGTGAAACTTATCATTGATGTATGCAAGCCTCAAGGTACTGGAAGGGTGTTTCTAAGTCAACTTCTTGGATAATGAGTTGATTTCAACAAGAAGCGACTCGTCGCAAGAGGGACTTGATGTATCCCACATCAATGACACAAAATGAGTGTAATGTTTTTGGAGACAGAATTTGACTGATGACACAAGGTTCAGGAATGGCAGTCATGAAAATGAAGGTTTATGGTATTGCAAAGGATGAATTTTAACTGAATGAATTCTCTTGAACATGTTGGCGACACTGAAATGAATTGGTAGCATTGACCTAAAACAACGTGATGGATGGTATGATAGACCAATGGTATGATAACCATCAAGATGATAACCCAACCCAAATAGTCACGGTGATGAAGTGAAAGTGTCATGTTCAAGAGTGACCTGCTACCAAAAGTAGTTTACCCCTTTTTCCATTCTCCCCAGTCATTGCTAACGAGTACCTCTTTATTTTTAGCAAGCTTGAGGAGGATAACATATGCTTGTTGTATAATTCCACCCTTCAGGTGAATCCACCACTATGTGATGTTTTAATGAGTCTAGCGAAGGTTAAACTCGGTCTTGTCATGATTGACAAGTTTGTTGCTATTTGATGTTTTAACGAGTTTAACGACAAAGATAACTTGGTCATTTTCATGTTTAGAGAGTTTGAAAACGGACGAAAAGAAAAATCCACAAGTTATTTTTGGTAGATTTGTCTCTCAAGCCCAAAAAAGCGTAAAACAATATGAGAGAGAACCTATTGACCATGTTCGGTCAAAGAAATTCCTTTTTCATAAATAATCTATCTCAGCCCAAAAAAGGGTTAAACTTATACTGAGTAGATTTCATTTCCAATCTGTTAATGAGTTGAAAAGGACAAGTGCTCGACAATCTTTTCATATTTAGAGATTTTGAAAAGAGCTTAAAGAGGACTCCACTTTGAGGAATGAGTGGTGTCTAGGATAGAAACTGGTTCTGGTGATGTTGGAACTTCTCAAAAAATGTTGATTTATGTGAAGAGGTTGGCTAATAAGACCACTCATTGCAACTGTTCCTAAAAAAGGGTAAAACAACCAAGTGAAAGCGTATGATCGTCCAAGTAGATAGTGACGATGGAAGGAGAAAAACCAAGGCTCATATGACGGAAAACGCTGATAGAGTGGAAATCATGAGGGTTAAAATGGAAATGGGTTCATTTTTACACAAGATTGAACCATTGGGAACTATGCTTGGATTCAGTTTCATGTTTACACAAGCTTTAAATGAAAAACTATGCTTGCATTCGATTTACATGCCCCCAACATGATGACTCGATTCTAGGTGCATGCCCCCAAAGCTTCATTGCATTCACCTAAGTAGACTACTCGTGGCTATCAGGTGGATGGAATGAAGGTTCATTTACAAGATCAAGTGAAAGAATCGACTGGGATTTTTGAATTCTACTCAAAGACTCGAATTGGCACTTTGCTCTAGGAGACCTTGTTTCATTTTTTAATGAGCTTGACACAAGACAAGGAACTCTGCTCAGATTCATTGTTTTGGTTTTTAACGAGCTTGACATAAGACAAGGAACTCTGCTCTGATTCCTTGTTTCATTTTTTAACGAGCTTGACAGAAGACAAGGAACTATGCTCATGGGACCCATTTCATTATTTTTTAATGAGGTTGACATAGTATAAGAACTATCCTCATATTCCTTCTTTCATTTTTTAATGAGGTTGACACAAGACAAGGAACTGTCCTCCTGGACCTGTTTCTTTTTTTAACGAGTTTGACACAGTAAAAGAACTATCCTTGTATTCCTTGTTTCATTTTTTAACAAGCTTGACACAAGACAAAGAACTATGCGCGTATTCCTTGTTTCCTTTTTTAACTAGGTTGACACAAGACTAGGAACTACCCTAATGGGAGCTATTTCATTTTTTAATGAGGTTGACATAGTAAAAGAACTATCATCATTTTCCTCGATCACGACTCATAAGAGGTCATGACTTCCAGGAGGTTATCATCAAATGGGAGAACAATTCTCTAGAAGGGATCCATAGCAAGGAAGCCATTAGAGAGATCTGGTTCTAATGCCCCGAGTACATAATGTACAACATCACGGAATTGATCGTCAGTTGATGTAGGCATGGAACGGGTTGCCACATAATTGACCCATAGCGGGGAAGATACCATTGGGACAAAAGGACCTTTTAGGGAAGATGGTTGACTGGAAGCCATATTTGGAACGGGAAACAAAAGCTGGTCAACGGTGACAATTCACCTTCATGCGGGAAACAAATCACTCGAAAGAGTGTTGAAACGATAGCTCCCATGTCATAAAAATAGTCACACCCAAGAATTAAATTGTGATCTAAAGGGCTTGGGACTACCATCACATTCAGATAAACGTTTTTTCCTCCCAAAGTAATAGGCAACTGAGGAAGGATCCCTAGTGGTTGACTGGTTCCTTTGTTAAAAGCCAACAGATTCTGGGTAACTGGCACAAGTGGCAGCGAATTGAACGCTTGCCAAGTAGTGGAGGAAATGATACTCACAGATGCACCTTCATCTACAATAGTGCTAGATATAATCATATTACAATCCTGTACTATGATTTGGAAAGGCACATAAGAAGGAAGATAGAATCCTGCCAGTCAATTCCAATCAAAGGAAGTGATGAGACTACTTGCAGGGGGTACTGTAAGAATGGGAGAATTATTTCCTCAAGTTACGAGAAAAAGAGTATTTTCCTCTTGTCTTGATGGAACAAGAACGTTGCCTCCAAGCTCACAGGAATCTGAAGAAACGAAAAGAACCTGAGTGGTATCATATTCACTCTCTTCGGGAAGGTACGATTAACTAAAGGTCAAATCAGGTCAATTGTTTCCTCGACCCGTTGATTTGGGTCGGGTATAGACTCATGGGATTCACATTCAAAGAGAGTGGGTTTGACCAATGGTTGATTTGGGTTAGTCACTTTATCAACTAGTGAGGGATCAAGGGATAGTCTCCTGTAACTAGATGGAAGTTGTTGCAGTGAAGCAGGACAGTTATCCAACACTTTTTTGGCTCCATCAAAATAGAGACAAAGGTGAATGGGGTGATTCCCTTCACATAACCTATAGGGAAACTTAACTTTACCCTTCTTTCCATGAACTTTACTACATCTACTTGATGGTGTGTCACCAACATGATCTCTAGAAGTTGATGAGACAGGATGATGTGAATGGGAAGACCATTCTTCTAAGATCTGAGGAATACTAGAACAATTTCGAAGAAAATGGTCTCTCGCACAAAGTTTGCATGGATATCGAACTTTGTGAGGCTTGAAAAAAATTTTCTTATCAGATGTTGCTTTCAAAGAAATGGTTACTTGGTTTCCCCTTTGCTGAATTTGCTTCTTCCTCTTCTTCTTCCCTTTCTTCTTCTTCTTAGACACCTAGTCACTAGTACCAATACTTTCACTAGGCGAAGAGGAAGAAGGGGGGGAAGAAACAACCAAGGAAGAAGGCAAAGGGTCAACTTTAGGATCAACTAGAGGTTGATTTTGTCCAGTTGGAGGAGTAATTGATTGCAGAGAAATCATGACATTTTGAACCAAGTAGGTTGAAAAAAACCATACTGGCAAGCCAATGGAAAATCCTAGAAGGGGCAATGTAGCCATATATGGAGCACCAATATTTCCAAAAGGAGGAAAAGGACTAGGATTCCCATCAAAAGGAATTCTTTGATCGGTGGACTCTGGATTTGTTTCCATATGTCTCAACCTAAGACCAAATAAAGAGCGAGTGTGGAGGATGTTATCCACAATCAATTAATTTTATTTTAATCAAAGTAACATAACAAAACAAAAGAGGGTTAATCTAGGAAAAAGGTTTACCAAGAAATTGTGAACTGCAGAATACCTCCCAGCGAACTGAGAAGCATGGGCAGACAATCTCTCCAAATTCTATGTTTGGTGTATCACAGTACAAGGCAGCTGACTCGGTTACCTAAGGATGGATAGAAACCTAGTTTTGTCCTCCCATATATACTCGAAAGTATGTGGAGGCCCAATCTGTGTAAGCGTTGTCTAATGCAAAACCACACAGTGAGAGCATTACCATATACTTTACGTACTATAAAACCGCCTTATATACCCAAAGGTATGTGGACGAGCTACGATATACTCACGTACATGGAATGAGGTATCATACTCGGGATGTATTGCAGACAAGTTAGTGACAACTGCTTTGTTTTACGACACTGGAACACGTCTCTATCCTAGAACCACTAAATGTTTTTCATTAGGTGACAATGTTCCATTAGGTACATTGATGTTAATTTTAAGTTGATCTTGCTTAGGAATTTTCCTTTCAAGTTCACCACATGATGTATTTCGAGATTCCAAAGAATGCAACTATTATGATAAGAATTCTTTCCATTCAATTTAACAATGAAAATCTTAGCTAATAGGGATAGAGAAATCAGATTTCTTTCGATCAAAGAGCAAAGAACACAATCTAATGCAATTTCCCTAAACTATTCCTATGAGCACACACAAAATTTTCAATGCAAAATGCATGTATTTCTTTTCGATTTCCTTAATGTGAATATGAACAAAAGGAAACTAATGCACATACAATCAATCAATCTTTAGCAAGAATGAAGACTTTATGACAGTTCTGTTTCGAAGGGAAAGAACACTTTTATGACACTTTATTTCAAACAAAGATCAATCGACTATAATCTAACTTTGACTATGGATCGATAATGACAAAGAAAACATTTAAGAAAAATTAATCAACCAAGTCAAATTAGGGCTAGAAAAGGAGATAAAAACTTGTTTTATGAGACATGACATTCATTGATCAATCAACAAGCAATCAAACAGAGGAAATTTGGCAAAAAACTCAATCCAAAGGTGGGAAACTGACCCTAGGAGGATCAGCGCAACCCTGAATGGGAGACAATGCACTTCAGAGCACTGTCCCTAAGCCAAGGGTGCTCTGCAGTGCACTGTGTCCCTCACAAGCCTGCACTGGTGATAGTGAGCCATTTCAAGAGGGAAATTGACACAGTTTTTGACCAAAATTCAATGCAATAGAGCTGAAATACAATCAATGAAAACAAGTAGGGTCTGTAGAGTGTTCTAGGAGGTGGATAAGCTACTAGGAAGGATGATTTGTTCCTAGCAGAGTCACCAATTTTCTTTGGAGAATTTGGTATCTACGGATAAATACTAATTCCCTATATAAGTAGCCATATCTAGAACAAAAGTTTAAAGCACTTTAGCCTTTTCCTATAAGCAATAGATAAGACAAAGAAGATGAGAAGACCTACTTGTAGTTCCGCTTTCCTCTTGTCTCCTTTGTATCGATCCTGTCACTCCTTCCTATACTTAACACGCTTGAGAAGTACCTATAAACATCAACAGAAGGCAAAGAACTGATCAAAAGCAAAATATCTATTGAATACAAGTAAATGGAATTAGATACATTCACACATATAAGCATCATATAACATGATAAGCATATGCGAAAAAGGTTCAAATACTTTATTGAATAGAAGAAGGAATTACAACCATCAAGTCTGATTCGAATTCACTCCTTTAGCTTGGATCCCATCCAAATCACATCAAAAGCATGAAAAACTTGCAGTATAACAATACTTGTCTCAAAGTCAATTATCATAGCAACATTATCTCCTTACAATTCAACATAGTCCAGCCCCTTGATCACTTAGATGAGTGTTCAATTTATAGGAAGATGAAGGAGGTTATGTCATAAATGGGGGTATTGAATGGCCTTCCATACTTAGAATTAGTTCCATGGAGGAAGGGATGAGAGGATATGATGCATTTTAACTCATTCCTCATCCATTTTCGAGCTCATAGAAGTTGATAAGTGAGGGAAAATTCTATATGACTCCAAGAGATAAGAATATTTCCAAAACCCTATGTGAATTTCACTCAATCTCGCCTAGTGCAGGTGAAAGAAGGCCTAAGTGCTCTACAGAGCACCTTGGCATGGACTCAACTGCTCTATAGCGCACCCTTGCGTGGGCCTACCTGTGCTGGTCCCTTTAGAGGTTATTTCAGGATGTCTTCAAGTCATGAAACTATTTGGGAGGGGAATTCAAAAGGGTGACTTGTTTAGGGCTTGTAGCAATTGAAATTAGGGTTTGATGAGCCCTAAAACACTGATCTGGATGATGGGAGTGATGTGCCCAAATGGATCTGTAACACCTCCCAATTGGTGAGGTACTTAACAATGGGGACTCGACCAGTTGAGCAAACCCTTGGGGTTTTAGACTCCTATATATAGAAAGGAGGTTTTCTCATTTGTATCATCCAAGAATTGTTCATTTTTGTATTTAAAGGAGGTTGGGGCCTCGAAGACACTGATTTTGAAGTTGTTGATCTATCTTTTCTATATTTTTGTGAGTTGGTTGCCTAACATTTGGTATACAAACTTTGGATTCTAGGGTTTTGCTACTTAAAACAAGTACTCGTGGAATTTTCACTATAACATTTTTTCTATGAAGCTGAAAAAAAAAATTTGAGATGAAATCTTGATGAACTTTGTGTCCAAAATTCAGATCTTGTCTCACTTTAGTTTCAGAGATATGATCCAAGTAAGTTAGGGTTTTGCAGGCTCTCGAATTCCATCTCAAACAGGTAACCTTGGGAAAATCGTCATAACTTTCTCTCTGAGCATCAAATTTGAAGTTTGCAAACGAAGTCTGAAGGTCAAAACAGTGACATGGGGCACTTCGTACAGGTTCACTCTACTGAACTAGTCTATAATTAGGTCATTGTGGGAGATTTGGATAACGCTTTCTTGGAGAATCCAATCTCAATAAAACTTGTGGGGTTGGACATAGGACTCACAGGGATACCACAGGACACAATTTTAGAACATTGAGATCCACTATTACAAAGATACAATAGATTCAATATCGAGCTCCTACAAAGAAAAAAAAAAGATGTGTATTTTTTTTTAAATTTTCATAAGTTTTGTTTGAAAAAATAATTTGAAGTGATTCAAAGGGCATAGTGAAGCATAATACTCATTAATTGAATCCCCAAAGAAAGAAAATGGAAACACCTAGTAAGCAACCCGAAATTTCTACCATGACACATGAAGAAGGAGAAGAAATGCAACATGATATATCAAAATTACGAGACCAAGTGCAACAATTTTCGCTCTCACAAAGATTAACCAAAAACGAAATGGAAGCTAAGATGGATGGTTTGAAGAATAGCTTAAAATATGGCATGGAAGGATTGAAGAATGACATGAAAGCTAATATGGATGACATGAAAGCTAATATGGTTGACATGAAAGATAATATGGAAGATTTTAAGAATGGTTTAAAAGTAGACATGGAAGGTTTGACAAGGTTTCTAAAAGAAATGCTTCCTGATGGCATAAAGGTATTAGATGAAACTCATGATGAGAAAAAAAAATGTTAATATTGATTTCATAGACTCCAACATTGGATTGAAGACCCAACATGTTCCAAAGATTGATATGAGGAAGTTTGATGGCAAGGATCCCGTAACATGGATACTACAAATGGAGCAATATTTTGATCTCCATAATGTGCAAAACACATAAAAGGTATGCATTTCAACTTTATATTTGGAACCCAATCAGTTTGTATATTATCGATGGATTTTCTCTCGTAAAAATATTGTCACTTGGTCAATTTTTATGGAGGAACTTATGGCACATTATGAGGATACAAAGAGAAACACCTTCTTTAGTCAATTGATAAATATCTAACAAAAGGGTTCAATGGTGGAGCACATTGAGGACTTCCAAAAAATAAATATAAGGGTAAATGATATTCCAAAGGAGCATAGGATTTATGTGTTCATAAAGAACTTAAAGGATAACATCCAACATGAGGTTCACCTTTGGGAACATGATTCATTGGAAAAGGCATTCAGGTTGGAAAAAAAAATTTGAAAGCGAAATTATGGCAGTAAGGAAGCATACCACTCACAACTATAAAGATGGAAGTTTTTGGCCCCTAGCCTTCCACAACCTACAAGGTTGACACCAAAAAAATTGGAAAAAAAATAACAAATTGGCTTTGCTATAGTTGCGATAGAAAATTCATTAAAGGTCATCAGTTTGCCAAGAAGAAATTATTTTACATAGATTGTGAAGAGGAGGAAGAAAAGGAACAAGAAACGTCAAAAGAAGAGGATATACACCAGGAACCAACCCTAGATAAAGAAGAAATGGATCCAACCATATCTTGTAATGTATTAGCAGGAATTACCACTCCTCAAGCTCTCAAGATAGAATGACATATCAAGAAGAAAAAGGTAATAATGTTGATTGACTCGGGTAGTACCCATAATTTTATTCATTGTAAGATAGCCAAGGAATTGAATTGCTTCCTATATCCAACACCAAAGTGTCAAGTGATGGTTGCAAATGGAGGAAACATAAATTCCTCTGGAAAGTGCCATAATATCAAGTTATCCATGGGAGAATATGTATTTAATAGTCCAATTCTTTCCATTCCAATGGGTGGTGCTGATGTTGTGCTAGGATTCCAATGGCTACAATCTTTGGATACAATAGCTTATAATTTTCAAGAACTTTTCTTGATTTTTTTTTGGGAAGGATAGCAAGTTGAATTAAGGGGTATCCCAGGGAAACCAAGAAAGATAATCAACTATAAAGGAATGACAAAGCTTCTAAAGAAAGAACAATGGGGCATAATTGCATAATTACGTTCACTAGAGGTTCCCACATCGAAATCATCTATTTCTCTAGATCTCCAAAAAGTCTTGGACAATCATTCCAAGATATTTAAGACTCCCAAAGGCCTCCCACCTATTCGTGACCACGACCATGCTATTCGTTTGATTTCAGGAAGTTTTCCTCCAAACATTAGGCCTTACAAATATCCCTATGCCCAAAAGAGTGAAATTGAACGTATGGTTGCATAAATGATTGAGGATGGTATAATCCAACCTAGTTAAATTTCTTTCTATGATCAGTAGTATTTTTGCACAAGAAGGATGGATAGTGGTGCATGTGTCCAGATTATAGGGAGTTCAACAAGATCACTATTAAAGATAAATTTCCCATTCCAGTCATTGATGAATTATTGGATGAATTACATGGAGCAATTTACTTCACCAAGTTGGATCTTCATTCAGGATATCATCAAATCAGAATGAAGACTGAAGACATTCTGAAAACAACATTTAGAACTCATGAGGGTCATTATGAATTCTTGGTCACGCCTTTTGGCCTTATCAATGCACCTTCTACATTTCAAGGTTTGATGAATTCAATTTTCAAACCCACCCTTAGAAAATTTTGTGTTAGTATTTTTTGATGATATGCTAATCTACAAAAAGTCGTGGAAGGATCATGCTCAACATGTTGACAAGGTGCTCAAACTATTGGAGGAGAAACAATTATATGCAAAAACCTCCAAATGTTTCTTTGGAATATAGGAGGTGGAATATTTGGGTCATATTATATCTCATAAAGGTGTTAAGGTAGACCTTAACAAAATTGAAGCCATTAAGGAATGGAAAATTCCTACATCCATAAAGAATCTACGAGAATTTTTGAGGTTGACAAGGTATTATCGCAAGTTTGTTAAGAATTATGGGAGAATAACAACACCTCTAACAACATAAATGAAGAAAGATGCATTTTATTGGACTCTAGAAGCAACGATGGCCTTTGAACATCTTAAAGAGGAAATGTTCCAAGCACCGGTATTAGCTACGCTAGACTTCACAAAAAACTTTATGATGGGATGTGATGCCTCAGGAAATGGAATTGGTGCTACTTTAATGCAAGAAGGAAGACCCATTGCTTTTGAAAGTCATCCAATTAAAGTAAAGTATTTAGACAAAGCTATTTATGAGAAGGAAATGTTGGAAATACTACACACACTTAAGAAATGACGACCTTACCTAATGGGAAGGCACTTCAAGGTAAAAATGGATCATGATAGTCATAAATAATTTTTAGAACAAAGATTATCTTCACAAGAGCAACAAAAATGGGTCACAAAGATGTTGGGTTATGAATTTGAAATCATCTACGAAAAGGGAAGAAAATTTTTGTTGCAGATGCACTCTCAAGAAAGGATGAGTATGTGAAAGCATTGTTTTGTGCCATTTCTATTATCCAACAAGATCAGATAAACAAAGAAAGGGATGAATGGAAGAATGACGAAGAAGTGTGGGCACTCATTCAAAATTTGCAGCAAGATCCCAATACATCTGACACATTTAGTTGGAAAAATGATTCGCTATGGTACAAAGATCGCTTATACCTCTGTAAGAATTCCCAACTCAAACAAAAGATTCTTCTCGAATTGCACACCTCTCCATTAGGAGGGCACTCAAGATTTTTAAAAACTTACTATAAGGTTAAGAAGGATTTTTTTTGGGATTGCCTTAAATCCAATATTCAAAGTTTGTGGTGGAATTTTAGGTTTTCCAACAAAATAAAGTTGAAACAATTAAGACCCTGAATCTGTTACAACCTTTATCCATTCCAAGTCAACTCGAGAGGAAGTTTCAATAGATTTTATCAAAATTCTACCCAAGTCTGAAGGAAAGAGTGTCATCATGGTGGTAATTGATATGATTACCAAGTATACACACTTTTGTGCATTATCTCATCCATTTAAAGGCAATACAGTTGCTATTGCATTTATGGAAATAATACAAAAGCTACATGGAAACCTAAAGATTATTGTAAGTGACAAAGATCCCATTTTCACTGGAAATGTTTGGATGAAATTATTTTCTTGTTTGGGTATTTAGTTAGCTCATAGCTCATCTTATCATCCTCAATTTGATGGGAAAACTGAGATAGTGAACAAATGTTTGGAAGGATATATTCGTTTCTTTGTAACTTATAAACAGACAGAATGGTCAAGTGGTTGGGTCTCGCTGAATGGTGGTATAACACTTCCTTCGATACTGCAACAAAAATGACCCCATTTATGTCACTTTATGGATATCATCCACCATCCATCACATCATCTTTAAGAGAAAATTCTAAAGTTAAAGCAGTGGAAGATCACATCGAGCATCAACAACAAGTTCTTCAACTCTTAAAGGATAACCTCACTTTGGCGCAAAATAGAATGAAACAACAGGAAGATCAACATCACAATGAAAGAAGTTTTGATGTAGGTGACTGGGTATTTCTACGACTACAACCATACAAAGAAATGTCCCTCAAGAAATATAAGAAGGATAATGAATTATCACCAAAGTATTATGGTCCGTACAAGGTGTTGCAAAATATTGGTACTATGGCATACAAATTGAAGCTTCCTGCATCTTCTCGAGTGCACACAGTTTTCCATGTTTCATGCTTAAAGAAGGTTATAGGTGACAAGCTCCTAGTTCAAACAATATTGCCAAAACTTGTTGAGGAAGGAAAAATCATATTTGAACCAGAAGCAGTCATAGAAACAAGAACTCGACAACTACGAAATCGATCAATTTCAGAGTATCTCATCAAGTAGAAGAACTTACTCGCTGAAGATTCCACAAGGGAGGATGGGAATTTTATATAGAGGCATCCATAACTACTCAAGCGTTGAGGAAAACACTTTTTTTGAAGGAGAGGGGCATGTTAGATCTGTATAATACTAATGTATTCCCCCATTATTATTGTCAATGTAGCCCTTATTGTTATTATTGTGCCCCATAGAAGCCCACTATTGTTATTGTTGTGCCCTTACATTATTATTGTTATGTTAGCTTTGATTATATTATGACCCCTTAGATTCCTATACATAGAAAGGAGGTTTTTTCATTTGTATCATCCAATAATTGTTCATTTGTGTAATGTAAAGGAGGTTGCCTCCTCAAAGAGGCTAATTTTGAAGTCGTTGATCTATCTTTTTGTGAGTTGGTTGCATACCACAACACAACTGATAGAAAAATCACTTTTGTCTATTGTTTCAGCTTGGGATCATGAGCAGTTTATTGGTTCAATAGGAAGAAATACTCAATTGCTCTAACTTCTACTTAGGTTGAGCATATGGTTGTGAGCTTGGAAATTTGTGAAGCAATTTGGCTTTGGAAGCTTCTCATGGGACTATTTGATTAGGAGATGGAGCTGACTATCATTCATTGTGATAATCATAGTTGTATCAATCTATCAGATAATTTGATGTCTCATGACAAAACAAAACAAATTCATATCAGGTACCACTTCATTCAAGATTGTGTGTTGAAGGGGACAATAAATCTATAATATGTACCTATGGATTAGCAGGTAGTAGGCATCCTGACCAAGGCTTTGATAAAGGGAATATTTGTATTCTTCAGAGACAAGTTGGGGGTGGTACATAACACTTTCCATGCTAAGATGGCACATTGAAATTGTAGCTTGGTAGGTGAATTTACATTGTTCAAGTTCCATGACATATAGTGAATCACCAAAATTCTCTAGCAACAAAACTATTTAATTATTTCCTAAGTTTGGACCTTAGGCATAAATTCACTAATTAAATTTTTGACTTTATTAGCCAACTTCTATAAATTTAAAAATTTCAATGAAGGATTATATCATGACAATAGATCTCAAGTTTGGAGATGCAATCTCAACCCTCTATCACTTTGGAGATTCGGTCAGAAATTATAAAGAGGGAAATAGGGTATTGGAGTAGAAAATCGATTTGGCATAAGTGACTGGTGTTTCAACTAAGAAACCTAACTGATAGTAAGAGAAGGAAACAAACATGTCAAGTTTTAGGGGCAACAAATAAGACAAGTTTGGAAAGTAAGCAAATTGAGTTTATTTAAAATGTACATGTTGAAATTATCAAGTTCATATAAGTTGAAATGACTAGGGATGTATAGGTTGAAACAGTTGGGCCTTATAGGCCATATTTCCTAAAGCCATATATAAATATTTTTTTTGGTTGGTCAATACACCACATAGGGCAAGCCATGCTATGGAAATTTCTAAGCATTTTTGTTGTTGTTATTTTTTGAAGTGTATACTTGCTATAATCAAAATTTCCAACCTAATAGAAGCCCAAAATTTGTTGGTTTTCCTCATATTGGGGTTTCCAAGGTAAAATCGTGTCAAAATATTTTAATGTTCTTGGTTTTCTAATTATTTTATTTATGCTATGCATGTTGCGATAAGAACCTTGTGTATTTGGTTTGATAAAATTCAGATTTGAAATTTAATTTTTATTTGTGTTATGAGTATAATTTGTATTGAGAATAAAATCTAACATGGATTCAAGATATCTAACATACCATTGGTATATAACAAGTGGTTGGGTCTGGAAAAAATATCTAACTCAAGTAGAAAATGATGATAAAAGAGAAAAAAATTTCTAATGCTAGTTTTTTTTTTCAATTTCATTGGATAAGGTGAACTATTGATAATAATTCATGGATATAATGTTGGAAACTCAATCACTATTGAGGTGGTGGGGGTGAATTAGTAGTGATAACAAATATACAAATTTAAAACTTTTTCACCAAATAAATTGATCAAAAACTACACGACATATCATAGTAGATCTAAGAAAATAACCCATACTAAACAATTAACATAAAAATCATACCAAGAAAACATAAAATAAACAAATATATCTAGTGGAAACCTCGAAGGGATAAAAACCACCCTACTGCTAATGCTCTACTTCTCTTATTTTTATTGAATCTTCAAATTATTTTCTTTTACATTATTTAGCTAACCACTACTAACTAGGAGCAACAACTCCTACTATAGTTTGCTGGCTGCCACCAACTAGGAAACCCCAACTCCCTATCAACTGTTTTCTAGCCACTACCAACAAGGAGCCACTACTCCTATCTTGGAAAGCCACCACTTGCTGGATACACAATCTCCTCAAACTCTCTAGGGCCACATTTCAAAATATTTTAGACTAGACCCCAAATACAACATCAATAGAAAACACATCATTGCAATACCAATTCTCTCTTTAACACAATTATCAACACAAGTACATCAACACCACTCTCTATACAACATTTAATCACTCAACTCAACAAATAAAATCAACATAAACAAAACCTATCTCATCTCTTTAGCACTCTCACCAGACATTGAAAACATTATACTTTTCTCATCACTCAACCATATACAAGACCATTACAACATTAAACCCAACACATTAAACAACTATGACTCTGGTAGCAACAATCTCTAACTCAAAGTCTTACAACAACAACAATACATGAATAGAAGGCTAATTACCATGGACATACTTCAATGGTGTTAAGGTCTTGGATGCATACAAACTCAATTCACAACTATCATACTTTGTCCATAAGTATCTAAAATAATAACTAAATATGACACCTACAACACAAACTGTTAGCCATGAATCCTTTGCCCACACTTGATCTTCTATAGATTTTCACTGTGCCATATAACACCAATAATCAAATTCTATATTTTTCATAAATCTAGCTCTCTACCACACTATTGCAATGGTGGGAATTCTGAATACTTGACATCACTTCACAAGTAAACATGCATAAATATTTCAATATTTTGCTTGCACTTTGTCCACACTTTGTCTCCCTGCTATGTGTATACCATACTTTGCCTCTCTGTAATCTAAGTCAGATATACATTACTATGTCCCTACTGTTAGCTACCTATACCAATAGGTTTCATATTTCATGATTGGCAAAGAAAGTTCCAAATATGCTCTGCTTTGATGATGCAAAGATCCCATATTTCCAAGAGAAGACAAGGTGTGCATATAGCTTGATGTGTACTCAATTTTGATGGATGGTCCAACAGCCTAAGCTGGATCATGCCATGTTTTAAATTTTCAGTTGTAGAATAGAGAAAGAAGTCTGTCCAAACTGTTTAATCTTGGCAGACCAGTAGCTTAGGTAGAGAAGTAAGGTTCCCAATTGCCTAATCTGGGACCTTGGAGGCAATAAGGGTAGCATTAGATAGAAAATCAAAAGGAAAAAGCCAAAGAAAAGAAAAGGAAAATAAGGGTCTGCAAGTCTAAGTGCACCCTCAAAGAAGAAACAAAAAATGCTAGGCAAGTAGATGGGTAGGCAGATAGGGGTTGCAGAAATGTCATTCCTTACAATTTAATGTGTGCTAACCTGTTTACAAAGGAAAGTCAATAGGATTGAGAAGATCTTCTTCTCCATCAGCTTGCAGCAAAGCAAAGAAGCATGTCTAACTTCCCAATTTTTCCCTTTTCACTCCCATTCCTAACATCCCCTCATCAGTTGAGAATCATGGAAGAATTTGCAGTTTTATGGTGGTTCTTATTCCTTTAAAAGCCACATTTCTTGTCTAAAAATCTTTTCATTTTGATCTACTCCCTAAACTAAGTGATTTTCAAATCAACTTAGAGATATCACCCCTCATCCACCCTTTCATCCACATTAATCCCTAACTTCTATTATATAATTCCCCTATGTTACCCTTTCCCTACTATTATAACACCATGGTGTATAAACCCCAAACATTGTATAAATATCCCTCCCCTTGGCATTATAGCCATATGTCCTCTGTCAGGGATCAAATGGACATCTGGTCAGTTTGAGAAACCTAAGCCTTACCCCCTTCCCCCTTCTGAATCCATTTGACCCGTTAAACCCTTTATTTGCTAAGAAGACCTTATGAAAAACCCTTTTTACCCATAACCCGCTTCATTTGCAAAAAGCGCACAAATACCCACTTTTTCCAACTCCAAAGTACGGGCGCGATATTATTTTCATTTGAAAATACAAACAAAACCATATAATTCCACCGAAACCCAAAGTCCCGCTGGGCACTCCTTTCAAAAGAAAATAATATTTTATTACTTCCCCGCGCCCGTATCGATCGGCCATCTCAGCGTCCCGTCGACCGTCGGATCGGGCCCCTTTGATGCGACGGCCCTCGTGCATATCAGACCGGCCCCGACGTACGAGATTTACCTTCCGATATCTGTCAGAGGGTGACGTTAGGCCTCCGCCACGCGCCACCCCCACAGCGTATCGGAGGTACATCTGACATTCCAGCCTCCGTAACAAAAGCGGTGCGATATGAAACCGCCAACCGTTTCCGGTTTCGGGTGATCCGCCCTGCCAGCGTCACCGCCAGCGTCACCGCCGTGTCAGCGCTCCGTCCTCCAGTTGCTCCACCTGTCTGCCACTTCATCATCCCCGTGGACCCCTTGTATGCCGCCACGTCACCTGATGACGTCATGCTGACGTCATCCGACCTTGACCCCACCTGATGACGTCATGCTCACGTCATCCGACCTTGACCCCACCTGATGACGTCATGCTGACGTCATCCCAAAAAGGCGCCAAAGTCCCAAAAAACTATATTTTGGCCGAAATGTCGCGTTTTTTGCACTTTTTGCAAAAGACGCTGTTGTATCCTCTGCATGAAATTCATGTCCGAGCCTCCGCCAACCTGCTGAATTCAACCTCCAGACTGCTGGCGTGCCATTTCACCTGCATCCTTGACCTTTGCCGACTGTATATCAGGTATTTATCCGTGCAAATCCTTTCTGCGCCCGATTCTATCTGTAAATTGCCAAAATAGCTTAAAAACACTGAATAAGCAGATATTTCACCAGCAAAATTCCCTCTGCCTGGTCCCCATTGGCACCTAGAACGTCGAAATTCACCAGCTAAGCCTCGTTTACCGGCAATTTGATTAAAACTGCATTCTGTTCGCGCATTCGCGAAATAATAACCCAAACCATACCATTTTGCTGTAAAAGAGAGAGTAAGGCCAGACATTTGCCTTAGTTGTGTTCAAAGCAGTATTTTAATCGCTGCAACTCACCTTTTGTCCTCTGAACCCAAGTAATTCATCTTCCCGTTCAAAGAAACTCGTTAGTGTTGTTCGGCACGGTAACACTAGTCCATAAATCACAGAAATCCTTAAAAGCATCCATGGATCCACCAGTAGCCCTGGTGGCATTGAAGGTTGCTCCATTGAATGCCCCTCAGAGACAATTAGAGTGGCAGCCTCTAGCAGACCTGGATTATCAGATATCCGAAGAAATGTTGATGCCCAGCAAGTACCACATTCATCTGTTGAATGAATTGAGGATTAAACATGAAGCTGGAACAGATGTATTAGGTATTTGGGGCTCTTTTCTCCCTATCTTCAAGCTCCCACAGGTTAACCAGTTTCCTGAGCTAATTCATCTATGTGCTGAATGCTATGACCCTACTCAGAGGGCAGTGCTTGACCCCTCAGGCTCAGCTGTTTTCTATATCACTCCTGAAGCCATCAGAGAGATGCTGCAATTCAAAACTCAGAAGAAATTGGTTGCTTTGTCACTGAGTGATCTAATTAAGCAAGGAGCCAGGTTGACAGATGCTCAGGTCACCAAATTAAATCAGCTCTACATTGACTCTGACTCTGTCAAGTATCCTCCTATCAACCATGTGTACCTCAATCAACTGGGCAGAGATCTAGTAGATATGATCAGTCCCATTCTGGGCTACAATTCAATTGAGTTTGTTGATGAAACTGTGCTGGTAATGATGCTTATGTTTTCCCCTGGCAAATCTCCAGTCTGCTATGACTATGCCACTTACATATCAGATAAAATGCATGAGCAATTGATGAACCTGCCAAGAGAAAGGGTGTTCAGATACACCTCCTACATCTACCACTTAATGTTGTACTATCAACACGAGAAATTTCATTTTGCTATGAAAAGAGTGGATGCACAAGGGAACCCAAGGTCAGTAGTCTATTGGTCTTCTGCCTTCCACTGCAGATCTGAATCTCCATACACTTACTGTGAATTCATAGATCTCTTCATCCACCCCGCCATGTCTATGCTGATGAGCTCACCTCCTCCAAGACTTACTGATGAAATGCAAAGGGTCCTTCAGCTATCCAAAACATACAGCATTGAGGACTAGTACTTCTACCAACACCACACAGTTATCAGAATATATGGGTGTGAATTGCCTCCCTACAGATTGCCCACGTATGTACCCATGAGATTGTTTGCCCTGGAATACTTCAGGCAGTTTGGAAATGCCGATGTGCTGCACTTTTCAGGCAGAGGCAAGAAAGCACAACTGAAGGTCAGGAACCAACTTGGCCACTTTATCTATAACAAGAGGGAGGAAGGTTGGTGAGAAGCAGACAGAATGCTTGAGTCCCTTGGCCTTCAGACCAGTTTTCTTTGGACACCCTATGATCCCAATCACTTCATAACTCTAAGAAGGGTCAAGTATAAGCTATCCAGTTATGATCATGTAAGGATTCCTGACATAGAAAAACATGCAAATCAAGTAAAATGGAGGAGAGGAACCTTAGAGGAGGCTGTCACACAAGAAGAGTTAAATGAAAGAGCAATAAGAAATCTGAGGAAGATAGCTGACCTTGAGCTTTGTTCACAGGTGTTTACTCTTCCAAGCACACAAGTGGGAGCAGTTGCCTCGTCCTCAACTGTAAATCAGTAAGCAGCCAAAGCTAGTGAGCAAACCCCTAGCAAAGGCAAGGAAAAAGCGATGGAAACAGAACAACCACCTCATGAGGAGGTGCAGCAGCAACAGCAGTAGGAACAACAGCAAGAAGAGGGGCAGCATAACAAAGAGCAGCCATTACAGCAAGAAAGGGCAGCTGAGGCCCCAATTTTCACTGAGAAACAGGCTCAGAATACTGTGCCTCCCAGGAAAGAGACTACTACCGAAGCTTCAGTCCTCCAAACTCCACAAAAGGAGGATGTAAGTAGGAAAAGGGACAGAGAGACTCCCCTCACATCATCCATAAATCAGGGAGGAAAAAGGCATAGGATGAATCCCTTCTCTGAGGAGGAAATGCCAATTGGGCAGTCTCTGGGCATGGGCCCACCAAGTAGAGAAGCATCTGCTAGCTCCTTCCAGCAGGGACAAGACAGAACAGTGGGAGGAGAAGTCAGCTCCTCAAGCCACCAAAGAGAAGCTGAAGGAGGAATCAAACAGCAGTTTATTGACATTAAAAGGAAAAATGAGCCACTTAAAATAAAGCTCTACAACCATCTACTGAAAATGGCTCCTACTAACCAGCAAAGACTGATGTCTGCCTATGATGTTCAGGAGGGCAAAATGATCATGAGTCATTTTATGCCAGCTGTACTACAGCCCCAGTCCCCCGCAGATTATATAAGGACCAATCTTGAGGTCCTTGCCAAGGACATCCACCCAATGGACAAAATTGAATTGCACAAACAAACGGGTGAGATGGTGTATGCCTCCCTGGCAGACAAAACACTGGACAATTACAGGCTAGAAAATAGCCTAAATAATACAACTGCCCAGCTTGAGTTGGAAAGGGAATCCTCTCAAGCGAAGGATAACAGAATTAAAGCCTTAGAGGATATAATTATAGAACTTGGGCATGATCCCAAGGATATTAAGGCTGTGCAAGCATTGTTGAAATTAAGGGATGCAGACATGGCAGCCCTTAGAAAGATGGTCAAAGTCCCAGCAACAATTCACCCACAGACTGAAGAAGTTGCTCAGCTAAGGCATGATAAAGATGCCACTGCTTTGCTGGTATCCTTATACAAACAGTTAATCCAGACCCAAGAGAAGCTGGGAGAGTCAGAGGCTGCCCAGGCAGCATTACAGGCAGCATTGCAGCAAAAGGAAGGAGGTCAAACCTCTCAGCCTCCTCCTGAAGTAATTAATCTTGAGGAAGCTCCTCAAACCACTGCTCCTCCAACTCAACAAACAGAACCAGCAGCAACATCCACCTCAGCAGCAGCGCCAACAACAGACCAGGCTTCAAGCCTGGACATGCAGAAACTGAGGAATTAAATCCAAGCCCTGGAAGCCCAAATGTCAGAGTTAAAAGAGGCCAGGGAAAATTTGGGCAAGTTGAATGAAAGATATGATAAATCAAAACAGACTGTGGCAGAAAAGGGCAGGGAAATAAAAGCCCTTAAAGACAGGATAAAGGAGCTGGAAAAGGAGCTCACATTGGATAAGGTGACAGCTGAGCTCAAGACAGTGCTATGGGCCAACATTGGCCAATCCATCACTGACCAATGGCAGTACATTGAGACAATCCATGAGCAGTTGGAGCTCATTGCAAAGCACAGAGGGAAATCCAGAGATCAAGGGCATCTCTAGGCAATATGCCTGAGGTTGCCAATAGAATGATCAATGTGCTTAACAACAGAACAAGTGCTCAGTTAGCTACTATGGGAATCTCCAACAGAACTGAGACTATCCAGCTAATAAAGAGGGTCCTAACACTGAGAAACCTAGTGCAGACACTAGAAAGAAGGACCCAGGATATGCAGACCGAGGTCAATAGATTCATGGAAAAATTTGTGGCTTTGCAAAACAGAGGTCTTCCAGGCTTACTGAACAGTGCAGGAAAACTTCTTTCACATGAAAACTATGCCAAGAGGGTGAACACCTTTGCCACAAATCAGATCACAGAGAAAGCCAGCACCTCAGAGGAAACAGGGCCAGCAACAGGACAAAGTCTCTACAACAGGGTAGAGAGCTTATTTTTTATTATGGATGAGATCAAACATCTGTTTGAAGCGCCTCCCAATTTCTATAAATATACAGAGGCAGATGAGACATTAGATGCAATTCTCAGACATCAATTGCCCACACAGGAATGGTGGACTAAGGCAATACAGATGATATTATAAACCATAGCCTGTAAATCAAATTTTGTTATTTATTATTCAAATCTACAAGTGATCATGCACAGGAAAACTTGAAAAGATCAGCAAGCATGAGAGAGAAAGGGCTGAGCCAACTCAGCAGAACTATTTGGCCAACAAAGCACAATTGACAGCTAACAGGAAGCAGGGCCGAAAGTTACAACACGACATGCCATAAAGACGCATTTCTCAGAGTTAAAGCAGAACGGTTGGACCGACTCAGTGGCCTCTAAAGGCCAAAATATCTTCTGACAAACATAAAGAGCTTTTATGTTGTATTAAAAACAGTCATAACTTCTTATCTATTGTTCTGTACAAAGTTGGTGAAAACATTCATTTCTCAGATGACTCAACGCCTTAGATATTTTGTATAAGCGTTTGTATATATTTCCCCCTCGCATAAGCTTGCAGGGGTGGTTGTTGATTACTCTTCAAGAGTTCTTTTGCTGTAAAACTTCAGAGTTTAATAAAAAGGCCAATGGAATTTCCAAAGTCTGTGTTGTCTGAGGGATTGTGATGCGATTTGCTGAGTGCTACAGGATTCCTGCATGTTGTCATGACTCAATAAGTTTCCTTCGAACTTTCGTTATATTCCTTTCTGTTATTTTTCATAACTCATCCATGTTCTAGATTTCACAATTAATGGCAGAGAAAAAGACTAATTCCAGGATTTATTCATAGGATACCTTGAATTCAATCTATGCTATTACAAATGTTTTCTTCAGTTATGGTTATAAAGGTGTGATTCTTAATTGCTGCACCCCTACACTGTATCTTTCACAGAAAGTATTGTTTAGGAATTCAAGTCTGCTCCTTTACAATATATCTCTTTCTTACAACCCAGCTTAGTGGAAAATTCTTAATTTCTTTTCACTGGTTGCACACATTTCATCACTATAATATCAAGTTTGTTTCATGAGATATTCAAAAGGCCCTGCAGTTTCAACAATCCTAATCTACCTCTCAAACAACCAGTAACCAAGGACTCCATTGCCCAATGGACTAGAATTATATGAAGGTCTACACCTTAGGTACAGAAGACATCCCTCAACCAAAACATAAAACCAAAACCTGAACATCACACCTAGCCTAAAATACTATCAAAACAGAGACAAATCACAAAGAGAGAGCCCTCTCTGATTACAGTTTGGCTAGAAACCGTAATCCAAAGATTGGTTAGTGGTTACCCCGGCCGTATTCCCTTGGGAGTCATAGGGAACAACCTGGGAGTTAACATAATTGGCGACTCCGCTGGGGACCTGAGCATATTGTTTTTTAACTGTTGTCTGCCAAGACAGTGGTTTTAAAAGCTTGAGCAGTCCCTTAAAAACAGTCCTAAAAAATATCTTAATAATACCAGAAAGAAGTTCAGAAGCTGGCTCCTAAAAGGGAAACCAGGCACACTAGGTCAAACCCTGACCCAAATCCACCAGCAGTTTTTGAAAATCCAAATACAATTCCCAAAATAATTAGGAAACAGCAAAGGCAGGAAAATCCTAGCGATTTGAGTCCTGAGACAGCTCACCCTGAACCAGTTCCAACTCCTATCAAGGTTCTATTTCGGTCTACTCCTGTTTCCCCCAGTTCACCATCTACATCTCAAAGCCCTCCTTTCACATCTTCACCCACTACACATATCCCCTTGACTACCACTCTAGGTGCTGCTGCACCTGTTACCCTTGTGATACACATCGTTCCTTTCATCCCAGGTGCTCCTATAAATCCCCCAAACCTTGTGAATATGGCTAACAGATATGCAACCTTGCAGTTACCTGCTAATGTTGCAGCTCTACCCCAAGACTACCAAACTAAGATCTCATATTTTGACTCTACTGGCCCTTTCACAGCTATTCAGCATGCCAAAAGGATGCAAGATCATTTTGAGACCTATGAAATAGATGATGACAGTGTGAGAATGAGGATGTTTGTTCAAAGTCTGACTGGGGATGTAAGAACTTGGTTTAGATCCCTGAATGCAAATTCCATCACAACTCCTGATGAGCTTTATCAAGCCTTTACTAACAGATGGGAGAAAAAGAAAGATCCTCTGCACATACTAGGTGAATATGACACTATCAAAAGAGGTCCCCAAGAGACTGTTTTGGAGTATTGTGCAAGATTTAACAATGTATATAATGCAATCCCACAAAATTTAAGACCTCCTCCTGATTTGGCATTGTACAAATTTCCTGATGGTTTTGACCCCGATATGGCTTATCAGTTGAAGGAGAGAGCTCCTGAAACCCTTGCAGATGCCCAAAAGGTTGTTGTCACAGTGGAAGCTAACCTGATTGCCAAAAGAAACAGAGCAAGGTTGGAAAAGAGGACCACCTTCAAAGAAGAACCCTCAGCCTTTGATCAAAAACTGGATGCAATACTCACTGGTATGAAGAGATTGGGAGATAGAGTGGAATCAGTTGAGAGAAAGTCATCATGGGAAGCACCACAAAACAATCCTCCTAGGAATCCAAATTTTAGGAGAACTCAAAATCCAAACGTTGGCAAGGCCAGTTCTGACCCAGACATAAGACCCCCTTTCCAAGAAAATTATGCTGAGACTTCCACATCAACTGAGCCCAATGAAGATCCCCACATTAATTTAATGGGTTTGGATGGTGAAAGTCAAGTCTTTTTAACACAAGAAGATCATGAGAATGATGAAATCAAGCTGTTCCAAACCAAATCAGGTGAGTCATTTGACTTTAAGCAAGGCTATGACACAGCTGTTTATGAAGTCCATAAACAATACAAGCTAAGGAGTAGAACTGTAAATGTAACACAGCCTGAAAAGATAAAGGATAGCCAGCAGCCCAAAAGAGCCATAGTTACAGAGCCAAATAACACAACAGAATCACTTGCAAAGGAAGTAACCATTGAAGAAATCACTAAACCATTTTCTTCAAATCAGCAGCCCATGGCTACATCATCCTTGCACCCTAACCCAAGTGTCATTCCTCAAGAGATGAGCAAGAAGGGAAAGCCTCAAGATCAAGGTAAGAATCAAGAGGAAGAGATAATGAACAAGGAAAGAACTGTCATCCACAGCCAAAAGACCCAATCTGAAAAACCCTTTGACCTAGAAACTGAACTTAGAAAATTGAAGGTAGCTGTTCCTCTTTCAGAGCTAGCCAAGCATGACATTTATAAACAACAAATTAAGAAGTCCCTTCAAATTACTAACAACAAAGATGATGTCAATGTGCTGGATGATACCCCAGAATTACTATTTGGTCCAGAAGTGGATGGAAAAATAGTAGTCACAGGGATCTTACCTTTTTATGTCAGTTTACATGTTCATGATAAGATATTACACAATGCAATGTTTGACTCAGGTGCCTCTCACAACCTCATGCCAAAAGCAGTCATGGAAAGACTTAATCTAGATATTACAAGGCCATATAAGGACCTATTCTCCTTTGACTCCAGCCAAGTCAAGTGCTTAGGCCTAATAAAAGATCTATGTGTGTCTCTTGTTCAGTACCCAAACAAAACAATTCTAATGGATGTGGTAGTTGCTGACATCCCACCCAAGTATGGGATGATGTTATCAAGGTCATGGGGGGCTAAACTTCAAGGTTCCCTACAGTTAGATATGTCATATGCTACCATCACTGTTTTTGGGCAACCAAAGAGATTGTACAGAGAAACTTTAATGAAATACATGGTCAGCAGTGAAGAAAAGCCTCAAAACTTTCCCATATATGCTGTCCATTCAGACATAGACTCATACATTCTCTTCAATGATAATACAACTCTCTCAGATAATGAGGTTGAACCCAAGACACTCATACAAGAGGAAGACACTAATGAGCAAACTGCTACCCAAGAAACAATGATTAAGCAAACATTAAACATAGCTGGTGCTCAAGAAAGCGAACAGGTTCCATCAAGTGATCAGACTGTCATAGAAGACAAACCAAGTGAAAAATCCGAACTTCAACTTATGATCTCAGATCATAGAGGGGTTATTAAACCTCCCCTAGATAGAGAGAACCTATGGTTTCTTGAATTTGATGGGTCAGTCAACAAGTTAGGGGCAGGAGCTGGAGTTTGGATACACAATAAACAAAACAGTCATGCAGAAGGCCGAGCCTACAGACTAAATTTCAGATGCACCAATAACATGGCAGAATATGAAGCTCTTTTACTAGGCCTTAAACTAGTAAAGTCACTACAAGCCATAAAAGTATCAATTCAGGGGGATTCAGATTTAGTCATCCAACAAGTGAAGGGAAATTTTGTCACCAATGACAAGAGACTGAGATCTTATAGGTCTGCTGTGGCTGAAATACTAAGCTTCTTCTCTGAATTCCAAATCACCAAAATTTCTAGGACCCATAATCTTCATGCTCATAGTTTAGCCACATTTGCAAGTACCTGCAAGCTGCCTTTTGAGCCCCATCATCGCTTTACAGCTGAGGTAAAGCACAGACCTTCTGTCCCAAACAATGTCAAAGACTGGCAGGTATTTGAAGATGATGCACAAATAAACAACTTCTTGACCTTGCAACAAGAATTTGCAGGACTAAATATTGACACTGAAAGAGCAAGTCAATCACAAATACTTGAAAGAGCAAGTCAATCACAAATACAGTTTGAACAGACTAACCACCCAATATCACCCAAAACAGCAAAACAAATGCTAAATCCAACTATTTCCAACAAGGAGAACATACAACAAATTCAACAAACCAATCATGAGGAAGTAGCTGTTGTAGAGGCTGAAATCATAGAGCTGAAAGACAATTTTCTCCCAACAGGCCTAACTCCATTAGAAGACATCTTTGACTCTAATGACATCCCTAGAAAACCAAAAATGCAGCCCCTAAGTACAGCCATTGAAGAATGCAACATTGGCACTGTTGATAAGCCCAAGATAATAAAGCTATCTGCATCTCTGCCTCTTGACCAAAAACCCAAATACATTGACCTTTTCAAAGAGTTTCAGGATGTCTTTGCATGGGGTTATGAGGATTTAAAATCCTATGACACCTCTGTTATCCAGCATACTATCCCTCTCAAGCCTAATCAGAAGCCATTTAAACAAAAATTGAGAAGGATTAATCCCATGCTCCTCCCTTCAATTGAAAAGGAATTGCAAAAAATGTTTAAAGCAGGCTTCATAGCACCAATCAGGTTTTCTGATTGGATTTCAAATTTGGTCCCTACAAGAAAGAAAACTGGTGAAATAAGGCTTTGTGTGGATCTTAGGAACTTGAATCAAGTATCCCTCAAGGAAAATTATCCCTTACCCAAGATGGATCACATTCTTCAACGGGTGGTAGGTGCCTCAAGGATCTCATTACTTGATGGATTCTCAGGTTTTAATCAAATCTTAGTGCACCCTGATGATCAAGACAAAAATGCATTTACAACCCCATGGGGAACTTTCAAATATGTAAAAATGCCTTTTGGATTGAAAAATGCAGGGGCAACGTTTCAAAGAGCAATGGATATTGCTTTTGCCAAAGAGATTCATGACTTCCTTGTCATTTATTTGGATGACCTCACACCCTTCTCAAAATCTGACCAAGAACATTTGAAACACTTGAGGCAGATCTTCTTAACATGCAGGAAATATGGAATTTCCTTAAATCCTAAGAAGTCTCTGTTTGGTTTGGAAGAAGGCAAGCTGTTAGGACATATCATTTCAAAGGATGGCATAAGAATTGACCCAGATAGGATACAAGCTATCTTACAAATGCCCCACCCAAGAAATATCAAAGAATTGCAAGCATTCTTGGGAAAGATCAACTTCTTGAGAAGGTTTATCCCAAACCTAGCAGAACTGATCAGATTACTGAATAATATGCTAAAGAAGGATTCAAAAGTGAAATGGACAGTTGAAGCAAATCAAGCCTTTGAAGGTATAAAATTGGCCCTTACCCAGACCCCAATCCTAACAAATCCTCAATTTGACAGGGAATTTATCATATTTTCCTTTGCTTCCCAACACACAATTGCTGCTGTCTTGTTACAGAAAGATGACCAAGGAAATGAGAAACCCATTGCTTTCTTTAGTAGAGCTCTTAGAGATGCTCCCCTAAAATACCAAATCATGGAGAAACAAGCTTACGCTTTGGTCAAGGCCATCAAAGAATTTAGGATTTACATCCTCTATTCACATGTTATAGCTTATGTACCAAGTCCCATTGTCAAAGACATTCTCACCCAAGAAAATTTAGAGGGCAGAAGAGGAAAGTGGATTGCCAACATTTTGGAATTTGATATTGAGATAAAACCTACAAAACTAATAAAAGGGCAAGGTTTGGCCAAACTAATGACAGAAGCAAACTTCCAAGCCTTAGACATCAACCAGCTGGACAATGAACCAGAGCTGGCGACTCCAAAGATCAATGTAGCCTTTGAACAATCCCCTTGGTACTCTGATATATGTTATGTATTGCAAAACCTGTGTGCTCCCCCAGGATTGTCCAGAACTAAATGTAGATTCTTAAAAATGAAAGCCTCAAGATTTTGTGTTATGGACGGAAATTTGCTTTGGAAAAATCATGAAGGGATATTGTTAAACTGCTTAATAGAGAATGAAACTAACAATATCATGAAGGAATTTCATGCAGGTGATTGTGGTGGACACTTGTACTGGAAGTCCACTGTGGACAAAATACTAAGGGCTGGTTACTATTGGCCCACTGTTTTCTCTGATCTTAAAAAATTTACCACATCATGTCATAAATGTCAAGTGTTTGAGGGAAAGAGAAAGTTATTACCACTTCCCTTGAGACCTATTGCCACAGAGAGACCCTTTCAACAATGGGGCTTGGATTTTATTGGAGAAATTCATCCCTCATCCTCAGGCCAACATAGATGGATTTTAACAGCTACAGACTACTTCACTAAGTGGATTGAAGCTGTTCCATGTAGACAAGCAAATGATTCAACAATCATTCAATTTTTGGAGAATAACATACTGGCTAGATTTGGTTGTCTTGACAAAATAATAACAGACAATGCTGCTGCTTTCAGATCCAAGAAGATGGTGAATTTCTGCCACAAATTTCACATTACCTTAGGCCATTCTACTGCATATTATCCCCAAGGAAATGGCCTTGCTGAATCATCAAATAAAAGCCTGGTAAACATCATAAAGAAAGTGCTAGAAGAAAACAAAAAGAATTGGCATAAGAAGCTTGTGAATGCCTTATGGGCAGATAGACTAACAACCAAGAGATCAATTGGGACCAGCCCATATGAGTTAGTCTATGGATTAGAAGCTAAATTCCCTTCATCACTAGGGATTCCTGTCATGAAACTTCTTCAAGAAAGTCAAGCTGAACCAAATGATATGCAGAGAAGGATAAATCAAATAATATGTTTGCAGCAAACTAGAGATCAAGTGTACAGCAGAGTTCAAGTTTTACAAGAAAAGCTAAAGAAAGCTTTTGACAGAAGAACTAAGGCAGAAGACTTTAATGTTGGAGACAAAGTCCTCAAGTGGGACTCAAGAAGAGAGGATAAGGGAAAACATGGAAAATTTGATTCCCTTTGGACAGGACCATTTGCTGTTCAAGCAGTGCAAGGAAACAATACTTATTTCCTCAAAAGTCTTGATGAAACTGATTTGAATGAAGGTCCTGTAAATGGCAGGATGTTGAAGCACTATTTTGACTACTATCCATGAGGGCAGTTGTGTTTCCATTGTACATATCCAGGTGTATATATTGCTTTCTTTAAAAATATGTAAAAATGAAGTTTCTCAAGTGTTATAAGGTATCAGCAAAAGGCAAATAAGTTCAGAGATTTACCAAGATAGGAAGAGCACAATTTTGGCACTTCAAAGCAGCATACTTCAAGTGTTGGTGAAAGTAGTCAAAGGCCAAGGCATTCTGACCTGCTGTTCTTGCTCTTTCAAATGAAAAACCATCCCCATGTGGAGCCACTGTTAGCTACCTATACCAATAGGTTTCATATTTCATGATTGGCAAAGAAAGTTCCAAATATGCTCTGCTTTGATGATGCAAAGATCCCATATTTCCAAGAGAAGACAAGGTGTGCATATAGCTTGATGTGTACTCAATTTTGATGGATGGTCCAACAGCCTAAGCTGGATCATGCCATGTTTTAAATTTTCAGTTGTAGAATAGAGAAAGAAGTCTGTCCAAACTGTTTAATCTTGGCAGACCAGTAGCTTAGGTAGAGAAGTAAGGTTCCCAACTGCCTAATCTGGGACCTTGGAGGCAATAAGGGTAGCATTAGATAGAAAATCAAAAGGAAAAAGCCAAAGAAAAGAAAAGGCAAATAAGGGTCTGCAAGTCTAAGTGCACCCTCAAAGAAGAAACAAAAAATGCTAGGCAAGTAGATGGGTAGGCAGATAGGGGTTGCAGAAATGTCATTCCTTACAATTTAATGTGTGCTAACCTGTTTACAAAGGAAAGTCAATAGGATTGAGAAGATCTTCTTCTCCATCAGCTTGCAGCAAAGCAAAGAAGCATGTCTAACTTCCCAATTTTCCCCTTTTCACTCCCATTCCTAACATCCCCTCATCAGTTGAGATTCATGGAAGAATTTGCAGTTTTATGGTGGTTCTTATTCCTTTAAATGCCACATTTCTTGTCTAAAAATATTTTCATTTTGATCTACTCCCTAAACTAAGTGATTTTCAAATCAACTTAGTGATATCACCCCTCATCCACCCTTTCATCCACATTAATCCCTAACTTCTATTATATAATTCCCCTATGTTACCCTTTCCCTACTATTATAACACCATGGTGTATAAACCCCAAACATTGTATAAATATCCCTCCCCTTGGCATTATAGCCATATGTCCTCTGTCAGGGATCAAATGGACATCTGGTCAGTTTGAGAAACCTAAGCCTTACCCCCTTCCCCCTTCTGAATCCATTTGACCCGTTAAACCCTTTATTTGCTAAGAAGACCTTATGAAAAACCCTTTTTACCCATAACCCGCTTCATTTGCAAAAAGCACACAAATACCCACTTTTTCCAACTCCAAAGTACGGGCGCGATATTATTTTCATTTGAAAATACAAACAAAACCATATAATTCCACCGAAACCCAAAGTCCCGCTGGGCACTCCTTTCAAAAGAAAATAATATTTTATTACTTCCCCGCGCCCGTATCGATCGGCCATCTCAACGTCCCGTCGACCGTCGGATCGGGCCCCTTTGATCTGACGGCCCTCGTGCATATCGGACCGGCCCCGACGTACGAGATTTACCTTCCGATATCTGTCAGAGGGTGACGTCAGGCCTCCGCCACGCGCCACCCCCACAGCGTATCGGAGGTACATCTGACATTCCAGCCTCCGTAACAAAAGCGGTGCGATATGAAACCGCCAACCGTTTCCGGTTTCGGGTGATCCGCCCTGCCAGCGTCACCGCCGTGTCAGCGCTCCGTCCTCCAGTTGCTCCACCTGTCTGCCGCTTCATCATCCCCGTGGACCCCTTGTATACTGCCACGTCACCCGATGACGTCATGCTGACGTCATCCGACCTTGACCCCACCTGATGACGTCTGCTGACATCATCCGACCTTGACCCCACCTGATGACGTCATGCTGACGTCATCCCAAAAAGGCGCCAAAGTCCCAAAAAACTATATTTTGGCCGAAATGTCGCGTTTTTTGCACTGTTTGCAAAAGACGCTGTTGTATCCTCTGCATGAAATTCACGTCCGAGCCTCCGCCAACCTGCTGAATTCAACCTCCAGACTGCTGGCGCGCCATTTCACCTGCATCCTTGACCTTTGCCGACTGTATATCAAGTATTTATCCATGCAAATCCTTTCTGTGCCCGATTCTGTCTGTAAATTGCCAAAATATCTTAAAAACACTGAATAAGCAGATATTTCACCAGCAAAATTCCCTCTGCCTGGTCCCCATTGGCACCTAGAACGTCGAAATTCACCAGCTAAGCCTCGTTTACCGGCAATTTGATTAAAACTGCATTCTGTTCGCGCATTCGCGAACTAATAACCCAAACCATACCATTTTGCTGTAAAAGAGAGAGTAAGGCCAGACATTTGCCTTAGTTGTGTTCAAAGCAGTATTTTAATCGCTGCAACTCACCTTTTGTCCTCTGAACCCAAGTAATTCATCTTCCCGTTCAAAGAAACTCGTTAGTGTTGTTCTGCACGGTAACACTAGTCCATAAATCACAGAAATCCTTAAAAGCATCCATGGATCCACCAGTAGCCCTGGTGGCATTGAATGTTGCTCCATTGAATGCCCCTCAGAGACAATTAGAGTGGCAGCCTCTAGCAGACCTGGATTATCAGATATCCGAAGAAATGTTGATGCACAACAAGTACCACATTCATCTGTTGAATGAATTGAGGATTAAACATGAAGCTGGAACATATGTATTAGGTATTTGGGACTCTTTTCTCCCTATCTTCAAGCTCCCACAGGTTAACCAGTTTCCTGAGCTAATTCATCTATGTGCTGAATGCTATGACCCTACTCAGAGGGCAGTGCTTGACCCCTCAGGCTCAGCTGTTTTCTATATCACTCCTGAAGCCATCAGAGAGATGCTACAATTCAAAACTCAGAAGAAATTGGTTCCTTTGTCACTGAGTGATCTGATTAAGCAAGGAGCCAGGTTGACAGATGCTCAGGTCACCAAATTAAATCAGCTCTACATTGACTCTGACTCTGTCAAGTATCCTCCTATCAACCATGTGTACCTCAATCAACTGGGTAGAGATCTAGTAGATATGATCAGTCCCATTCTGGGCTACAATTCAATTGAGTTTGTTGATGAAACTGTGCTGGTAATGATGCTTATGTTTTCCCCTGGCAAATCTCCAGTCTGCTATGACTATGCCACTTACATATCAGATAAAATGCATGAGCAATTGATGAACCTGCCAAGAGAAAGGGTGTTCAGATACACCTCCTACATCTACCACTTAATGTTGTACTATCAACACGAGAAATTTCATTTTGCTATGAAAAGAGTGGATGCACAAGGGAACCCAAGGTCAGTAGTCTATTGGTCTTCTGCCTTCCACTGCAGATCTGAATCTTCATCCACCCCGCCATGTCTATGCTGATGAGCTCACCTCCTCCAAGACTTACTGATGAAATGCAAAGGGTCCTTCAGCTATCCAAAACATACAGCATTGGGGACTAGTACTTCTACCAACACCACACAGTTATCAGAATATATGGGTGTGAATTGCCTCCCTACAGATTGCCCAGGTATGTACCCATGAGATTGTTTGCCCTGGAATACTTCAGGCAATTTGGAAATGCCGATGTGCTGCACTTTTCAGGCAGAGGCAAGAAAGCACAACTGAAGGTCAGGAACCAACTTGGCCACTTTATCTATAACAAGAGGGAGGAAGGTTGGCGAGAAGCAGACAGAATGCTTGAGTCCCTTGGCCTTTAGACCAGTTTTCTTTGGACACCCTATGACCCCAATCACTTCATAACTCTAAGAAGGGTCAAGTATAGGCTGTCCAGTTATGATCATGTAAGGATTCCTCACATAGAAAAACATGCAAATCAAGTAAAATGGAGGAGAGGAACCTTAGAGGAGGCTGTCACACAAGAAGAGTTAAATGAAAGAGCAATAAGAAATCTGGGGAAGATAGCTGACCTTGAGCTTTGTTCACAGGTGTTTACTCTTCCAAGCACACAAGTGGGAGCAGTTGCCTCGTCCTCAACTGTAAATCAGCAAGCAGCCAAAGCTAGTGAGCAAACCCCTAGCAAAGGCAAGGAAAAAGGGATGGAAACAGAATAGCCACCTCATGAGGAGGTGCAGCAGCAGGAACAATAGCCAGAAGAGGGGCAGCATAACAAAGAGCAGCCATTACAGCAAGAAAGGGCAGCTGAGGCCCCAATTTTCACTGAGCAACAGGCTCAGAATACTGTGCCTCCTAGGCAAGAGACTACTACCGAAGCTTCAGTCCTCCAAACTCCACAAAAGGAGGATGTAAGTAGGAAAAGGGACAGAGAGACTCCCCTCACATCATCCATAAATCAGGGAGGAAAAAGGCATAGGATGAATCCCTTCTCTGAGGAGGAAATGCCAATTGGTCAGTCTTTGGGCATGGGCCCACCAAATAGAGAAGCATCTGCTAGCTCCTTCCAGCAGGGACAAGTCAGAACAGTGGGAGGAGAAGTCAGCTCCTCAAGCCACCAAAGAGAAGCTGAAGGAGGAATCAAACAACAGTTTATTGACATTAAAAGGAAAAATGAGCCACTTAAAATACAGCTCTACAACCATCTGCTGAAAATGGCTCCTACTAACCAGCAAAGACTGATGTCTGCCTATGATGTTCAGGAGGGAAAAATGATCATGAGTCATTTTATGCCAGCTGTACTACAGCCGCAGTCCCCCGCAGATTATATAAGGACCAATCTTGAGGTCCTTGCCAAGGACATCAACCCAATGGACAAAATTGAATTGCACAAACAAACGGGTGAGATGGTGTATGCCTCCCTGGCAGACAAAACACTGGACAATTACAGGCTAGAAAATAGCCTAAATAATAAAACTGCCCAGCTTGAGTTGGAAAGGGCATCCTCTCAAGCGAAGGATAACAGAATTAAAGCCTTAGAGGATATAATTATAGAACTTGGGCATGATCCCAAGGATATTAAGGCTGTGCAAGCATTGTTGAAATTAAGGGATGCAGACATGGCAGCCCTTAGAAAGATGGTCAAAGTCCCAGCAAAAATTCACCCACAGACTGAAGAAGTTGCTCAGCTAAGGCATGATAAAGATGCCACTGCTTTGTTGGTATCCTTATACAAACAGTTAATCCAGACCCAAGAGAAGCTGGGAGAGTCAGAGGCTGCACAAGCAGCATTACAGACAGCATTGCAGCAAAAGGAAGGAGGTCAAACCTCTCAGCCTCCTCCTGAAGTAATTAATCTTGAGGAAGCTCCTCAAACCACTGCTCCTCCAACTCAACAAACAGAACCAGCAGCACCATCCACCTCAGCAGCAGCGCCAACAACAGACCAGGTTTCAAGCCTGGACATGCAGAAACTGAGGAATGAAATCCATGCCCTGGAAGCCCAAATGTTAGAGTTAAAAGAGGCCAGGGAAAATTTGGGCAAGTTGAATGAAAGATATGATAAATCAAAACAGACTGTGGCAGAAAAGGGCAGGGAAATAAAAGCCCTTAAAGACAGGATAAAGGAGCTGGAAAAGGAGCTCACATTGGATAAGGTGATAGCTGAGCTCAAGACAGTGCTATGGGCCAACATTGGCCAATCCATCACTGACCAATGGCAGTACATTGAGACAATCCATGAGCAGTTGGAGCTCATTGCAAAAGCACAGAGGGAAATCCAGAGATCAAGGGCATCTCTAGGCAATATGCCTGAGGTTGCCAATAGAATGATCAATGTGCTTAGCAACAGAACAAGTGCTCAGTTAGCTACTATGGGAATCTCCAACAGAACTGAGACTATCCAGCTAATAAAGAGGGTCCTAACACTGAGAAACCTAGTGCAGACACTAGAAAGAAGGACCCAGGATATGCAGACCGAGGTCAATAGATTCATGGAAAAATTTGTGGCTTTGCAAAACAGAGGTCTTCCAGGCTTACTGAACAACGCAGGAAAACTTCTTTCACATGAAAACTATGCCAAGAGGGTGAACACCTTTGCCACAAATCAGATCACAGAGAAAGCCAGCACCTCAGAGGAAACAGGGCCAGCAACAGGACAAAGTCTCTACAACAGGGTAGAGAGCTTTTTTTTAATTATGGATGAGATCAAACATCTGTTTGAAGCGCCTCCCAATTTCTATAAATATACAGAGGCAGATGAGACATTAGATGCAATTCTCAGACATCAATTGCCCACACAAGAATGGTGGACTAAGGCAATACAGATGATATTATAAACCATAGCCTGTAAATCAAATTTTGTTATTTATTATTCAAATCTACAAGTGATCATGCACAGGAAAACTTGAAAAGATCAGCAAGCATGAAAGAGAAAAGGCTGAGCCAACTCAGCAGAACTATTTGGCCAACAAAGCACAATTGACAGCTAACAGGAAGCAGGGCCGAAAGTTACAGCACGACATGCCATAAAGACGCATTTCTCAGAGTTAAAGCAGAACGGTTAGACCGACTCAGTGGCCTCTAAAGGCCAAAATATCTTCTGACAAACATAAAGAGCTTTTATGTTGTATTAAAAATAGTCATAACTTCTTATCTACTGTTCTGTACAAAGTTGGTGAAAACATTCATTTCTCAGATGACTCAACGCCTTAGATATTTTGTATAAGCGTTTGTATATATTTCCCCCTCGCATAAGCTTGCAGGGGTGGTTGTTGATTACTCTTCAAGAGTTCTTTTGCTGTAAAACTTCAGAGTTTAATGAAAAGGCCGATGGAATTTCCAAAGTCTGTGTTGTATGAGGGATTGTGATGCGATTTGCTGAGTGCTACAGGATTCCTGCATGTTGTCATGACTCAATAAGTTTCCTTCGAAATTTCGTTATATTCCTTTCTGTTATTTTTCATAACTCATCCATGTTCTAGATTTCACAATTAATGGCAGAGAAAAAGACTAATTCCAGGATTTATTCATAGGATGCCCTGAATTCAATCTATGCTATTACAAATGTTTTCTTCAGTTATGGTTATAAAGGTGTGATTCTTAATTGCTGCACCCCTACATTGTATCTTTCACAGAAAGTATTGTTTAGGAATTCAAGTCTGCTCCTTTACAATATATCTCTTTCTTACAACCCAGCTTAGTGGAAAATTCTTAATTGCTTTTCACTGGTTGCACACATTTCATCACTATAATATCAAGTTTGTTTCATGAGATATTCAAAAGGCCCTGCAGTTTCAGCAATCCTAATCTACCTCTCAAACAACCAGTAACCAAGGACTCCATTGCCCAATGGACTAGAATTATATGAAGGTCTACACCTTAGGTACAGAAGACATCCCTCAACCAAAACATAAAACCAAAACCTGAACATCACACCTAGCCTAAAATACTATCAAAACAGAGACAAATCACAAAGAGAGAGCCCTCTCTGATTACAGTTTGGCTAGAAACTGTAATCCAAAGATTGGTTAGTGGTTACCCCGGCCGTATTCCCTTGGGAGTCATAGGGAACAACCTGGGAGTTAACACCTACAAAACACTTTTTACATACCATAGTTATATAATCTAGCTCTATTGTATAACGTTACTATTTCTATGCTATCTTAGGTAAGAGAATGCATTCCAACCATCAACCCAACATTTTTCCAACACTAGGATATAAATAACTATGTCCTAACATTCCAGATCAATCAAAGCCAATGATCAATGTGTGACTAAATCAACCACTCCCTTCGAAGCTTCTCTGAATTACCATAGGAAATCCATTTCTTCCCTTATGATTTCTTCTTTTTCTCATCCTACATGCTATAATGCACCCTATACATTTAGGAAGTGCATTATAACACACCCTGGAGACTGATGACCTGCATTATATAATGCTCTATATTCACTGTTCACCTGCATTGTCGGTGTCAACTGTCAATATCTTCACCTACAACTATCTCCAAACCTTGTCATACCTACTGCAACTTCAACATACCCTATCCAATCTCCCACAACTCCTCTGTAACTGATGGGCCTCCCAAATAGGTATAATTTAAGGTCCATTTAGCCATCCTTTGTCATTTTTAAACCTCTTCTTTTGCATTTAATAATGCATTTTTCAAGATATAATGTATTATTATGAGGGTTAGGATATATTTTCTATATCCTGTAGCCTAATACATTAAATGTGCATGATATTGAGGATTTATTGTGCATATCACATTAGAGACTGACACAAGAAAATCAATGAGGCTTGTTCCTTGTTATATGCTAATCAAAACTCAGTTGACTCATGAGCAATTACTACCTCTCTATGGTGAGTACACTAAGGGACCATATCCATTTTTTTAGGAGTTTTCAAGGGAGGAAATCACCTCTTTAAGGAGGCTTCCCCCTCACCCAATTTTTTTATAAATAAGAGAGCCTAACAGCTTAGTAGGGATTCAAATTCTATAGGAAAGATAGTTATTATCTTTTTTTGATCAAGTAAGAGTAGGACCTTCTATTAATCTAGCCAATGATACATAGTTTACAAGTCGCCGCCCTAGCTCTATAAGAGTGTAACAAGCAGCTGGTTAGGTCCAAATCTGGGACACGCCCTCAAAACCATGAGCAGTATATAGAAAGAGAGGAACCCTGACCTCCGTGGAAGAAAGGTCCAAAGAACCGAGATTTATAAAAATTCTAAGGAGACCCCTTGAGGGTCCTCAGGACATACACCCATCCGAATGAAACAAAAGGGTCCCAACCAGAGACCTGTCGAGCACGGGCCCGAAGAAAACTTTAGGCCAGATTTTAGACTTTATCGGATCCAGAACTCCGAAAAGACAAGCACGATCAATCTACATTGTTGATCCCCCCACCACGGATCCCACAGTCTACACGGATGTCGAGTGAACAAAAGGTGTGAAGCATAACCACCCAATCAGGGCAGTATTTTGACTCCTTTCTCAGCCACATGTCACACGCGGAAAGTAATCAGAGCCTTGCCGCAGAAAACAGAAACCGTGTAGACCCCACCCAATAAACCACAGATGGTATTAACAACAGACGCCCCACGGACATGCACGATCAATCTGCACCGTTCATCAACCTCCACAGATCCAACGGTATACGCTAATATCAAGTGAACCAAAAGCACAAAGAATAACGGGCAGTATTCTCTCACCTTTCGCCGCTATGTGTCACACTCTGAATGGAATCGGAGCCTTGCCTCGAAAAACCAGAGACCGTATAGACTCGGCTTGATAAACTGTCGATGGTATTAGCATTGGATGCCCCATTGACAATCTGGGGCATACTTTCTCGCCGTGTCGGCCATTGATCCATTGCAACGGATAGTTCTTGTGCCCTCCTCCCAAAATCTCTATCTCCTGAATTGTTTCACTCCATCCTGTTAGTCCAAAGTTCCATATCTTTGTCTGCCTGACAGAGACAGTACTCCCACAATTTTCCTAGGGGTAAAAACTCCCAAATAAATCTAGAATCCCTATCCAAATTGGTAACTCCTTCGTTCGCCAGGCGATCAGATAACATGTTAGCTTTCCTTTTCACATGAACAAAACGAACAATTTTTAAGGTTTGCAGGTGGGAGTGGATGCGTTGAAAGATCTGCAGAAGCCTCCAATTCTTCGAAACTTTATCTGAAGAAGAACCATTACACATTTTCTTGGCCACTGTGATAATTAATTCCGAATTTGCTTCAATGATAACATTGTGAGAATTCGAATCCAACAGGATTTCTAGGCATTGTTCTAAAGCCATTAGCTCCACCATATTGTTAGTTGATTTTCCTAGATGGCCATGGAAGATTTTATTTACTTGACCTTGTTCATCCCTTATAGCCCCTCTAAAGCTAACTAATCCTAGGTTGCCTTTAGAAGCGTCATTTATATTAACATTTAGGAAACCATGAGGAGGAGGTTTCCAGATGATACTCTCTGCATTTATTTGTCGTAACCCCTTGGTCAGGCCCTGTGGGTCTATGGAATGAAGACCCAACTGATGAATGATGCTCTCCTCTTGGGGTAGAGGAGGTTACTTAGGAAGTGTCCTCACCAAACTTATTACTGTGTCTTTGAGCTGCCTTAAAATTAGGTTAGTTATGTGTTGGGGTGTGCTTGCCTTGTTTTTGAAGATCCTACTGTTGCGCTCTTTCCAGAAATTCCAGACAACAAAGCCTGGGACTAAAGTCCAGGCTTTATTGATAATTTCATTTCTTGAGAAATTCTTCCTCCATTTCTTCAAAGTTTTGGATATGTTGAGGTTATCTCGATCTGTGTGTCTAAAAATTGAGGCCACCTAGTCCCACACATGGGATGTGAACTGACAGAGGTTGAGAAGGTGATCTGTCATCTCCTCATGTAGGTCACAGAGGTAACATTTGGAGGGACCAATAAAGCCTTTTTTGAGGAGATTCTCCCAAGTTAGGATTTTCCTTTGATGCACTAGCCATATAAATAGCTTAATTTTCATCCTGTGGGGGCTCTGCCATAGTTTTTTCCATACTTGATTAGGGTTCAAATAGTTAAATCCTGATACTTCTAGTTTAGCTTCCTTGATATTGAAGTCACCTTCGGCATTATTTCCCCATCTTAATTGGTCAGGTAAAGAGGATACCAAAATCCTTCCATGCTGTAGTTCCTAGGAGGGAGCATCTACTAGGGCTCTCATAGGACTCCCATAAGGATGGTCTAGATCCTTCCACTTCCTCCATTTTCCTTCATTACTATCTTGGTCCCAAAAGTCTTTGACCATAGGTAGACCTTTGTTATATGTATCACTTTTGAGAGCAGCTAATTCCTCCTTATAAAGGTTGGGTTCTTGTTGCCAATTATCCTCCCAAAAACGTGCAAGGTTCCCTGCTTGAATTTCCCAGAAGCTGTGTTGCTGAACAATACTTTTATTTTCCCATGCAAGGCTCCAGATATGGGAGCCCTTGATTTTCCTTGACATTCTAATGTGATCCTTATCCTACCAATACCTAGCATATTTTTGTTTCCATAGCTTAGCCCAAGGAGCAGTCGGCTCCTTAATCCATCTCCACCAAAGCTTGGCTCCTGAAACTTTACTAAGGGTTTCAGGGTCATGAAGCCCCAGACCACCATGGATTTTAGGCTTGCATATCTTGTCCTAGGCAAATAAGGTCCACTTCTTTTTTCTTCTCCTCTGCCCCACAAAAAATATCTCTGTATGTTCCTAATTTGCTGCTTAATGCCTATAAGAGCTGGAAGAGTTGAGAACATGAAAACAAGAATTGCCTGCAAGACAGCCTGTGTGAGCACAAGGCGTCCTACCAAATTAAGTGTCCTGCATGTCCACTTTCTGTCCTTGTCCTAAAGTTTATTTATTAATGGTTCCCACACTTTCTTGCTTAAAGGTTTATCAGTGAGAGGGATGCCTAGCTACTTTGATGGAAGTTGTTCCCTTTGAAACCCAAGAATTCTAGTAATATTTCTTTGGATAGCAATGTTAGTGTTAAAGAAACAAACTTTGGATTTGTTGTGGCTTACCTTTGTGCCTACTGCCATAGAGAAGTCATTTAAGATGTGTTTTATCACTTGGGCTTCCTTAACTGTGGGGATGCCCTGTAGCATTGTGTCATCCATGAATTGTTGATGAGTGTTTGCTGCTCCATCCAAAGTGAGTTTGATTCCCTGTATTTGTCCTTCAGCATTTTCCATTTTGATTGCTCTGCTTAGCCCTTCCATAATGAGAACAAAGAGGAAAGGAGAGAGTGGATCTCCCTAACTGAGACCTCTGGAGGGTGTAAAGGTTCTTGATGGAGCTCCATTAAGAAAAATGGAAAAAATTGTCATGGTGATAAGTGCCATGACCCATCTTATCCAATTTTGGTCGAAGCTAAAGGCTCTTATAATTGCTCTGACATAAGACAAACTTAGCTTGTCATAGGCTTTTGTAAGGTCCAACTGAATGATCATACCAACTTGTTTGTTTCTTTTGAGAGAGTGTATTACCTCATGAGCCTAGATGATGTTGTTGAGGATTTGTCTTCCTTCCACATAGCCGGTTTGCTCCTCTGAGATGAGAGATGGTAGAAGGGGCTTGAGTCTATTGGCAATCACTTTGGAAATAATTTTGTACACCACATTACATAAGGCTATGGGTCTAAAACCCTATGGAGTCATGGAATTTTCCTGTTATGGGATCAAAGCTATGAAGGAGGCATTATGAGCCCTCAGAATCTTTTTGGATTTTCTTAGTATTCCACAGCCTCAAGTATGTCCTATTTGACTATTTCCCAGTAGGCTTTGAAGAATTCTACATTGAAACCATCCGGGCTTGGGGATTTTTCATTTTTTATTTCATAATTGCTTCACTGACCTCCTCTTCTGACACTGGGTTGTTAAGATTATGGTTGTCCTCTCTAGTAACCAATTAAGGGATACACTGGGTGAAAAGGTTGATGAACCTGGATCTATCCTCTGGAGTCTCCTCTACTATACTAAGGAAGTGTTGTATAAGGATTGATTCCATATCATTGTGAGAGACAATCTCTATCCCTTGAGAGTATTTGAGCTTTGTGATTCTGTTATTTTCCCTGTGAGCCATGGTGGTTTTATGAAAGAATTTTGTATTCCTTTCTCCCTCTCTGATCCACTGTATTCTTGATTTTTGTTTCCAGAAAATTTCCTCATGCAAGAATCGGTCTTCCCATTCTCTTTGCAAAGCATCAGTTAGCCTTTTCCGCTCCTCGGTAAAGCCATCTGTGATGCTGATCTGATTGATCTCCTGGAGTTTTTGGCCAGCTTCTCTTTTGGCATGGAAGATATCTCCAAATTCCTTTTTGTTCCATTCTTTAAGTCGTGACTTGATGTGTTTGAGCTTCTGCTGGAGCATGAATATTCTAGTGCCTTGAATGTTCAAATCCTCTCTCCACCATTTGTCAATGTTACTGGTGAATTTAAGGTGTGAGAGCCAGGCATTTTCAAACTCGAAAGGTCTATTTCTTGGTGTGCCCATAAAGGTTGCCTCCAGCTGAACAGGCTAGTGGTCCGAGCCTCCAAAGGGCAGAATGGAAGTTGTCATGGCAGGGCTTGTGAGGATAAGATCCTCTAAAATAATAAATTTGTCAAGTTTGGAGGCCACCTGAGAAGTCCCTCCCCTCTTGTTGTTCCAGGTGAAGGTTCCGTTTACTGTTTCAATGTATACTAGCCCCATGTTCATTATGAAGTTCTAAAAGGCCATGGAGTCTCTTCCTAACTGTCTAATACTGCCTTTCTTCTCTGAAAGAGATCTTATCATATTGAAATCTCCTACAACGATCGAGGGAATATTTGGGCGTCTTGCTCTAAGATCCTTAAGGGAGATGAGAAGTTTGAATTTGTCTGCTTGCTTTTGAGGTCCATACACATTTGTGATCATATATATTATCTTATCACCTACAGGTTGACATGTCAGAGAAAGATAGTTCATGGATGCTTCAACATCCAGGATTGTGAATTTCTGTGGATCCCACAATGTGAGAATCCCCCCCGCCGAGCTGTCTGCTTTAACCTCTAGATACTCATACTTGATAAGCCACTTATTGTGAATCTCTCTAATCTTATCCATCAAGCATTTTGTCTCTTGAATAAAAACCATATTTGGTTTTTCTTTTTAATTCTATTGCTGAGATTTCTTTGTTTCCTTCTCTTACCTAAGCCTCTAATATTCCAGGTTGTGAGCTTCATTATGAAAGGTTAGAAAGATAATAATTGGTAAGATCTTTCATCTTACCTGAGTTGATCAATAGCTTTCCACATTCGTTCAACAACTCATTCTGTCTTTTTCTTCCTCTTTTCCTACTTGAGTTCTTTGGAGATTGTGCCTGTGTTATTCTCCATCATTTTGACCCCAATATGCTCCTGGCTTTCATGATTTCTTTTGAATCCAACTCCCTTCAATTGTGATCTCCATATAAAAAGCTGTTGGACCCTGTCATAATCCTATTTTGGCAAGGAGTCTACCCCTGTGACCGCCCCTTGTTCTAGAAATTTTTCTAGATCTAGGTTTTCCCTGTTCAAAATCTCTTGTAGTTCATGATCCTCCATACCCGCTTCACTTGGAGTCATCTCTAGATCCTTACTTATCTCCATGAAACTTGGTAGATCATCCTTTTGCTGGTTGTTTACTATGATGTCTTCCATATCATCTTCCTTTTCCTTCTCATTTATTATTTTTTTCCTTATCCTGGACTGTTTGCTTGATCCCCTCTTCTTCCTCTCGAATCTTAAACCGATTATGCCTTGAATGTTTTTTTCTCATTTGTCTTCTTTTGTGGACATTTACCTCTCTTACTTTTTCCCCCAACCTTGGTGAAACCCTCATAACCTTTATCCATAGTAGTTTCCATTTTTCCTTCCATATTATTTGATGGGTAGTCTCTGAATAAATGTCCATGTTCATGGGATTTACGACACCTGAATGGGATATGCTCATAGTCCATAGTTTGCACCCATTCCTCATCATATACTTCTAGAAATATTGCTTCCGGAAGGGCGCCAGATAAGTCCATCTCCACACATATTCGGGCAAAGGATGTATATTTTCCTTTCAGGGTTGCCTCTAAGATCTTTAGAAAGTGTCCCAACTTGTTTCCTATTGTTTTCAGAGATTCTGGTAGCCAATAATCCAGAGGAAGGGAGTATAATCTAATCCATACCAGCACCTATGTGAAAGTTTCACGTTCCAGGACAAAGTTCATCATCCATGGCTGCATGTAGAGTCCTGCGGCAGCGTAGAAATATGGCCCACCTTTGAATACTCTGTCTTTATCCTCCAGGCTTGCGAACACCACTGTGAAGAAGCCCTTAGATCCCAGATGAAGGTGTATTTCCCCCTTTGGTTTCCAATGAATCCTTATCCAAATGTGCAAATCCCTCTCTGTTGGCCATAACCCCATAAATTTTCATATGATCGCATGTTCTGTCATATGATCTCTATGCGCTTGAAGTGCCGGATCACTCAGTATGACCCAAGGAATGGTACTTGTCTTGGGTTTGTAGACCCCATTTTTTCTTATGGAAGTAGGTTTCTCACCACTACCTTCATTCTCCTCCTCCTTGTTTGTATCCCATTGATCTCCTTCCTATTCCTGAAGTGCGTTCCTTCCCAAAGTTTCCTTGCTTCTTGCCTCTGAAACTCATTCCAGAGGTTTTTTGAAATGCTGATTTCCTTTATCCTTGCTTTGATCTGAAACAACTTGATTGTAGGAGGGAGCCACACTCCCCCCTGTGCAGTCTGCCATGGTACCCAAACTTCAAACCCTCACTCTGGTACCCAAACTTCAAACAGGAAAGATAATTATTATCATAAAAGGAGACTTCTGCCTATTATTTCAGTTTTTATGTTGCATGTTTGAATAATTTTGAGGTTCATGAAAACCATTTATTTTTTCTTAACCTGAGTTTGCTTCAAGGGACTTGAGTCTCCTTTGGTTAGGGCCTAAGCCAAGTGTGCAAGCCCCTTCCTTTGTACATTTCCTTTGCATGCATCTAGTCTAGTTGTGATTTTCTGCAAATATTATTTATGGGAAAAGCATTGTCCTTGCAGGTTTATAAGTGGGATTCCTATTGAAGGTTGGTTGTGTACCTTGTGATGATAAGCACCAAAAACAATTTTCTTTATACAATATGTTTTCTTTATGTAATAGTAGTCTCCACTATAAATTCAACTCATCCTTTGCATTGCCATTTTGTTTTCTGTAATTATTAGCTTCATAGTTTCTTAATCGTCTTATTAGATGAACATGTACTTTTCTTGTAGATGGAATACATTTCTTAATAGATTGAATTAGCGTCATTTTCAAGAATTGACATCATTTCCCTCATCACCTTTCCCTTCACCACTCTCCATTTTTGCAAACTGTCCACATGCTGAAAACTACATAATCAAGCTACAAGAAACTTCTAGCCTTGTTTCTTCCCTATGTAAGTCAGATCATTGAGTGTGCCTAAGCTTGGTATGGTCCCTCACATCCTTTAACAACATCCAACCTCCTTTTTCCATCCTCCAACCCACTCCTAAACTCCATAGAAGTTATCTTAGATGCTTCCTATAACAACACACAAATTTCTCCAAATCTCCTCCAAAATCACATCAAAAGTTTGTCCTTGATTTTTCATTACTCAACAATGTCATTTAAGCGTTGAATATGGATTTTAGAAGACCAGAGAAGTTTCATTCCTGTAATTAGGTTATGCTATTTCTACTATTTGATAGGCAGAATAGGATTAATTTACCTTCAACATTATTGAGCATTTGCTTTGTCTTCCTGCTAGTAGAATAGGTTTTACTTCATTAATTTCCTTTCCTACAATAACATAGATGTTCTTCATGTAAATAAATTAAATATTTCATTCTATCATTTATTTTCTGCAAAATAAATTAGGGTTTCTTTCTATCATTTACTTTCATGCAACCAGATTAAGGTTTCCTTTATGTCATTTAATTATCTACAATAGAATAGGTTATATTTCAAGTTGTTTCTATTCTTGCAAAATTCGAATAGGCTTGTTTTCCATTTACTGATTTTTCCAAGTATTTTCTGTAGTACAGTGGTCTCTGTGCATCTTAATGGGCCACTTCATTGCATCAGATCAACCTAAGTAGAGCAATGCCTGATTTACATATAATACTGATACCTCTTAAGCTTGTACGAAATACATATTGATAATTAAAGTTAATTTCCTTGGGATTTGCAACATTCTTGTTGTAATAGTGGGGCTCATCGGCAATCATCAAGGACACCCTCATAATGCTATAGTTTTCCAAACACCTCTACATCAATTTAGGATCATGAAGGCCTAGTTGGCCAAACACCTCTACATGGATCATGAGGGACTAGTTGGCTAAACACCTTTGCATCAAGTCAATGGTAAATAATCTCTAGTAGATCTTCATTATGACCATAGACCATCAAGATCATGAGGGCCACCACCAACAAGTTAACATCAATGCCAACAAGAAAGGCTTCCATAGTGCCAACATATAAATGAGTATTTATATGGTTAATCACCATTTACAAATGGAAACAAGCTATTAAAAACATTGATACAAAATGAATCTCATTGATGGACCATATCAAAGATGATGTAGTGGGTACCAATTGTTTGTAGGGGTGATGTATGAACATTGCTTCAATGTAGACAAAGCTCAATATCTTCTCTTTTGATTAACTAAAATAGACATTATTAACGTTGAGTGGAATTCTTCCTATTCTAGATGAAATGAATGTTGCTTTGAATATGTCTCAAAGTCACACAAAGTACATTCAATAATACACAAATACAATAAAATTAGCATTCATTTCAATGGATAATTTTGTAGGAAATAATGCAATCTTTTACAAGTCCATGGTTTACAAATTGGTCAATGATCATCAATACATAAAATACTATTTATTTTTTAATTTTAATGAAAACGGGATACTATGTATGGAAATGTGTGGGTATATGGTTCCCTTTCATTATATTAAATATACATGACAAATCACCTAGGAATGCTCCATGTTAAGAGATCTATTTGACAATGTTGTCATTTTAGTAAGACAAATATTGACAAAAATTGCACAATCACGAGAATCAAAGAAAACATAATGATTTTCTCAAGATGAATTGTTGGATGCCATGTTTGTGGTGTATCCTCAAGACTGGAATAATAAACAATTTCAAAACACTTTAAGAGATGATTTTGTGGCTAAATAAAAATATTTGGTGTGCTACTTTTTCCATAAGGTATAAGTACATGAAGGATATATTCAAGGTATTTTACATTCCTCAAAATTTTTTCAACAAGCCACACACTTTGTTGAAACAATGTGGAAGAAATTTCATGTTTTGGAGAATCCTCTAGAATATGGTGCAATAACAAGAGTAAGGACTATCTTAGGTGCTAGACAATACTTATGGTAAAATATATCAGAATATTTCAAATTAACAAATTTGTTTCAAACCACTATTTTGGGATAGAGGATGAGATTATTTTTAATGCACTATAATTTTTGAAGTCAAAGTTGAGGAACAAGCTTGATAAACATATGGATATATGTTTAAGATTACATGTTACAAAGTATGGCAATAACAATTTTCTATATGAAAAAGCACTAGCTATTTAGTGGTCATATTGTGATACTAGGGGTGAAAAATATACAAAAACCTCTTTAATGAACTTGATATGAAGCATAATGCTTTGGAGGCTCAAAATGATAGATCATTTCGAGAATATTATGTTCGCAATGAAGACAATGAGGACTAGGAAGAGAATTGGAAAATTGATATACCACAAGATTTTATATAGTCCAATATATATTAAGGATGAGGGGCCACTTATTAGTACCTTCCATAGCGGGAGTATATAAATTGGCTTATGGTCAAATTTATTTGACTTTTATTTTTGATAAAAAAATTATCTAATATCTTCAAATGTTTTGTAACATTTTTTTTTGAAATTTAAAAAAGTTAAAAAAAAAAGAAGAGAAAACTGTTTTTTGATTGGTTACAATTTTTGATTGGACTAAGTACCTGTGGATAGTTGCAACATTTGTTTAAAAAAATTCACAACAAAATGAAATAAATTTAAAAATAACACATAATCCCTCCATTGATTGAGGGCAATGAATGCTGATCATCCACACATTAAATCATTAAGAAAAAATAAAGTTCCAGAGAGAGATTTTGATTCAAAGGTGTGACATGTTGAAGATATTTTATTTATCTATATTTTCCCTTGTAATTCGTTAATAATGCTTTTTCTAGAGCATTGATCATTTCCTTGTATTCTTTTGGCTATGAATTATTTTCCTAGGGTTTCATGTTTTTTGTCTAATACATTGTCCTCTGATAGGTCTAGGACCTTAGCATATTCAATATTTTGTTCATAATTTATGAGTAGCTATTTGTTTTGAATAATTTTTGTGGTCCATCAAAGTTTTGGCAGGTCTTGCAGATCTATTGCGTTATATTTACCTTGTAATGGCTACCAATCTTTTTCTATTTTAGTTTAAGATTTTTTTGTTAGCAACTGTGTAAAGTCTTGATGATATACAATTCTTTTTCCTATTTGAGATTTTAATAAATGGATTTTGGTTGTTACATACAAGAATGCCTAAGAAGGTTCACTATTAACAATAATATTTTACTTTCTCAAATTTTGTTAGCATATAGTTATCAAATTTTATTTGAGTTAGGGTTTCTAAGATTTTAAATTGCACCTCTATTTCTAGGTTGTTATTGAAGTTCTTATATTTTTTTGTAGCATAAATTTTGATATCTCTAAGTTGTTAAGGTTATGGGATTTTCTTCTATGTTTCCATTTATACGTATTTTGTTTTATTCTTTCAAACCTTTACTACATCTTGGAACTATTCCTTTGATGCATGTTTTCTTTTTAAAAAGACTTGTGTTGCCTTTTTGAAGGTTTTCTATTCCTAGAAGTTGTCTGATGTTGTCTGTATTTGAGGCATCAATTTTAAATATCATGTAGGGTAGAGAGGGGATTTTCATTTTCTAGTGGAATTATGTATTGTTCATTTCTTTATGTTGTGTATTATCTTAGCTTTTATATGATGTCTCTATTTTTCCTTTTAGTGTGTGCTTTGACAACTAAATTGCATTATGATGATTTTTAGGTATATCCAAGAGTTGGATAGAGTTGTAGGAGTAGAGATCTTTTTAGTGTTGGCATTATGATGCATGTGTTGTACTTGATGGCAAACAACTCATAGAAGATCAACTCACTTATATACATCTAGATGAATCTACGGAAGAGATATCAGATGACAATTCTTAGTATGACAAGTCCAAAGGGGGAGATTATTGGCATTATGAGACAAGTGTTGTCCTTGATGGCAAATCACACAAATGATAAATTATAGTGCAACAAAGTTTCCTTCATATAGAGAAAAGTTCACGCACTTTTATGTAGAGAAACGTTTATTCCATGTAGAGAAAAGTTCACGCACTTATATGCAGAGAAAAGTTTATTTCATGTAGAGAAAAGTTCACGCACTTTTATGCAGATAAAAGTTTATTTCATGTAGAGAAAAGTTCACGCACTTTTATGCAGAGAAAAGTTTATTTCATGTAGAGAAAAGTACACGCACTTTCATGCAAGGAAAAGCGTGTATATGTTGGAGAACTTAACTTTGGTCCATGGTAGTTAGTCCTTCGTATTTGAACTTTCATGCAAGGAAAAGCGCGTATATGTTGGAGAACTTACCTTTGGTCCATGGTAGTTAGTCCTTGGTATTTGAACCTATGGTTTTTCATGTAGAGAAAAAGTTCACACACTTTCATGCAAGGAAAAGCGCGTGTATGTTGGAGAACTTACCTTTGGTCCATGGTAGTTAGTACTTGGTATTTGAACCTATGGTTTTGGACCATGGTACCTCGTCAGAAGTGTTGATCTCATGCACTTTCATGCAAGGAAAAGTGTGTATATGTTGGAGAACTTACCTTTGGTCCATGGTAGTTAGTCCTTGGTATTTGAACCTATGGTTTTGGACCATGGTACCTCGTCAGAAGTGTTGATCTCACGCACTTTCATGGTTGGTTCATGGTATTAGTCCGATAGTTTTTGATCCTATGGTTTTGGCTCGTGGTATTGCATCCAAAAGTGTTGATCTCACGCACTTTCATGGTTGGTTCATGGTATTAGTCCAACAGTTTTTTGATCCTATGGTTTTGGACCGTGGTATTGAGAAACAACTAAGGTTATAAAAGAGGAAGGAGATCATTTGGCAAAGTATCATCTGAATTATTGAATATCTAGATCTGGAATACAGTGATTGGGTTATGGTGCAGATCTGGATCTGAGCTAAAGAGGGATCTCACCGGTTGATGGAGAACAAGATCTAAGGATAGATCGGGATCAAATGGTTTGAAATGAACTATCTCTATATATTTGATTATGCTTATTCTAGATCTGTATATTGAATGATCCGAACTGGGTTAAGTTTGAAATCGCTGCAAGTCATGTTTGAATATTTATAGATCTGTACGTGGGTTGGCTTTGGTGTAAGCGCGTATATATGCAGGTTTGGTTCATTGTAGTAGAGTATACAATTTGAGCTATGATATTTGAAGTCACAGGTGGTTCTGGTTGTTGATGGGTTCTGATGACATTTTAAAGGTGTCAGTATTCTGCATATCCTGTTTGGTTGATTGTGTTTAGCTTCAGTATTGATGGATGAAAACTAATATTGGATCAGGATCATAATGACTCATATTTATGTGATCTGATGGACTAGATCTGGGTGATAACACATATATTATCCTTGTATATGTATTGATCTGGTGTTTGGGTGATTCATAAGATTGATTGATTATGTGCTTCAATGATATTAATGGGACCAGTATGAAAATTGGATGAAACTTGGCCTTTCAGATTATGTGTTGTGCTTCAGGAGTATCCAGTCTGAAAATGCATGAAACGTGGTACCTGGAGGAGAGAAGATTGTAGGCCGGCGCCTACGTACTAGTATCTTAGCTAGTACAAGAACTAAGTGGGTGGCAGCTCCCTTCCAGGAAATACTGGAGAACGAGAGAGGGTTGTTGATTCGGATTTAAATAGGAACGCAATAAATTACAGAGATAACCATAAATACAGAGATGAGATAACCATAAATATTGAGATGCAGCGGAAATAATACTTCATTTCATTACTGTGAAATACTGAAATATGCTTACAAACAGAAATGGAAAGAAACCAGCTAGGGCGATGGTAGCTTATCTCTGAGAAGAGATGTGGCCATGCCTCTGAACTGTTCTAAAAACTGTATTACAATGAGGCTCGAAGGCCTATTTATTGTTGAGAAACAATCGAAAACCCTTCACATCCCGAAACATAAACCTAGAAGATGAAACACCAAATTGTGGGCCCCGTTTGGGTAAATTGGTACATCAATTTCCCGGGGTCGTAACTTTGGCATACGATCTCCGTTTGATGCGTACGATAGTTCATTAGAAAGATCTATCCGAGTACTACCACTTTGGGAGGCAACATCGGTCCATGGACCCATGTTGCCCCAGAATCCCCAAAAAACGTCGTTTAGGGCCTCAAAACGGCTCCGAGAGTTCAGGACCCGAAAAAATGCTAAAAATAGTAAATTGTGCTACAACTTAGGAAACTGAAAAGACTGAAAGAGACAGTTGTGGGGGTCCAAATGGGTTGGTGGGTGGCCACCAACATCCACCTGGATCATTCCTCCCCCCTTAGGAAGCAATGGTCCCCATTGCGTTGAGTTCCTCCTTGAGATGAGGAAGCTTTTGCTGAGCTGGGTCTCTGGTGAGCTGTTCTGCACTCTCTGATGTGTCCAGAAATGGTGGAAAGCATGGTCGACGATGGTCCACATTGAATACTCGGTGCAAGCGAAGGAATGGAGGAATGTTGTGCTTCAAAGCATTGTTGCCCATAGCCTTGGTACTGCTGTGAGGACCATGTCGGAGTGGTCGGAGCTTCTGATGGGCTCTTGTAAGGCGTTCTTTCTGCAGATGTAACCAAACTTTGTTGCCCACCTGAAACTTATGTGGTACCCCTGTGGGTGAGGAGAAGTTGTTCCTGTGTTCTTTCATGACCGTATCCCTTTGTTGCTGCTGCTGCGTGTAGGAACCCTTTGCAGGGGTCATGGATGTAGCAACAATCTTCCCCTTATTCTGGGAGTGAACCAGACAGATGAATTTCCTGGTCTGTGATATGAGCTTGCTGCCTTTCTTGGTAGTGATCAAGGATGTGGCAGTAGGTGGGGCTACCTCTGGTATCCTGTATAATGAATTATTCAAAGAAATAATGACAACACGAGGCCTTGACTCATACACAGCATGTCGCCTCCACAAGTATGGCTGGCCTAATAATACATCGCAAACATCCAGAGGTGTAACATCACACAATACCTCGTCTGTGAAGGGTTTGATGCTGTAGGGAAGGCGGTACTGCTGGCGAACTTTGAGATCTCGTCCTTCATGAAGCCACCCGATACTGTACGGCTGTGGGTGTGGTGTAGTCGGTAGGCCCAACCGCTTCACGACCTCTACTGAAACGAGGTTCTTTTGGCTGCCACTGTCGACAATGAATTGTAGCGGCGAACCCTTCACCCACATCTGTGAGTGGAAAAGACGCTCCCCTTCCTCTGGATTTTCGGGCTCATCTTTCTGGATCTTGGCGGTGGCAACAGTGGCGCTGGGATCCGCATCAATGATCTGCTTCCCTTTACCATTCCCCTTGTCGGGTTCTGGCTCAGGGTCGGAACATGCATCTGATTTGGAAGCCTTCAACTCGGCCACCAGCGACTGCTTGGTCCGACACTCACTTGTGTTATGAGTGGGACTTTTGTGGAACTCACACCACTTTCCTGTGTCCTTCTTTGGCTTCGTGGTGTTGTTCTTTTCTTGCGGCTTCGACGGGTTGTCTTGGGTCACCCCGCCTTGGCTTTGTCCTTTGGGCTTCGGATTTGCAGATCCAAAGTCTCGCTTCTTCTGTTTAAATTTTTGCTCGATTTTGACAGCGTATCGGTATGCTGTGCCAAGTGAGGAGATGTTCAAGAACCCCATCTCTTCCTGGATGTATCTGTGTAGGCAGCCACGGTATTTGAGTACCAGATGCAGCTCAGAATCTTTGATACCCAACTGTGTGCGAAGGGTATGAAAAATGTTTGTGAACTCCGGCACATCTTGGTCTCGTCCCTGCCGCAGTGTGGTCCATTTGATGTATTTGTCCTCATAGCTTCCGACAGGGTAGTACTGCTCCTTGATGGCATCCCGGAAGTCATTCCAAGTGGGTGCGGATGAAAATAGTGAGCCTGTACTTTCATCCTTCTGCTCGCTGTAGGTTTCCCACCAGTCCTTGATGTGGGGGGCTGCTTTGAGAAGAGCGAAAACAATCTTTTCCTGATTTGAAAATTCATGAACAAAAAAATACCCATCTAGCAGATTTAACCATTTATCTATAGCATCTGCATCTATCTGACCCTCAAAGATGGGGATTTCAAAATTAACTTGTACCTTGAAGGGTGTGGTATTTCCAGAGTCGCTGTTGGAAGCCGATGCGTCACCTCTGGGTAGCCGCTGAAGGATCTGCGCAAAGCTATCCATCATCGCGTTCCTTTGCCGTTCGAGCGCTTCTTCGAGCAAGATTTTGATAGGATCTCCTGCCCCCTCGTCTTTCTTCTCGTCCGCCATGGGAGGCCGTCGGGATTTGCGAGGCTGGTCTTGCAAAGGTTCAACCAGTTCAAGCCCTAACTCTTTATATCCCGACCTTGTTGGGGACATGCAAAGAAAAACAGAGAAAAAGCAGACCGCTCTGATACCACTGATCCGGATTTAAATAGGAACGCAATAAATTACAGAGATAACCATAAATACAGAGATGAGATAACCATAAATATTGAGATGCAGCGGAAATAATACTTCATTTCATTACTGTGAAATACTGAAATATGCTTACAAACAGAAATGGAAAGAAACCAGCTAGGGCGATGGTAGCTTATCTCTGAGAAGAGATGTGGCGGCTACATGCCTCTGAACTGTTCTAAAAACTGTATTACAATGAGGCTCGAAGGCCTATTTATTGTTGAGAAACAATCGAAAACCCTTCACATCCCGAAACCTAACCCTAGAAGATGAAACACCAAATTGTGGGCCCCGTTTGGGTAAATTGGTACATCAATTTCCCGAGGTCGTAACTTTGGCATACGATCTCCGTTTGACGCGTACGATAGCTCATTAGAAAGATCTATCCGAGTACTACCACTTTGGGAGGCAACATGGGTCCAAAAACTGCTAAAAATAGTAAATTGTGCTACAACTTAGGAAACTGAAAAGACTGAAAGAGACAGTTGTGGGGGTCCAAATGGGTTGGTGGGTGGCCACCAACATCCACCTGGATCAGTTGTAGCTCTCTGTAGGTAGAAGCCTGCGTATTGGTATAAGACTGCACCAGTACAGAAATATTGTAAAAGGATTTTCTTATTAAGAAGAAGATTGAGATGACTTGCAGCAAGTGGTTTTCTCCCACATTGGGTTTCCACCTTATATCATGGTGTTCATGTGTGTGACTTATGTGTGATGATCTATTCTATTTATTGCACCTGTTTACTGTTAATATGGTTGATTATGTTCTAATGCACTCATTAAGGATCAACTAACTAAATCATAAGAAGTTGTGGAAGTAGCATATACGAATCTGAATATGGAAATGGAAAAGTTTTATTGATGTGATAATACTGATTCACCCCCCCTCTCAGTATTATTTCCAACAATTGGTATCAGAGCAGGTCCTTTGGTAGAAGCTTGATCACTTGAAGGAGATCCGTGGAACAATGGGAAAGAAGCTTAAGAAGAAAGCTCATAAGGAGAAGAAGACATCTCAGAAGAACTATGACAGTGGGAGAATCGATTGGGGATTAGGTATAAGAAGCTCTTCAGATTCAGATTCAGATTCGGAATCATTTCAGAATGAAGATGAACTATCAGGTATGAATTTGCTATCCTCTGATGTTCCAGCTATCTATCCATTTGGAAAAGATGGAAGTGATAACGAAACAACTGAATGTGCTCTTATGGGTGAGGAAGAAGGATATCAAATAGAAGCAGAATTTAACAGGCTGACAAATAAAATTAGTAAACAAGAAAGACTTCTGAACATAAAGAGTGGTGCCCTCAAAGAAGCTGTTACTAGACAAAAGGCTCAACGAGAGTTATTCAAGGAGAAATATCAAAAGTTGCAGGTTGAAGCAACATCTCTAAGAAATGAAGTCAATGGAAAGAACAAAACCATCAAGAAACTCAGAGATAGATCTAGTTACTATGAAAGTCTTGAAGCCACGATTCGCTCTCTAAAGGAAGATCTTGAAGAATCAAAGAAGCAGAATAAAGATCTAGTCCAAGATATTGAAAAACAGGGAAACGAAGTTATCAGCTTAAAATCTCAGCTAGAGTGTGCCTTCAGAATTCGTCAAATGCAACAGGATCTGAATGAAGAACAAGAAAAGGAGATTCTCAAGCTAAAGCATTAGTTGGAAGAAGAAAGGAAAGCTGAAGAAGACATGAAGAAGCAATATCTAAAAAAAGAAGAACAACTTCAGGTTGAGGTAAATATCTTGAAAAGTAAATTAGAAGAAAAGGATAAGCTCTTACGTTTTCAAGATAGTACTAAAGTCTTGGATGATATTCTTAATAGTCAAAGATCTCCTGCTATCAAGACTGGTCTTGGCTTTAATGAATCTGTTGAAGGTGAATCTAGTTCACAAGGTGAGGCAAGGAACTCTAAAGAGACATCTAAAATGATCAACAAGGAGATAAGAGAGATGAAAGGTCAATCTCATCATCAACCAAGGAATGAAATTCGTCAAAGAAAATCTTTTACTCCTCCTATGAATAATGTTGAATGTTATGTATGTCATAACCTTGGACATGTTGCAGCCAGAAGAAGGGTTCAAGATCATCAAACAAACAGATCATCTCAGTCAAGGTACTTTAATGGATATTGCTTTTCTTGCAATATGTTTGGTCACAAAGCTGCTGATTGCTACAAAAGGAATATGAAACATGTAAGATGTTATGCATGTAACAAGCTTGGACATATAGCAAAGGAATGCAGGAACAAAGCACGAACATCACACCAAAAGGAGAAAACATCATCACACTTGAAGATATGGAAGAAAAAGGAAGTTCAGGCAGAAAGTGGCGGCACAACTCATTATACTGACATAACAGAGGGAGCCGGAAGTGTAAAACTTCAATCTCCTACGCAAGATTGATAAAGGGAAGTTGCATATATACGCGAATTTGTTACTGCACAGTCGTGTATATGATTGTTTGAAGAAAGGCAGTAGGGACAGATTCAAGAAAAGGATCAGTTTTGCTCTAATTGATAATGGTTGCATTTTGTTAATGATGTGTGGATATGATGGTTAGAAGTATTTTGGTTCTAACTTGATATTGCTGATTAATATGCATGATCAGATTTGACAGATGGCACAGGTTTAGGGGGAGCATATGCTCTTAATGCATTGTTGGCATTATGGTTAATAGTCCTTGGTGATGATGCTTATATGGATAAATGATTCATCTTGCTATGATATGGTTATGAGTTGTTAATTCAAATGATTCTTGGGGTTACATAGTTGATATTTAGATCATATTTGTGGTTGATTCTCTAATGGTGCTTACATGGTGATCTTCATAAGGATAAGGAGAAGTACATAGCTTGAATTCACATCTTCTTTACTTGATGATGAGTCACTCATATGCTGTTGTCGCCATATGCATAAAGATCATATATTACAGTTATGATGCAGGATTCCTATTGTTCTTGGCACATATATGGATGAGGATTGTTGGCTGGATACATGGATGATTATTCAATGTTGCATTGTTGGAGACATGATGATGATGAGTTCTTACCTATATGATGATAGGTTGTTTCGTACATATGTTGATTGATATTCCCAATTGATGATACTTGGTCCATGCAGATCTGGATGGCTATGGTGTTTCTCACATATGATAGAATGATTCTGTATATACAGAATTTTGTTCAAAAGGATGAGTTGATACGGACATACCTTGATGATTCATGCACTAATACAAGTTGCTGGTGACAGATGCTATGGAGCAGATCATTCAGTGTCGTTGCTGATGTTTATCATGATCTTATTTAGGTGTTTGGTCTCTGTTATAAATGTCATGTATATCATTCGATGTAAAGGTCATATCAAGACTCATGATGTAATAGTGTGTCTCTATCTATTGTAGTCATTTGATGAAATATTTCAGTCATATCAAGGTCATGTAACGGCCTATGTTGGTTTCCCCACTATGACTGGGATGAATGATGTAATGTACTTGGTTGTCATTTTCTGGTATATCCCCACTTGGTTGGGAGATGGATGTATGTATGAGTATTTGGTGATAGGAAGGTCATTTATGATGTATAAAGTCATGTACTTCTTGAAGAACATCTTTTTGCAGACCTTGCTTAACAGTCAAGGGGAGCATGAAGAAGCATATTTTAGCAGAGCAGAGATTTCAGCATGTTCTCAGAAAAAGCATGGACAGATTGGTGCACCATGGCATATACAAAGGGGGAGCTCATTCAGAGATTTCAACAGGTACTCAGGGGGAGTATGAACAACAGAATGCCTTTCTAGGAAAGAGAATATCTTGGTTCTCCCTTTGCCCTTAATGTCAAAGGGGGAGAGTGATTTGGTATTGTTGCCATCAAGTCCAAAGGGGGAGATTGTTGGCATTATGATGCATGTGTTGTACTTGATGACAAACAACTCATAGAAGATCAACTCACTTATATATATCTAGATGAATCTACGGAAGAGATATCAGATGACAATTCTCAGTATGACAAGTCCAAAGGGGGAGATTGTTGGCATTATGAGACAAGTGTTGTCCTTGATGGCAAATCACATAAATGATAAATTATAGTGCAACAAATTTATTTGATAAATTATAGTGCAACAAAGTTTCCTTCATATAGAGAAAAGTTCACGCACTTTTATGTAGAGAAAAGTTTATTCCATGTAGAGAAAAGTTCACGCACTTATATGCAGAGAAAAGTTTATTTCATGTAGAGAAAAGTTCACGCACTTTTATGCAGAGAAAAGTTTATTTCATGTAGAGAAAAGTTCACGCACTTTTATGCAGAGAAAAGTTTATTTCATGTAGAGAAAAGTACACGCACTTTCATGCAAGGAAAAGCACGTATATGTTGGAGAACTTACCTTTGGTCCATGGTAGTTAGTCCTTGGTATTTGAACTTTCATGCAAGGAAAAGCGCGTATATGTTGGAGAACTTACCTTTGGTCCATGGTAGTTAGTTCTTGGTATTTGAACCTATGGCTTTTCATGTAGAGAAAAAGTTCATGCACTTTCATGCAAGGAAAAGCACGTATATGTTGCAGAACTTACCTTTGGTGCATGGTAGTTAGTCCTTGGTATTTGAACCTATGGTTTTGGACCATGGTACCTCGTCAGAAGTGTTGATCTCACACACTTTCATGCAAGGAAAAGCGTGTATATGTTGGAGAACTTACCTTTGGTCCATGGTAGTTAGTCCTTGGTATTTGAACCTATGGTTTTGGACCATGGTACCTCGTCAGAAGTGTTGATCTCACGCACTTTCATGGTTGGTCCATGGTATTAGTCTGATAGTTTTTGATCCTATGGTTTTGGCTCATGGTATTGCATCCAAAAGTGTTGATCTCATGCACTTTCATGGTTGGTTCATGGTATTAGTCCAACAGTTTTTGATCCTATGGTTTTGGACCGTGGTATTGAGAAAGGACTAAGGCTATAAAAGAGGAAGGAGATCATTTGGCAAAGTATCATCTGAATTATTGAATATCTAGATCTGGAATACAATGATTTGGTTATGGTGCAGATCTGGATCTGAGCTAAATAGGGATCTTACCGATTGATGGAGAACAAGATCTAAGGATAGATCGGGATCAAATGGTTTGAAATGAACTATCTCTATATATTTGAATATGCTTATTCTAGATCTGTATATTGAATGATCTGAACTGGGCTAAGTTTGAAATCGCTGCAAGTCATGTTTGAATATTTATAGATCTGTACATGGGTTGGCTTTGGTGTAAGCGCATATATATGCAGGTTTGGTTCATTGTAGTAGCGTATACAATTTGAGCTATGATATTTGAAGTCACAGGTGGTTCTGGTTGTTGATGGGTTCTGATGACATTTTAAAGGTGTCAGTATTTTGCATATCCTGTTTGGTTGATTGTGTTTAGCTTCAGTATTGATGGATGAGAACTAATATTGGATCAGGATCATAATGACTCATATTTATGTGATCTGATGGACTAGATCTGGGTGATAGCACATATATTATCCTTGTATATGTATTGATCTGGTGTTTGGGTGATTCAGAAGATTGATTGATTATGTGCTTCAATGATATTAATGGGACCAGTATGAAAATTGGATGAAACGTGGCCTTTCAGATTATGTGTTGTGCTTCAGGAGTATCCAGTCTGAAAATGCATGAAACGTGGTACCTGGAGGAGAGAAGATTGTAGGCCGGCACCTATGTACTAGTATCTTAGCTAGTACAAGAACTAAGGGGGTGGCAGATCCCTTCTAGGAAAGACTGGAGAACGAGAGAGGGTTATAGCTCTCTGTAGGTAGAAGCCTGCGTACTAGTATAAGACTGCACCAGTACAGAAATATTGTAAAAGGATTTTCTTATTAAGAAGAAGATTGAGATGACTTGCAGCAGGTGGTTTTCTCCCACATTGGGTTTCCACCTTATATCATGGTGTTCATGTGTGTGACTTATGTGTGATGATCTGTTCTATTTTACTGCACCTGTTTACTGTTAATATGGTTGATAATGTTCTAATGCACTCATTAAGGATCAACTAACTGAATCATAAGAAGTTGTGGAAGTAGCATATATGAATCTGAATATGGAAATGAAAAAGTTTTATTGATGTGATAATACTGATTCACCCCCCCCTTCTCAGTATTATTTCCAACATTTAGCTGCCATTTCTTTTAAGTGATTCCTGTTATCATAGTTTTATATGGTGGGATAACATTATATCTAAGGTTTTATTACCATAAATGCTGATTTATGAAGGTTTTATTGGGGTTTTACTAAATTTTTTTTAATGTCTGGCCCTTGCAGTTTCTAAATAGTTTATGTGCTATGTTTTTTGGTCCTATTTTCATCCACCTTAAGATACTATATTTCAAGATTTATAGTGTCCTATGTATTTTCTACAATTATTTTCCCTTTGTTTTTTTCTTTTGTACTAGTCTGGATTTTTTCCTATCCTTTTTAGTAGATGCCTTTGGAATTCCTGCATTGCCATTGTTGTATGATGTACCTCTTTTGAGTTCTATCCCTTGATTTTTTCATTTGTGTAAATTCAAAGATTTTTTTTCCTTTCCTCCATTTTTAATATCATATTTATACACAAATGGTGTTATGTGCTCCTAGATAACTTGCTTATCTAATAATTTTCTCTGTCCTGTCTCTCTCCAATATTTGTAGGACATAAATTTTCCACGTCAGTGGCGTGAAGATCTACATTGGAAAGGGTATTAGGTTTATCAGATATGATTCTCAAGTTGGTATATATTCATAACCTCTACATGTGGTTCTATTAAGACTTAAGAGTGTATCACTTTGAAAATATTGCATGTCTATATCAAGTGATTTGAAGCTGTTTCCAATCTCTGTATAGTGGATTAGATATTCTTTGAAAACTCTGTTGGTATGCACATTCCCACAAGTTGGTGATGGGTATTGGCCATTTTGACTCTCTATAGAGAGGCTAATGTCTAATTCCTTTGTGTTTAGAAGCTTATCTTCCTTTGCTTATTCTCAGATCTGGTGGAACATATAATAATTTCAATGTTCAATTATCTTTTCTTGGAAATTCATAGGTATTTTTGTTTACCATTTCCAAATTTAAGTAGTATTTCCATAATCTCTTGAAGCCATCCAAGCTCACATGGCTTCTATGTACTGATAAAAACACAAGAATATGGTTATAGTACATTTGGAATTTAAATGAAGTGATTAAGATTACTTGTAAAATAGAGAGCAACACCATGAAGTATTGTACATAGGTGATTTGAAGAAAATCATTTTCTTCAAATTTTGAATATGTCATTATGTACCATGGAGTTGATCAGATATAATTTCTGTGTTAAATCCTGCTTCAGTTTGGAAAATGAAATGCACATTCTGAGAGGGATTTAAAATAAGATTTGATTGTAGAATTTTCTCTACAAATTAGCTAGCTCACTGATATCATGTAGAAATTTCACCTGCAGATCAAACTGATATATGTAATGTACTAAAGCATAATATTAGATCTACATATACCATAAACTTTGTGGAAGCTAATCAACCATGAGCAACATCAAGCATGAACACATATAACTGATAAGAACGAATCAATCACACATAACATAGAAGAATTTATCCAGGAAAAGCACTAACCTAAAACCCCATCTCTGTATTATCAATCACGTGGAAATTCTCAACAACATACAAAAAGGATCAGCTCAAAAGCTATCCTGCTCTCTCTGTACTTTGATGATGTAGATCACAGACTACCTAGGCCTCAATATATAGGCCACAAGTCCTCCAAGCCCCTATTTCCTTGTGCAATTTTGATTAGGGTCCAATTACATAACATGTGGGAATTGGCCCCAATCATACATGTTATCAACCTCAGGTCCAACTATGCATTCCTTGAGGACACAAGTTCCTCCTGCATGAAAGGAATATTCACAAGGAAGATCCTAGCATTTGATAGTACACTCTCCCTCATCTGATCTCAACTAGGTCTCTGTCTAAACTGCCATGCATCAGTTATCCATGAGAGAATACTCATTTATCTGAAAATAAAGTTGTCACATGCATGCAAGCATCAACAAACTATATCTCATTAATTTAACAACTTGTTAAATTAATCTAACTGAACTTGTCTAAGTTAAACTAAGTCAACTAATCCTCTCATTATAGAACACATACTTGATTCCTCAATCAGTGGAGAAAATCAAGGATAAATTCCTCAATCAGTGGGACAACTAATTGCATGTTCTCACAAAGACTTCAAGTTTAATTTCCCATAACTAATTAACTCCTGGAGAATTAATTAATTAATAATCAAATTGTTGGTAAGACCAAATTCAAATTTTACTTCCTATTTTAGACCAGGGACTATCTAAAAATAGGAATCCAACTTGAACTGCTAAAAATAGAACTTTTATTTTTATCACTTCCATTTTTCATTCCCTATTGCCCAATCCAGCACTGGTACCCAAACTGCTATTTTTAACAGTGCTATTTTTAGCACTTCTATTTTTAGCATTTCTTGTTGCCTATTTTCAACACTCCTTCTCAACAAGAAAGGCTTCCTCTCGAACCCGATCCTATACCTTGGGAATGTTCTGCATGTAACACTTCTACCAAGTGTGGTTGCTCTAGCGACTCTTGGAACAAAAAAACTCCCAATTAACCTCTCTGTTGGGCTAGAAACATACTCTGATGCTGAAGCTCTACCTGCTGCTAACAAGTGCTCCCTCTCTAACCTTTACGCTACTGCAACATCTCCATGCATCTCACACCATTGTACCCTTCTCTGTGCTACCCTGCACTATGCAACACACTTGTGCCTCTCGCATTGCTGCAGCCTACATGCTCTACATTGTCCTAGGATTCCCTGCACTGTAGCTCTCTCTGCCACTCCATCCGCATCTGTCTCTACCCATTCAGTCAGTTCCTGCTACTCCATATCGGGGCTCCCATAGCAAGGTATAACCCAAGAGGTTGGGTACCTTAAGGATCCTTCCCTCATCCTTGGGATGATCACTCTACATTGCCCCACCTCCTACCTGGAGGTATGGATGCATGTGATCCCTCAGACCACCTAGCTCGAACCTTCCCCCTAATGGACATCTCTTCATGAGTAGATGTCTTTACTCGATCTCCACTCAGCTTCCCCTGTTGTGGTTGCTCCACAACTTCCTGAAGCTGCTGCACCAATCGTGGCTCCTCCACAATCGTCTGAGACTTCTTCTAGTGCTGCATGTTGAGAGGTAATATACCCTCTCTCTCAACCACCAAGTTTCCATCAGTTGCCTTACTGCTCAAGGCTTTGCATGCATCTTGAACCTCAAGAGCATATAGGTTCTTGACCCATGAACTGTAGAAATTTTGAATAATTTAACACATATTCATAGAGATTATCCTGATCATACAATTATAAGCGGAACATGTGTAATACATAATCTCCTCTACGTTGATCATCAATTTATAGAAGCAGAAACATTCACAGGCACACATTAATACATTATGTAACCTGGGGAAAGCATCTCGCTAAAAACCCCACACTATCTGTATATTAATGATTGAGAACATGTAACATTACAAAGTACAATGCTTATCACAAGCAATCCAGTACCATCTCCACCTGTTACACACAATACAGCTCAGATCTGATCTCCAAATCTATTCCACTGCTTGCCTGCCTCTCCAGCTCAATACCTGCTCAAGAACTGATGAGAATGGATTACCAAACTTGTATTTGACCTGCAAATAATCACTCACGCTCTGTTGGAAGTGAGCACAGACTACAATTCTTGATATTGGCCAATTCATTGGCATACTCAATCCCTCTGATTGTGCAAATCATCATGCACAACTATAGTCACAACTGATAGCAATCTAATCATCTAACACCTGTCCCTGCTGAACTGAACATGCACTGACATGTAACTGAGTTAACTGATGTATTCTATAGTTGCATTATGAGTTAATAACTTATGAACTAATTAATAACTAATTCACGCAACTCATCTCTAGTCTATTGATCAGTTAGACTAAATACAACCAGTTTAACAAAGTTAGACTGAACACAACTCCATCAACTGCACCTCCAGTCCACTAAACTCAACTCACTTGAGTTCTAACTGAAGTCTTGCATGCAAATATTAGTCATCCCATAGGTAACCATGTATTTCCCTCTGGGATCTTCATGTACCACATCCGTAGCTCATCCTGAAGTGCTCCAAGAGAATAAGATCAAGTTTATAGTCCAAATATTATTATGAGACAATAATATTTGACTTTTCTATTTTTGACAGCCAGTCTAAAAATAGACTTTCATCACTCAAACTGTGATCACTCACACTGTGGTCACCCACACTGTGATCACTCATACTATGATCACCCACACTGTGATCATCCACACTGTGATCATCCACACTGTGATAAAAAATAGAACTTGCGCCATAATTTTCCTGCGGGCCCACTTAGTGAAGGCGACTCTTTTCACTAAGCTCCATCATCTTGTTGCATTCTCAACAAGCATATCTTGTTGCACACTTTTCAACACTCCCTCTCAACAAGAAAGGCTTCCTCATAAACCCGATCCTGTAACTCTAGAATGTTCTCCATGCAACACATCTGGCCGGTCCACTTGCTCTGTCATCAAAGTCTCTTACTGCTATTGCCTCTGTCGACTGAAAACTATGCATCTCTGTGCTCTTCAGTATCTGACTGCTCTAGCCTCTGTCACTTTGATCTCTGACTGCATCTATGTTGCTGCTGGTTCTATCTCCCAGCATTGCAACTGCACTGCACCTCCCAATTAACCTCCCTGCTGGGCTAGAAACACCCTCTGATGCTGAAGCTCTACCTGCTACTGACAAGTGCTCCCTCTCTGACATCTGCGCTACTGCAACATCTCCATGCATCTCGCACCATTGCACACCTCTCTGTGCCACCTAGCACTGTGCAAAACACTTGTGCCTCTCGCATTGCTGCATCCTGCTAGCTATGCGCTGTCCTGGGATTCCCTGCATTATCGCTCTCTCTGCCACTCCATCCGCATCTGTCTCTACCCAATCAGTCAGTTCCTGCTACTACACATCTGGGGCTCCCATAGCAAGGTCTCATCCAAGAGGTTGGGTACCTCAAGGATCCTGCCCCTCCTCCTTGGGACAATCAATCCACATCACCCCACCTCCTACCTGGAGGTATGGCTGCATGTGATCCCTCAGCCCACCTGGCTCGAAGTTTCCCCCTACTGGAGGTCTCTACATGAGTAGATGTCTCTACTCAATCTCCTCTCAGCTCCCCTTGTTGTGGCTGCTCCACAACCTCCTGAAGCTGCTGCACCAATCGTGGCTCCTCCACAATCGTCTGAGACTTCTTCTGGCTCTGTATGTTGAGAGGTAATATACGCTCCCTCTCAACCACCAAGTCTCCATCAGTTGCCTCGCTGCTCAAGGCTTTGCATGCATCTTGAACCTCAAGAGCATACAGGTTCTTGACCCATGAACCAATCTGCTTCACCTATCTAGTGATGATGTTTCTAAGGAAAACCTTTCCCTTACTGAAGACTACATCATAACCTCTGTCTTCCAGCATCGCGATTGACACCAAGTTTCTCTTCAGTCCTGGTACATACTTGACATCGGTCAAGGTAAGGCAATCTCCATGCTCCCTCTGAAAAATAACTGTGCCTACACCTGAGACACTATACTTCTCATCATTACCCATCCCTATGAGTATCTGGAGATCTTTCTCCTCCAAAGTACTGAACAAACTTTTGTCACCGGTCATGTGGAAAGAAGCTCCACTGTCAAGAAACCAACCACTTCCCATCATGGATGAAACCATGCATGTGAAGAGTGTGAAATCCAACTCAAACTGTGAAGCAAGTGCCTCACCTTCAGATCCTTCCCCGGATCCCTTCTTGGACTTCTTCTTTGGGCAATTAGTAGCATAATGACCCAACTCATGACAACAAAAGCATCTCACCTTCGCCTTGTCAACCTTCTTCCCATCATTGGAAAAATTGGATTCGGAAAGAGAAACCTTCCCCTTCCCCTTCTTCGCCTTACTCGCTAAGGCACAGTTCTCCTCATCCTGCATGGATGAAGAACCGTCTCTGATGCTCCACCTAATCTCCTCCTGCACAAGATCCGACCAAAGTCTCTCCCATCCTGGCAGTTTCTCCCTTCCATTCACCAAGTCCTGGTAGCTATGCCAACTCTTAGGAAGGTCAAGGAGTGCTAGACTCACCATCCTCATCCGACAGTCACCCCCACACTTCCCAGCTCATCCCGGCATTGGGTGAACTTCGTGAGATACTGGGGCATATTGTTTCCATTCTCACACTAAATGTTTCTGAGTTTTATCTCTTACTTTGGAATTAAATTCGAATTCCACCAGCTCAAAACTCAACTGCTTCTAATCTAGAATTCGTGAGAACAAATTATTTCTTGTACAGAGATCGACTGTATGGGCATTCACCAGATATCTCACCTTCCAAAAGAAGGATGAATCCAGAGGCTACCTGGCCTGATTACAGACTCTTCCTGAAGAAATAGAATGTAAACACTTTTTGAATAATAGATCCGATGATCAATCCTCGCTTTGATATCCTGTAGAACTTTTCCTACAAATCAACCAGCTTTGATACCATGTAGAAATTTTGAATAATTTAACACATATTCACAGAGATTATCCTGATCATACAATTTTAAGCAGAACATGTATAATACATAATCTCCTCTACGTTGATCATCAATTTACAGAAGCAGAAACATTCACAGGCACACATTAACGCAGTATGTAACCCGGGGAAAGCATCTCGCTAAAAACCCCACACTATCTGTATATTAATGATTGAGAACATGTAACATTACAAAGTACAATGCTTATCACAAGAAATCCAGTACCGGCTCCACCTGTTACACACAATACAACTCAGATCTGATCTCCAAATCTATTCCACTGCTTTCCTGCCTCTCCAGCTCAATACCTGCTCAAGAACTGATGAGAATGGCTTACCAAACTCGTATTTGACCTACAAATAATCACTCACACTCTGTTGGACGTGAGAACAGGCTACAATTCTTGATATTGGCCAATTCATTGGCATACTCAATCCCTCTAATTGTGCAAATCATCATGCACAACTATAGTCACAACTGATAGCAATCTGATCCTCTAACACCTGTCCCTGCTGAACTGAACATGCACTGACATGCAACTGAGTTAACTGATGTATTCTATAGTTGCATTATGAGTTAATAACTTGTGAATTAATTAATAACTAATTCACCCAACTCATCTCTAGTCTATTGATCAGTTAGACTAAATACAACCAGTTTAACAAAGTTAGACTGAACACAACTCCATCAACTGCATCTCTAGTCCACTAAACTCAACTCACTTGAGTTCTAACTGAAGTCTTGCATGCAAATATTAGTCATCCCATAGGTAACCATGTATTTCCCTCTGGGATCTGCATGTACCACATCCGTAGCTCATCCTGAAGTGCTCCAAGAGAATAAGATCAAGTTTATAGTCCAAATATTATTATGACACAATAATATTTGACTTTTCTATTTTTGATAGCCAGTCTAAAAATAGACTTTGATCACTCACACTGTGATCACTCACATTGTGGTCACCCACACTGTGATCACTCATACTGTGATCACCCACACTGTGATCATCCACACTGTGATCATCCACACTGTGATAAAAAATAGAACTTGCGCCATAATTTGCCTGCGGGCCCACTTATTGAAGGCGACTCTTTTCACTAAGCTCTATCATCTTGTTGCATTCTCAACAAGAATTTCTTGTTGCACACTTTTCAACATGAACTGATCTGCTCACCTGTTTAGTGATGATGTGTCTGAGGAAAACCTTTCCCTTACTGAAGACTACATCATAGCCTCTGTCTTCCAGCATCGCAATCAACACCAAGTTTCTCTTCAGTTCTGGTACATACTTGACATCAGTCAAGGTAAGGCGAGCTCCATGCTCCCTCTGAAAAATAACTGTGCCTACACCTAAGACACTATACCTTTCATCATTACCCATCACTATGAGTATCTGGAGATCTTTCTCCTCCAAAGTACTGAACAAACTCTTGTCACCGGTCATGTGGAAAGAAGCTAGACTGTCAAGAAACCAACCACTTCCCACCATGGATGAAACCATGCATACGAAGAGTGTGAAATCCAACTCGAACTGTGAGGCAAGTGCCTCACCTTGAGATCCTTCCCTGGATCCCTTCTTGGATTTCCTCAGTGGACAATTTGTAACAAAATGGCCCAACTCATGACAATGAAAGCATCATACTTTTGATTTGTCAACCTTCTTCTCACCATGGGAAGAATTGGATTCGGAAAGAGAAACCTTCTCCTTCCCCTTCTTCACCTTACTTGCTAAGGAACAGTGCTATTCATCCTCCATGGATGAAGAACCATCTCTGGTGCTCCGCTTGATCTCCTCCTGCATTAAATCCGACCATATTCCTTCCTCAATCTGACAGTTTCTCTCTTCCATTAACCAAGTCCTGGTAGCTATGCTAGCTCTTAGGAAGATCGAGGAGTGCAAGACTCACCATGTTATCATCAGATTTCACGATCCCTACACTTCCAAGCTCATCCCTGCATGAGGTGAGCTTGTTCAGATGCATAGAGATCATGTCATCCTTTTCACACTTGATCTTTCGAAGTTTGTCCTTTAGTGCCAACTTCCTCTGATCACTGTTGTTTTGATAAAGATCTTTCAATGTTTTCCACATCGAAAATGGAGTCTCTTTCCCATGGAGGCTCAAGACTATGTGATCTCAAACTCCCTCCAGGATGATTCTCCTAGCTCTAGCCATACACTTCCTCCATTCCGCCAACTCTTGGGCATTAGGTCCTGAGGGCTTGGGGACTTCTTGATCAATGAAGTCCTTCACCCCATTATCCTCTAATACTACCTCCATGTGATCCTTCCAGGCTATATAGTTTGAGCTGCCATCTAGTGCATACTCAAGCCTCAAACTATAGAACGCCATTGATGAAATCTGAAATGTGATAAGAATTCGATATCTATATCTAGAAACCACAAACTTCTTCCTTCTTGTATACTGTTCTTCCTTGATCACCTGTGCTCCCTTACCATGTAGAATTTTCTCTACAAATCATCTAGCTCACTGATATCATGTAGAAATTTCACCTGCAGATCAAACTGATATATGCTATGTACTAAAGCATAATACTAGATCTACATCTACCATAAACTTTGTAGAGGCTAATCAACCATGAGCCATATCAAACATGAACACATATAACTGATAAGAAGGAATAAATCACACATAACACAAAAGAATTTATCCAGGAAAAGCACCAGCCTAAAACCCCATCTTTGTATTATCAATCAAGTGGAAATTCCAAACAACATACAAAAAGATTCAACTCAAAAGCTATCCTGCTCTCTCTATACTCTGATGATGTAGCTCATAGACTACCTAGGCCTCAATATATAGGCCACAAGTCCTACAAGCCCCTATTTCCTTGCGCAATTTTGATTGGGGTCCAATTACATAACATGTGGGAATTGGCCCCAATCATACCTGCTGTCAACCTTAGGTCCAACTACGCAATCCTTGAGGACACAAGTTCCTCCTGCATGCAACGAATATTCTCAAGGAAGATCCTAGCATCTGATCTTACACTGTCCCTCATCTGATCCCAACTAGGTCACTGTCTGAACTGCCATGCATCAGCTATCCATGAGAGAATACTCAGTTATCTGAAAATAATAGTTGTCACATGCATGCAAGCATCAACAAACTATATCTCATTAATTTAACAACTTATTAAATTAATCTAACTGGACTTGACTAAGTTAAACTAAGTCAATTGATCCTCTCGTTATAGAACTCATACTTGATTCCTCAATCAGTGGGACAACTAATTGCATGTTCTCACAAAGACTTCAAGTTTAATTTTCCATAGCTAATTAACTCATGGAGAATTAATTAATTAATAATCAAACTGTTGGTAACACCAAATTCGAATTTTACTTCCTATTTTAGACCAGGGACTGTCTAAAAATATGAATCCAACTTGAACTGCTAAAAATAGAACTTCTATTTTTATCACTTCCATTTTTCATTCCCTATTGCCCAATCCAGCACTGGTACCCAAACTGCTATTTTTAGCACTTCTGTTTTTAGCAATTTCTTGTTGCCAATTTTTAACACTGATCAGATAGAATTATTATGCCTAAGCCTGGTTGCTAGTTTAGAAAATGGAACACATTTAGATAGACACATTCATTAATAATTGCTACATTATCTACTTTGCGAGCTGAAATATTTCTCATGTTTCACTTGTAGAAACACAACCACTAATTAAATATATTTTATACCAATAATGGAAAAATATATATAGGGACTTGGATGTTTTAAAATTTGATTATGCAACTTAAACATATCTCACTAATCTACTTAAGTCATGCATATGTAGTGTTAAAAACATGTAGTAATTATATTTATATGCATATCAAAGAGGAATCATTATTCAAATTTACTCATTTGCATTAAAAAAGGGTACACAATGCAAAACTATTGAACTGGATATTAGAACATGAACTTGGTGTTTTTATTTAATATAAAGACAATCAGTTGGTATAAAATTCAAATTTCTTATTCTAGTTCTTCATATTCACATGAATGTCGATGGAGTTCGAAGATGAAAATTATCATTGTTCTATTATTTTGGAAATGTTTCATATTGTTCTTCGTTCTTTTTGGGATGTTATTACTTGGTCTTGTAGGTTTTTGTAAAGTTTCAGTAGTTAGAACTTGGAATTCCTAAATTTTAGTTAATTGTCTACTTTTTTACATTTTGGAACTATTTTGGTTATATATTCACTGATTTTAATCATAATTTGACTAATTTTAGTTATATATAATTTTGATTGTATATGGATCTTATAATTATGACTATTAGATTACGAATTTTGGTATTCATTGTTCTTGGTTTCTTGTCTCAAATCCCCAAGTTTGTTGCGTGTTAGTAGTAGGAGTTGTGGATAAGTTGAGATTTTATTTGTATAAATATTTTAACAAATTTATAAATATGAGGATTATTTGTACAACATTTCCACCAAGCTTCTGGACTACCTACATGATGATTTTGTCTTCGATTAAATTTCATAACTATTACATAAAAATATGATGGTAGTTTACAATAATTTTAAAATGATAATTATCTTTTCTATTTTGTTAGTAGAAAGGAAGATAAATCTAAATATATGGGTTTGTGGTCAGAGTCAGAGAAAACAAAGGAGAGGTTATGGATGTTAATATTGTTAATGCAAATGAACTTGTAAGGCTTATTGATTTCTTTTATCTCAACCACTTTCCTAGGTTTTGTGTGTATTTATCAACATGAATCTATATCCCCTGCTATATGCAAATCTCTTAGCACATTGATAATATTTTTGGAAGAATTGGAATGTTTGAATATGTAGAGATTTATTTTTCAAAGGGAAATTTTTGATTTGCTTCATACTATTGATAATTTTCCATGAAAGGGACTCTTTCCATCGAGATTTTATTCTTTTAAAGTATATTGATAAAACCTAGTTTCAAATATTCCATGATGCCCAAGATCAAATCATTCTAATTTGACTTGTTTAGTTATTTTAGAACACAATTTTTTGTTCTCTAAAATTTCTTGTTTGTGAGATATATGTGTATCAGTTAGAAGTTTTGCTAAAATGTCTAGTTGAGATTTATAGGTTATGGTCAAGTTTCCCTGTAATAACTAGGTTTTTTCCCTTGGGATGGTGAAGATACCTTGTACCGAGGCCTTGTGATTTGAAGATATTGATGTGTTGTGGTTAATTTCCTTCAAAAACTCTCTCGAGACAACCTTCCTAACAAATAGACTCTAGATTTCCATCATTGTTTAGCAACTTCAAAATGAGTGAAAATAATTGAAATTTCCCGTGAAAGGTATTTTCATGACTGACATTTACTAAAAAATTGATATGAGTAAAATAATACAAAAAATCACATTTCACAAGAAAATTCGACATAATACAATGAGTAAGCTAGAATTTTATCTAATTTGTTGTACATTCTCTAAAGCATTGTTTTTCTTTTTCTAGTAAGTTGAAGATAAATAATCGTTTGCTACCTCTTAATTTCTTCATCAAAACTTTATTATTTATCACTTACACCCAAGTCTAAATACCTTGGTCACTTTCCCAACATGATTATAAATTGATATCACCTTTTTCCTCCACCTTGTGTGTGTGTTGAACCTTGAAATTGCTCTTTAAGTGTTTTTATACTTAGCCAAATTTCATGTGTGTGGAAGAAAGTTTGTGTTTCTTGCTCTGCATATAAATTCCCCCCACAAACTTGTGCTCCTGCACATAAACCCTCTTACACACATCATTTATTGCACACAAGTCCCCAATTCCCCACAACTCTTATTCCACACAATTACTTCTTCTGCATTTGTGATTTCTCACACGTTCTCTCATTCAACACTATTGATTGCCTGCACATCACTTGTCAAGATCATAATATTTTGAGACACAATATTTATCTCACCACATTAACTTTCCCTATCATTCAATGATACCAATATCTAGAGTGTTAAAATCAAATCAATCTCAGAATTAAATGGATGATATGGTTTTAAAAATTTGATTGCCACCATCTCCCATAAACAACTATCTTAATCTATTAAATTTCTATTTACTAGCCTGTCCACCCAACAAAGTCACATGCAAGAGAAACATATGATAATTATATAGGGAACAAGGAATTTACATCTAAATGCATTGAGAATTCAACTTTGAATTTTTTTTTTTTTGTCAAAGAATTCAACATTAAATGTTTGAAAATTTGGGTGATTTCAAGATTGGGAAAATTTTGAAGAACATTATATCATCATACATAAATTTTATCCATAGTAAAATTTTGATGATACTTAAAATTATTACCCATTTCTTGGCAGGTTCAAACCAAAATTTAATTAAAAACCTGAATTCAGTGAGATTTATGCTATCAGTAAGGTCACTTCACTTCAGGCGTGAGAGTGAATACAAAAATTTAATTAAAAAATTGCATTCTAGCTATTTAAGAATGATTTATGATAAAATCCCACATCTGATTTGCATTAATATTTATGTTGTCTTAAAGTATTTGCAATGCTTCACTTTAGGCTTGAGTCATAGTACAATAAAAATGAAGATAAATAATCATTTATTACCTCTTCTTAATTTATTCACCACAACTTTATTATTTATCATTTACATCCAAGTTTAAATACTTGGGTCACTTTCCCAACATGATTATAAATTAAATATTTCCTTTTGGCCCCACCTTATGCATGTTGACCCTCAAAATCTCCATGTTAAGTGTTTTTATACTTATCCAAATTTCATGTGTGTAGAAGAAAGTTTGTGTTCCTTGCTACACAAACATGTTCCCTTCGCACACCCATTCTCCCACACATACCCCCTATTTCCAACTCTTTTATTCTACACACATCATCGACTCCGTGTACCTCTTGTTCAATGCATATATTTCTTCAGAACTTTTCAGTTATCGCACATTCTCCCACTTTGCACTATTGATTTCCTGTGTGCCACTTGTCATGATCACAAGATTTTGAGGCACAACATATCTCACCTCATTAAATTTCCATGTCATTCAATGGTGTTAATATTAACAGAGTTAAAAGCGAATCAATCTCCTAATTAAATGGACGAGATGGTTTTAAAAATTCAAGGTTTATTGCCACCATTTCCCATAAATGATGACCATAATCTATTAAGTTTGTATTTATTAGGCTATCCCACCCAATAGAAGTCACATGTGAGAGAGTAAAATCTAGTAATTATAAAGGGAAACATGTAATTTACGGGTAAGTAGCGTTGAGAACATCAACAATGTTTCTTGTGTTGTTTTTATCACATAACACTCCAAGCTTACATGGACTAATATGTACCAAAAACAACTCAAGAAGGTGGTTATAGTACCTTTCAAATTTAAATGAAGTAATTAACATTGCTTCTAAAATGGAGAGTAGCACCACGAAGTATTGTTCCTAGGTTATTTGAAGAAAAACATTTACTTCAAATCTTGCAAATGTCATTATGTACCATGGAGCTGATCAAACAGAATTACTATGTTAAATCCTGCTTTAGTTTGGTAAGTGAAATGCACATTCTGATAAAAACTTAAAACATGAGCTGATTAGATATATTTATTATGCCTAAGCCTGACTGTATATTGAGAAAATGGAACACATTCAAATAGACACAAAATAGTTTGTACTTGTCAAATTTAAATCCTTCTTTCTATGGTCACTGCGCACTAAAACTCCTAAGTTGAAATTTCTCAATTTTTTTCTTTTGAGGGATGGTATGCAGATATTTATTAAAAGAATCATTGGAAAGACATTTACAATGTGATTTTAGAGCTCAGACGCAATTGACAACGTCAAGGTCAATATCCAAGACAAGCAAGGATTTCCCACTAACCAGCAAAGGCTTATGTTCACTGACAAGTGGCTAGAGGATGGCTCGAGGACATTGGCTGAATATAATATTTAGAAGGAATTTAGTTTGCATATGGTGATTTTTCTAAAAGTTGGCATGAAAATTTTATAAATACACTTATAGGTAAAACCGTCACTCTGAAAATGGAGAGCTCTGATACCAAATGATCATACTTTGGCCATTACAATATTCAGGGGTCTCTGTGACAACTTTTAACTTCAAAGGATGCGAATCATTAATAGTAAATTATGGTGATCTTTAGTGGTTATTTTGATTGACATGAATAATTGGTGTTTTTTCATGTATGTGTTTTTTGTTTTGTTTATGTATTTAGTCTCCATGTTTTCTATTTGTGTCAGTTTGTTAGTTGAATCTAGCATCAATTTCTTTCCTGGTACTATAATGGGATTTTTATTTAATATAAAGACTTATTCATCCAATATAAAATTTGAATTTCTTAGACTGATTCCTCACATTCACGTGAATGTCAATGGAGTTCGAAGATGGAAATTATCATTGTTCTATTATTTTTAAAATTCTGAGATCGTTCTTTATTCTTTTTGGGATGTATCATTACTTGATCTTATATGTTTTTGTAAAGTTTCAATGGTCAGACACTGGAATTCCTGAATTTTAGGTAATTGTCTAATTATTTTAGTTTTTGGACCTATTTTGGTTGTATATTCACTGATTTTAATCCTAATTTGATTCATTTAAGTTGTATATGATTTTGGATATATATGGATCTAAAAAGAAAAACTATTAGATTACAAATTTTAGTATTCATTGGTCTTGGTAAATTGTCTCAAATCCACAAGTTTGTTGCAAGTTAGTAGTAGGAGTTGTGAATAAGTTAATGTTGTATTTATATAAAATTTTAACAAATTCATAAATCTGAGGATTATTTGCATAAAATTTCTAGCAAGATTCTAAATTACCTACATGATGAATTTTTATTTGATTAAATTTCATAACTCTTACATAAAGATGATGGTAGTATAAAATAATTGCAAAATAACTATTCTCTTTTCTATTTTGTTAGTAGAAAGGAAGAGAAACATTAATATATGGGTTTCTACTCAGATTTAGAGAAAAAAGAGGAGGGTTATCAATGTTAATACTGTTAATGCACATGAATTAGTATATCCTCTTAGAGTTCTTTTATCTCCACCAATCTATTAGGCTTTGTGTATATATATCAACATGAATCTGTCTCACCTGTTATATGCAAGCATCGTAGTGATTTGATCAATTGTTCGGCAACCTTAGCATGTTTGAACTTGTAGAGATTTATATTTCAATGGAATTTTTTTGATTTTATTCATACTATCGATAATTTTCCATGAATGGACTCTTTCCATTGAGATTTTGTTGTTTTAAGTGATATTCGTAAAACCTAGTTTCAAATATTCCATGATTTCCAAGATCAAAGCTTACTAATTTGACCTATTTAGTTGTTTTAGAAAATATTTTTTTGTTCTCTAAAATTCTTGTTTGTGGGGTCTATGCGTTACAGTTAGAAGTTACATTGAATTATCCAAGGTTTTTTCATTGTTAAACAAGTTGGAATGGTGAAAATACTTTATATTGAAGCTTGTGACCTTGTCTCGCTGAGATCTATGGGTTACAGTTAGGTTTCACTGTAATAGGAAATTTTTTTGTCCTTGGGATGGTGAAACTACCATGTACTAAGGCTTTTTGTTTTGATAATATTGATGTCTTATGGTTAAATTCCTTCAAAACCTCTCTTGAGACAACGTGCCAACAAAAGAAACTTCATCATTCCGAAATTGTTTAGCAACTTCAAAATGAGTGAAAATAATTGAAATTTTCTCTGAAAGGAATTATCAAGAATAGCCACTCATTTTTCCTATAGATTTTTAGACATGTTTTTGGTCGTCCTCTTCTGGTAAAAGAGAAGGTACCTTTGGCATAAGGTGAGGGGTTTCATTCCATTTTGTGGAAAACTCCTTTATAAGGATTTTACTAAATTTGACATTATTTTTTCCATCCTATTGTGGTCAAAGAAAATGTACATGTGGCATAAGGTGAGAGGTTACAAGTCCTTTTGTGAAAAAGTCCTTTAATAAGACCTTAATATTTTTTTTATAAAAGAGTAAGAAAATGCAAAAAATTACATTGCATAAGCAAAGATGACATAGTACAATGAGCTAGCTATATGTTTTTTTATAGAGTTCATGCGTGTAAAAACATGGAAAAAGAAACATAACATATGGATGAAAATCATGGAGTACTAAACATAATTTATAAAGTGTAAAAATTCATTAAATGATTGTAAGTCAATATCATTATTGTTATGCAATACAACCATACACAATGCTAAGAAAAAATATTAGCCACACCATACAACCATAATGAACTTAGTAATTACAAAGGATTCAATATTAATATATTTTTGTCAACTACTTTTTTTTGTCATACACTATATTTTCTTAATCCCTATTGTATTTATCATCAATGAATCATGGGATTGCATAGACAACTAGCTATAAGGAAAAACATCTCCCACACATACCCTCTCTTCCACACATCCTTTATTCTACGCACCCTTGACTCCATACACCTCTTATTCCACACAACTACTTATTTCGGACTTGTCACTTCTCACATGTTCTCGCACTTCACACTATTTCTTGCCTACACACCACTTGCCATGATCAAAATATTTCAAGGCACAACATTTATCTCGCCTCATCAACTTTTGTTGTCATTCAATGGCACTGATATCAATGGTGTTAACATAGAATTGATCTCCAAGTTAAATGGACAAGATGGTTTTAAAAGAGGTTGATTGCCACCAGCTCCCATAAATGATGAACTTAATCTTTTAAGTTTGTATTTATTATCCTGTCCTGCCCAACGAAAGTCACACACGTGAGAGTAACAATTTGTAATTATATAGGGAAATGAGGAATTTATAGCTAAGTGGCATTGAAAATTCAATTTTGGATTCTATTTTTGGCTAAGAATTCAACATTGATTTTTTGACAGTTTGGGTAATTTCAAGAATGGGAAAAAATTTAAAAACATTATATCATCATACATACATTTTATCCACATTAAAATTTTGATGATACTTGAAAATATTACCCATTTCTTGGCAGGTTCAAACCAAAATTTATATAAAAAGCGTTAATTTAATTGGATTTACATTGTCAGAAAGGGCACTTCACTTTAGGCCTGAGAGTGGAGATCAAAATTTAGTAATATATATATATATATATATATATATATATATATATATATATATATATATATATATATATATATATATATTCTAGCCATTTAAGAACATTTGTGATAAAATCCCACTATTGATTTGTAGCAGTATTTACGTTGTCAGAAAGTGGCAGTGTAAGGGGCACTTCACTGCAGGCCAGGGTTACAATACAGTAGCAAATAAGATAAATAATCATTTATTACCTTTTATTAATTTATTCACCGCAACTTTATTATTTATCATTTACACCCAAGTTTAAATACCCGGGTTGCTTTCTCAGCATGATTATAAATTAAACATATCCTTTTCCCCCACCTTGTGTGTGTTGACCCTCAAAATTTATCATTTAATTATTTTTATACTTAGCCAAATTTCATCTATGCATATGAAAGTTTGTGTTCCTTGCTTTGCAGACACATTCCCTATCCACACCTATTCTCTTGCACATAACCCCTCTTGCACACATCTTTTATGTTATGCTCTTGACCTGCGAGAAGATACCAGAATACCAAAGATGTGAAGAAATATACCTAGAACATAGAACAATAAGAAATAACGGCATGTATTTTATTATTCAGAAAGGAAAGCAATGTTCACTTGCCTCTTCGAGGGGGAAACCTCCAATAGAGTTGGGCTCAATTACAAAATAAGACACGATGCCCCTCTAGGCGAGTCTCTATCCTTTATATAGGATTCTTACATGCAATACCATGGGTCAATACCATGGTTCTTACTAATACCATCTATCTAATACCATAGCCCATTTGCAACTAACCACTTACAATTATTAATATGGGCTTTATTGACTCTTTACTTAACTATAACTATGACTTGACCCTATTACATAAATAATGGGGTTAGGGTTGGACCCTAACATGCCCTCCCCCATAAAAATAGCCTTGTCCTCAAGGCTGATGCTGCAGAAATTGCTGAAGGACAGTGGCTGGTTCCCAGGTCGCATCTTCGGGAGAGGTGTCTTTCCACTTGACTAGGACTTCCTTAAGCATGCGGCTGCGCAATTACCATTCTCGCATGTCAGGAACTTGTTTAGGTTGGAGCTAGATTGAACCTTCTTCATCCAATTCTGGTAGACTGGTTTGAATTCAGTAATGGTTCCCAATCACTTTCTTGAGGCATGAGACATGGAAGACTGGATGGATTTTGTAGTGGGTGGAAAAGCTAGCTTCTAGGCTACTTCTCTGACGCGCTGAAGTACTTGATACGGTTCGTAGAATTTTGGAGATAATTTATGACAACCCTTGTATTTGAGTGATGTTTTCTTATATGGTTGCAGTCTCAAAAATACCTGATCCCCTTCTTGAAATTTGCGTTCCGAACGATGTTGATCTGCTTGTTGCTTCATGCGGTTTTGAGCTTGATGGAGATTCTCTTTGAGGTGGGCCAGCATGGTTGTGCAGTTTTGTAGGATTTGATCCACTGCTTGTACCTTCGAGCATCCCTGGATATAAGAAGTAGGTGAAGGAGGGAGTTTACCATAAACTACTTCGTATGGAGTCATTTTGGTGGTGGCATGATAGTTAGTGTTATACCACCATTCGGCTAGAGGTAACCACTGTACCTATAGATGTTGCTTTTCTAAAGTGAAACACCTAAGGTAGGTCTCCAGACATTTGTTATTGCTTCAGTTTTACCATCAGTTTGGGGATGATAGGAAGTACTGAGTTGTAGTTGGGTACCTTGTAGCCTGAAGAGTTCCTGCCAAAAGTTATTGGTGAAGATCAGGTCACGATCAGACACAATGGAAGTGGGCATGCCATGCAATTTGATGATCTGGTCCATGAAAGATTGAGGCACCAAAGTCAGTGTAAAAGGGTGGGGTAGGGCACAAAAATGAGCATACTTAGAAAGTCTATCCACAACCACCATGATGACTGACTTGTTGCCTAACTTCGGAAGACCCGTAATGAAGTCCATAGAAACCTCTGTCTAGATTGATGCTGGGATGGGCAATGGCTGTAATGTGCCTGGGGATTTGATTGTTTCTCCTTTGTGGCACTGACATACGTCACACTCAGCTACCAAAGTAATAATGTCCTTTTTCATGCCTATCCAAAAGAATGAACGTCAAGTGTGAGCAAAAGTCTTCTAAAAGCCTGAATGGCCTGTAGTGGGAGATGAGTGCAACTATGCCAAAATGTGACTTTTGAGGGTGGATGTTGGTGATATCCCGACTCTGTCCTTGTAGCGAAGAATCTCATCCTGCCAAGAGTAGCCCACTGTGGAATTTGGATCCACCTACAATTTATTAATGAGTTGGAAGAGCAAAGGATGTGAAAACCATTCCTTGCAAGCCTCTTCAATCCATTCTGAAATGGGAAGGGAGATTGCGAGCAGGGTGTGTTAGCGCTTGAAATTTCACCTCAGGCTGAGAAAGGTAAACTCCAAGGCAACATCAAACCACTTAGCCTCGTAGCTAGCCCTACGGGGCAGGAGAGGGCTCTCTCCGGTCTATCTCAGTAAAGATCTTCAATTGGTGAGATGACCAATAGGGTAACACTGATTTTAGGCTAGTAAACTGATCAAAAGGGTTGATTTGGGATTTTTAGGGTTTTTGGTGGCACATTGAGGAGTGGCAATTTTGGGTGCGGGGATAAGACACAGTTTCTGCAGGGGGTTCTTTGGGGCGAGATAGTATACAGTATTGATGCCTTAGATTGAGGTGAATGGATGAGAAAGACAGGTGAGGAGCTAAGGAGAGCAAACAATAACTTTGAATTCTCCTTAAACAGCAGAAAACATTGAAATTAAACAAACTTAAAAGCAGAGCATGACAGTCATGAATTCTACTTTAATACTTCATTTGTTTAATGTGCAGAAGGAAAAGAAAGGAAATGATTCGCATAACACACTTACAAGTACATAGAGAAACACACCATCAATACATGTAACCACAAGAATCCCAAAAAGGACTGCAAAACCCTGGTCTTCCTTAGCCAAAAATTGCAAAGATACAGTGAATAATACAATGATAGCTTTTCCCTCAAGAGTCCAACCTTCCAACCCCTGAACATGACTAAGAAAATACATAAGATAGGCAAGCTAACACCTTTCCTTGCCTCTAGGGGTCGAGCTCATCCTTCTAGGAGCTGTTTCAACCAATTCTAAACTGAGCACTAAAATCTAGGCAGTCAAAACAACTTGCCTCTATAAGCTAGGAAACCAATTCATTCATTTAATTTTCACCTTTTTCATGAACGAATCTTCTAGAAGAGGTACATAAGTGTAAAAGTGTCATAAAAGTACATTAATTACATCAAAGAGGATAATGATCCACCCCAAAAAGTCAAATAGGGTCAAACTGCGTTTTTCTGAGCTGTACACTGAAATTTGGAGAAATTTGCCTGACGGGTCGCGCGCCTTTGGGACCACTTTTGGGGCACTTACAGGTGTCCAAATTGAGCAAGCGTAGGCTTGTTGGAAAGTTCTGTGAGTCTACTTTCCAACCAAACTAGAATTTCTGAATTTGGTGGTAATTTTTCCCTCCAAAATTGCAATCTCCCAAGACTGCTTTCTGTGTCTCAAAAATGTGGCAGAAAGTCATTTTTTGCTTGTTTTTTGACTTTCTGGAGGCCCAAAACTTCATAAAATCTCTTGGCCATGGATGAGAATATGTAACTTCTCATGAAAAATCTGGAAATGCTGAGTTTTTGCAAAATGGAGTTGATAGGATGAAGGGTCGCGCAGGGGGTGAGACTCGTTAATGGAGAAAACCTGTAAATTGCCTGAAAAAACAAAAATTTACCCAAAATGCTCAAAATTTCTTGATATTTGTGCTGTAGCTAGGCTATTTAGTGCCTTGGTACTTCAGTGAAGCCTCAGCCAAGATATGGAGGGGATCGGGCCTCTTTCTCCGTTTGTGTGCTTTGGCCAACCTCCTTCGATCTGGCGATTGCAATTTTGACATTTCTCTAAAACCATGACACCTGTGCAAAAAGTGAAGGAGGTTTTTATTATTTCACATGTTATGGACAAAAACCTCTCTCAGTTTTCCAAAAGTCATCTTTTATTTCTTTGGAACATCATTTGAGTGCGACTTGTCCCGATGTGTGAAACAAGGAATTTTGTCGAAATGGAGCGAAATGAAGGGGATAGGGGGCTTCTAAATTCTTGGGGAAATTTTTGGGAGTGGGGAGGGATGTTAGGAAGCAGGGGAAAGTGGAATCTCAGAGATTGAGTGAGGGGAAGGGGTCCAAAAGGGCAAAACACAAGCCAAACCTAGAAAATGGCCAGGTTGTAGCTAGAAACTAGGGTTTGTGCAAAAATGAGGAATTTGGGGGATCTCAGTGATGGGAAGTGTTGGATAAGGTACATGAAAGATAGGGGAAGGTGTATGAACATCTGGATACAAGTTTTGCTAGTGATTTGACCACCCAAGAGAAATTAGCTTTCAAAACCCTAGGAGAGGGAAATGACGCTGCCTAGGTGCAACTGAAGCATGGACAAGGTGTAAAATGACTCATTAGACACTGAGATGATAATGAAAACCCTATGAATGATGATAGAATCAACTGAATGATGACATGGACCGACATTTGGACAACTTTAGAAGGAGTTAAAGCAAACCCTAGACCTAATGCCTAGTGACCAAATTTTGCTTGAAAACTCTTTGAAATGACAAAATTTGACTTGGAAACTCTGAGACCACTTTATAAGAGCATATTTGATCACTGGAGGAATGCTAGAAAGACTGACACTAACATTGGCTCCAATGGGGATGGTATCTCCTTGGAGATGCCAAGAACCTTAGACCTCTGGGAGAGCAGACCAGTGTTTTCCAACCATTGGGTAATGGAGTCATTATTTGACAAATAGTACAAGACTTTGACTCATTTATTGACTGAAACTTGATTCAAACTGATTCAATTATGAAACCAACATAATTGAAAATTGACTCATAAATGACTCATGACTGACTTAACTTAAACAAGAACTTACAAAGCTTATTGAAGGGCAGCAATCCATCAAGATTTGAAATCATGATGACAACCACCTTGTTTCTTACAAGACAATATACATCAACTATATCAAAATGCCAATGCAACCAATCAAGCAGATGCCTTCTTGACTGATTCTCCTGATTAGATCTTCTGGTCAACAATACAAACATATCACTAGGCATCCAAAAACATAGTTGACCATATTCTCCTTCATCACTGAATACTGCAATAATCACCTTCATTGTTGACTGTAACAAATCTGCCATTGGATCCTGGAAAACATGAAGACTTGACATTGCCACCTCCTGCTGAAAGAACAAGGTGTCTTTTTCTTCAAATTCTGATCTGCCTTCATCACGTGCTTTGGTAAGAGTATATTCCTGGTCCTCAAAAAATTCTGAACAAGTAGATGAGCAGATCTCCTCTTGAAACAAAATTTCAAAACATGAGACATATGAGGAAGAATCTGAAATGGAATCCTGAATGGTTTGATTTTCTATGGTGTGAATGTGTTGTAGGTAATTTGTATATGATATGACGGCCAAGTTTTCATGTTCCTTATTACATTCTTCAATCATAAGGAAAGAAACTTCAAATGATCCTTGAAGCACAATATTATCATTTATGTTGTCTACCACAAATTCATTCAGAGAAACTTTTTCACTTGCTTGAGCAAAGACCTCACCTTGCTGTTCATGAGCTGACTGAATGACCTCCTTATGAAGACTCGGTTCTAATGACAGACTGGTAGCATGACTGAGAACATTTGAATCCATACCTATCTATGATCTCAACAAAAAAATTCTCCTTTTCAAGATTCAACATAAGGTATTCTTGATCATCATGATCTGAATGTTGATCTGAAATAGCTGACTTGACTGCATCACATTCTGAAATTGAATCTTGACTACCCTGCACGCTGTCTTCTTCTGTGGGCAGCTCTGAAATAACATTTTCTCTTTCCTCATTTTCGGCCATATGGCCATCTTCAGCCTGCTGATCTTGACAAGTATCCTCTAAGATTTCTGTGTGCTGCTGAAATGGATTCTCATACAGAGCCTCCATGATCTCAACATCCATAAAATTATCATCTTCATAATATTTCTCAAGGCTTTCAATAAAACTATAAGCATGCTTGCAACAGTCATGAACCAAATTTAATGATGGATAAGAGTCCTTATATCGTTCAATGAACATAGCATGAAAATCCTTTAAACATTAAATACAAGCAGGCGGCAAATTTTCATACCATGATTGGGCTTTACCTTCCAGAGTGGCCAAGAATATCTTCATCAAGCAATCTTCAGGAAAATCCACCTTCAACTTGCGAATATGCATATGAAATCTAACTAGATGAAGAGCAGCATCCTTTTTACCATCATCATTAAATGTAGGCAAATTCCTTGACCAATCTACCTTCGGAATTTTATTTGGAAAACCGGGGATGTGATCTCGGCTCAAGGGAGCATATCTTCTTGCAATCCGATCCATCTTGAAAATCTCACAGCCACTGATCTCTCTGCAGTGAAGTCACCATGAAGCACAGGTTGCTGGATTCTTTAGTGAAAGGAGTCGCCAAGTGAATGATTTCAGCCTTTCAAGTGTCTGATCGTTGTCCACCATCAACAATCAAATCTGACCTTGATACATGTACTGGGGTAAAATGCAAATGAAGTGTTGTATTCACAAGCTCACGGAGATTTACTGAAGCAGCATTTATCTACTAACGCTGATGTAAAACAAGAGCGTTTTCGAAGGCTACCTGGCATAACTTCAGGCTCCGTCTAAGACTTATGAAACAAACACATCAACCCACAAACAAGTTTGTTCTCCCCAGTATGGTTGCCAATATGTTAGTGCTTGAAATTTCACCTCAGGCTGAGAAAGGTAAACTCCAAGGCAACATCAAACCACTTAGCCTCGTAGCTAGCCCTACGGGGCAGGAGAGGGCTCTCTCCGGTCTATCTCAGTAAATATCTTCAATTGGTGAGATGACCAATAGGGTAACACTGATTTTAGGCTAGTAAACTGATCAAAAGGGTTGATTTGGGATTTTTAGGGTTTTTGGTGGCACATTGAGGAGTGGCAATTTTGGGTGCGGGGATAAGACACAGTTTCTGCAGGGGGTTCTTTGGGGCGAGATAGGATACAGTATTGATGCCTTAGATTGAGGTGAATGGATGAGAAAGACAGGTGAGGAGCTAAGGAGAGCAAACAATAACTTTGAATTCTCCTTAAACAGCAGAAAACATTGAAATTAAACAAACTTAAAAGCAGAGCATGACAGTCATGAATTCTACTTTAACACTTCATTTGTTTAATGTGCAGAAGGAAAAGAAAGGAAATGATTCACATAACACACTTACAAGTACATAGAGAAACACACCATCAATACATGTAACCACAAGAATCCCAAAAAGGACTGCAAAACCCTGGTCTTCCTTAGCCAAAAATTGCAGAGATACAGTGAATAATACAATGATAGCTTTTCCCTCAAGAGTCCAACCTTCCAACCCCTGAACATGACTAAGAAAATACATAATACAGGCAAGATAACACCTTTCCTTGCCTCTAGGGGTCGATCTCATCCTTCTAGGAGCTGTTTCAACCAATTCTAAACTGAGCACTAAAATCTAGGCAGTCAAAACAACTTGCCTCTATAAGCTAGGAAACCAATTCATTCATTTAATTTTCACCTTTTTCATGAATGAATCTTCTAGAAGAGGTACATAAGTGTAAAAGTGTCATACAAGTACATTAATTACATCAAAGAGGATAACAATCCACCCCAAAAAGTCAAATAGGGTCAAACTGCGTTTTTCTGAGCTGTACACTGAAATTTGGAGAAATTTGCCTGACGGGTCGCACGCCTTTGGGACCACTTTTGGGGCACTTCCAGGTGTCCAAATTTAGCAAGAGTAGGCTTTTTGGAAAGGTCTGTGAGTCTACTTTCCAACCCAACTATAATTTCTGAATTTGGTGGTCATTTGCCCCTCCAAAATTGCAATCTCCCAAGACTGCTTTCTGTGTCTCAAAAATGTGGCAGAAAGTCATTTTTTGCTTGTTTTTTGACTTTTGGAGGCCCAAAACTTCATAAAATCTCTTGGCCATGGATGAGCATATGTAAATTCTCATGAAAAATCTGGAAATTCTGATTTTTTGCAAAATGGAGTTGCCAGGATGAAGGGTTGCGCGGGGGGTGAGACCCGTTAATGGAGAAAACCTGTAAATTGCCTGAAAAAACCAAAATTTACCCAAAATGCTCAAAATTTCTTGAGATTTGTGCTGTGGATAGGATATTTAGTGCCTTGGTCCCTCAGTGAAGCCTTGGCCAAGATATGGATGGGATCGGGCCTCTTTCTCCGTTTTTGTGCTTTGGCCAACCTCCTTGGATCTGGCGATTGCAATTTTGACATTTCTCTAAAACCATGACACCTGTGCAAAAAGTGAAGGAGGTTTTTCTTCTTTCGCATGTTGTGGAAAAAAAACTCTCTCAGTTTTCCAAAATTCATCTTTTATTGCTCTGGAACATCATTTGAGTGCGACTTGTCCCGATGTGTGAAACAAGGAATTTTGTCGAAATGGAGCGAAATGAAGGGGATAGGGGGCTTCTAAATTCTTGGGGAAATTTTTGGGAGTGGGGAGGGATGTTAGGAAGCAGGGGAAAGTGGAATCTCAGAGATTGAGCAAGGGGAAGGGGTCCAAAAGGGAAAAACACAGGCCAAACCTAGAAAATTGCCAGGTTGTAGCTAGAAACTAGGGTTTGTGCAAAAATGAGGAATTTGGGGGATCTCAGTGATGGGAAGTGTTGGATAAGGTACATGAAAGATAGGGGAAGGTGTATGAACATCTGGATACAATTTTTGCTAGTGATTTGACCACCCAAGAGAAATTAGCTTTCAAAACCCTAGGAGAGGGAAATGACCCTGCCTAGGCGCAACTGAAGCATGGACAAGGTGTAAAATGACTCATTAGACACTGAGATGATAATGAAAACCCTATGAATGATGATAGACTCAGCTGAATGATGACATGGACCGACATTCGTACAACTTTAGAAGGAGTTAAAGCAAACCCTAGACCTAATGCCTAGTGACCAAATTTTGCTTGAAAACTCTTTGAAATGACAAAATTTGACTTGGAAACTCTGAGACCACTTTATAAGAGCATATTTGATCACTGGAGGAAGGTTGGAAAGACTGACTCTAACAGGGTACTTTCCTCCTTAAATTGGCATGATAAAGCATCTGCTACAACATTTTCACGCCCTTTCTTGTAAATTTTCTCATAATCATATCCCAACATTTTGGTGAGCCATTTATTTTGTTGTGGCGAGGATAGGCATTGCTCCAAAAAATATTTAAGGCTTTGATGGTCTATGCAGATTTGGAAATGCCGCCCCAATAAGTATGGTTTCCAGGTATCTACTGCATGTAAGATGGCCATCACCTCCTTCTCATAGGTGGATTGTCCCAAACTTGTCCCACTTAGTTGTTGGCTAGTGAAGGCCAAAGGTCAACCTTCCTGCATTAAGACCACCCCAATACCGATACCTGAAGCATCACATTCAATCACAAAAGATTTGGTGAAGTCGGGTAGTGCTAATATGGGAGTGGAACACATGGTATGTTTGAGAGCTATAAATACCTTTTGCGCTTCATCATTCCAGAGAAATGATTTTTTCTTGAGAAGGTGAGTGAGGGGTCTAGCAATGCGACCATAATTGTGGACAAATTTGTGATAGTAGCCCGTGAGACCCAAAAATCCTCTCAAGCTGTTCAAGGTCTTTGGTTAAGGCCAATCCTGAATTGCCTGGATCTTTTTGGGGTCCACCCTGACACCTTCATGGCCCAAATACTCAACTTCTTCCATGCCAAAAAAGCACTTGGACATCTTGACAAATAATTTATGCTTCCGGAGCAGTTGCAAGAGTAGATCTACATGTTGAAGATGTGTGGCCTAGTTGCAGCTGTAGATGAGGATGCCATCAAAGAAAACAAGGACAAATTTTCTGAGATATGGTTTGAGCAGGTGGTTCATGAGGCTATGAATAGTGGATGGGGCATTACAAAGACCAAATGGCATGACCAGGAATTCATAATGGCCTTCATGAGTTCAGAAAACAGTCTTTGGAATGTCTACTTCTTTCATGCGAATTTAGTGACAGCCCAAGCAAAGGTCGAGCTTAGTAAAGAATTGAGCCCCATTTAGTTCATCCAGCAAATCATTGACATCCGGGATGGGAAATTTATCTTGGACTGTCAACTTGTTGAGGGCCCTGAAGTCCGGAGACATATGCCATTCCCCATCTTTCTTGAGCACCATGACCACAAGCGATGAATAAGGACTAATGCTAGGATGAATGATACTGGCTTCTAGGAGTTCCTTGATGATTTTTTCAATTTCATTATTTTGGGTGAACAGATATCTATATGGGCGCACATTTGGTGGTTGGGCCCTTGGGACCAAAGTAATGCTATGATCATGTTCCCCTCTCGAGGGTGGAAGCTCATGAGGAAAGTCAAAGACCAGTAGATGGTTGTTTAAGATCTGTTGCATCTCAGGATGAATATGAAGAGAAGTGGTTTCAAAGGCTTGGATGGCATTAAATTGGGATATAACTCCATGGTGGCCCTTTTTTAACAATTTTACCATCCTATGCGAGCTGATGATAGAGGGAGCACCCGCCTGGAGTCTGTGGAGGGTATGTGTGTGGTTGTTCTGCTTAAAGCTCATATATAACTCCTAGAAATCCATTGTGATTTGGTTGAGTGTGCAGAGCCATTTAGCACCCAAGACAATGTCACACCCGCCCATGTGTATGGCAAACATGTGGGTCTTTAGCTGATAATCCCCCATTTGAAGTTTGACATTTTCACAATGGCCTTCACATTTCATTGTCTCCCCATCAGCAATTTGGACCTAGAAACTAGAGACTAGTTTGACAAAACAATGCACTGCTTCTGTGACTCTTTGATGGATAAAGTTACGCGTACTACCACTATCAATCAAGACTACTACATGGCGATGCTTAATAAAACCTCTGATTTTGAGAGTTTGGGGAGAAGAAATCCTTGCCAAAGCATGAAGCGAGATAACTGGTTCGTCAGGTGTAGCTGAGAGTGCATTGCCCGGCTATTTGTCCTCATCTTCCTCCTCTAGTTCCTCAAATGGTGGGGCTTCCTCTGATGAACTACGATCAGTAACATCAATTTGAAAGAATTTGGGTTCCTTGCATCTATGCCCTGGGGAGTATTTCTCATCACAGTAGTAAAACAATCCTTGCTTTCTTCTTTCCGCCATTTCTACTGGTGACATCTTTTGAACCTTAAGTGTTTGGGTAGTTCTTGGAGCCTGGGTGGGGTGACCCTTGGCTATGAAATTTGGATGAGTTGATTGGGCCGCTAATGTGCGTTCTACTTCATGAGCTATCTTGCAAGCATCTAGCCATGAGATTGGGTGTTGCAGTCGGACGTGGGCTTGTATGGCTTCTTTGAGATCACTGACAAAACATTCCAAGTATAACTCATCTTGTAGACCTCCTGTGCAGAAGGCTAAGGCTTCAAAGGCTGTAATATATTCTTGCACTGTTCCTATTTTCGGAGCTTAGTAAGATGACCCAAAAAATTAGATTCACGGTCGAAGCGATTCGAAAGGAATTTTGCGAATACCTTCCAAGTCATGGGCCTTCCATAGAAATGTTGATGCCACTGCCACCATTACCATATTTCATTGTCCAAGTACATGTTACCCACACTTAGTTGAGTCGCATCATCTCTGATGTGATTCAATGTGAAATATTGCTCCATTTGTGCTAACCATGTGGCAGGATGAGAGCCATCAAATTTATACATGTCCAGCTTGGGTGGTCACGGCTGGGACTGTTGGTGGTTTCCAAAGAGGTGAAGAGAATGGCTAGACTCGCCCTCAATGTTTTCATTAAAAGAATATGCCTCTGATTGTTCCCCCGACTTGCCTTTGTGAGTGTGTCAGCTAAGGTCTGGATCATATTTGTTAATGCATCCAACTTTTGTTCAAGGGTGTCGATCTTCTCATTGGCCATAGCTTGAGCTCTAGTTTGTACCATGCATCGATCCGGTGGACTTGTCGTTACTACGAAAAAAATAAGTAAAATTTGGGACCACCCGAAATTTTGATGCTAACAAGTGAATGGTACCACCTTTCTCAGCTCGTCGAGCCGATTCTTATGGGCTAAGTCTTCTATAAGCGTCCTGGGAGGGTATTTTTTAACTCCAAAAGGAGTTTTACTCCTCACTTAGGAATATTGTAGTGGCCAAATCCTAGGAAAGTAAATTCTTCCCAATGTCTTGCAAGAATCATGCCCAAGTATAGGGGATCACACAAATAGTTAGATCTGTCTACGAACCCTCAACTACAGAGTATGAGTAAGAATGTGGTAGTGATCAAACCCCTCCTACTAGATCTAAATGCCGGATTTGATTATGGCAAGTGATACAAAACCCAAACGGCTAGATTTGAATGGTAGATCTGATAGATTTGATTGGCAGATCTGATATATCTAAATGGCAGATCTGAGAGATCTGAATGGCAGAACTGATTGTTGCAGCTACAACAGAACCCCACCTGCTAGATTTGATCTGGCAAAGATTATGCGTGATCTAGAGAGAGATAAGGGAACTATGGTCTCAAGGAGTGTCAAGTGCTATAGATCGAAATATACATAAGGGTATGACAGTAGTACTCAGCCCAATCTTTCAGGGCACTAACCAAGGAGGATCAATCATACCCTTATCTGTACAACCCGACTACCCTATTGTACATGCGAGTAATCGCCCTGAGTGCTGTTCTCGATGTACTGTAGTAGCAAGATGACTGACAGTTTATCTATGGTGAGGTTTCAAGAGAGCCTAGGGGGCTTCCGATATACCCAGAGGGTACTTGGAAGACAGTCTATGCACGGTTCTCTCTAATGTGCTACTACTCAAAGGGGTACCCACAGGAGTTACAAGGGAGTCCAACAAGCATGACCATCTCTTGTATTTCATGCGTGCATGCCTCCCCAAATCTACAGGTTTATGCGTGCAATGACATATCCCGTGGTTTAAAGAAGCTGGAACACATCTCTAGCCAAAAAAATTCTGCTAAAAATAGATATCCCACCGGCCCTGGAAAGTGCTCTGATACCACTTGTTATGCTCTTGAACTATGAGAAGACACTAGAATACCAAAGATGTGAAGAAATATACCTATAACACAGAACAATAAGAAATAACAACATGCATTTTATTATTTAGAAAGGAAAGCAATGTTCACTTGCCTCTTCGAGGGGGCAACCTCCAATAGAGTTGGGCTCAATTACAAAATAAGACATGATGCCCCTTGAGGGGAGTCTCTATCCTTTATATAGGATTCATACATGCAATACCATGGGTCAATACCATGGTTCTTATTAATACCATCTAACAAATACCATGGCCCATTTGTAACTAACTGTGGTCCCTTCTTGAAATGCGGGTCAACCACTTACAATTATTAATATGGGCTTTATTGACTCTTTACTTAACTATAACTATGACTCGACCTTATTACATAAATAAGGGGGTTAGGGTTGGACCCTAACATTTTATCCTGTACTTATCCCAAATTTTGCACACCTCTTGTTCCACAAAACTACTTCTTCCACATTTTTCACTTCTCACATGTTATCCCACCCCTCACTACTGATCGCTTGCATGCCACTTGTCATGATCACAAGATTTTAGAGCGCAATATTTATCTCAACTCATTAAATTTCCATGTCATTCAATGATATTGATATCAAGGGTGTTAAAAGTGAAACAATATTCAAATTAAATGGATGAGATGGTTTTAAAACTTCAAGCTTTATTGCCATCATCTCCCATAAACAACAAACTTAATATATAAGTTTCTATTTATTAGTCTGTCCTGCCCAACCAAAGTCACATGTGAGAGAGTAACAGTTGGTAATTATATATGGAAGCACAAAATTTATGGGTAAGTGGCATTGAGAGTGTTGGTAATCTATCACGTATTTGTAAGTACAAACGACAAGTTGCTATTTGTTAAGCCTTTCTTGCCTAACAAAGTCATAGATAAAGAAGTAACAATTGGTGATTTTAAAGGAAAATGAGAAATTTACAGCTAAGTGGCATTGAGAAAATCATTTATTAACCACATATTTTTAAATACAAAGAAAACATGGTTGGCAGAGGAAGGAAAGAAGCTATTTGCAGTGATACAATTAACTCACTTTCCCATATCGACAAAAACTTTCTCTTCTTGATTGCGTACCAGTGGTATATGAATTAGTTGACTAACATAATAACAAAAACAAAATTTGGACAAGTGGATTGGTGAATGCTACATGTGTCCCATAGGTTTTTGATTTCAAAGAAATTGTTTATTTGTGTGCAAATAATTTTGATAAAAAAAGAAAAATCATGCTAGTAGTGAAGAAGAACCTAATTCCTCTTACACCCAAGGCATTTAAAGGGATATTTAAGCTAACAGAGCCAACTAAGTCACTAAAGTTGGCAGAAGAAGACAATTTATTGGACTCATAAGTAGGCGGGATGAACATCATTCAAGAATTTATTTCGCCAACTTCCTAGGTTTCTTCTGATATTTCCTTCCTAGATATATCTCTCTTTAAAGAGCCTCTTAAATTTTTTTCTTAACTTTCTTCCTATGTGATGGGGTGAGAAACTACATAAAATGTCTCAAAATCCATACTTCATGTCCTATGCTACTCTTACAAAAGAGATTATTTATTTGGTTGGGCTAACCTCATTACCAATGAGTTCGAATGTTGGAAAATACTTGGGGGGGGGGGGGGGAGATTCAATATTTCTTACAATTATCACTTTTAAATATTTTCATAGCATTAGTTAATCTTCAATTATTATTAATGTTTATGCCGTAATAACAATAAATAAAAGAACACAAGAGGCACCAATATTTTAGGTGGAAAACCCCCTTTGGGTCAAAAACCACCAAAAACTTTTCGGATAAATTCTTTAATCTTCGGCCCCAACTGAAATGAAAACAAAATATTCCTAGAATTCTAGAAAAGCATTCTTCTCTAGCTCCCACTGGATGGATGCTCCAATGCCTGAGATTCTTCAGTAGTCAACTGAACGGATGCCCCAACACCCAATGAGCTACAACTAACCCTAGAACCACCCCGAAGTTTTCATAGGCTTGAACATTTTGGTGACTTCATGCACCAACCTAGCACCACCCTACCACCCTATAGAAGAATAAAAGAAGAATGGACTCCCGTACCAGGGAAAATGGTCCACTTTACAATGATATAAAATGATGTAGAAGAAAAAGACACACTATACCATAACCCAAACTATGACACAACCACCTAATGATGATCCTAGACCTCCCGACACTGCCTCTTCAACTCTTCGAAGATAGACATTTGTACAACTTTTACAAAGATACTTTTACAATGACTCTGCATAATGATACTTTTACAATGTCTGTATGCAGTGCTGCCCACTTGAAGACTTCATGTGGTGAACTTATTGATGATGTTATGCACCTTTATTTCTGCTCTTTTCATGCTACCCTTTCTCATTCTTTAGGACATTAGATTATGCATTTATTCTTCTCTTGATGAATATATAATAACTGCAAAAAGTCTTCAAGGAAATACCCATGACATGATAATAGAAAAACTTACCTCATCTTGTAGAGCATATGTCAGTGCTAAACAAAAACAACAAATTAGAATACAAAGAAACTAATGCAATTAAGAGATGAACATGCATATACAAAATATGCTTACCTGTAGTTTACCTCTGCTGCATCATTTTGCTACACCTTGCTCTTTGCTACCCTAGAAAGTTTGGTCTTTTGCACCCCTTGACAACACTTGATCTAGTTTTTCTTTCTCTCTAGGAGCACGATATTTAATCTGATGTATCTATGAAATTTTAGATCCCCAACATGTGATATTTGGTCTTGTAAAGCCCTCTGAGTATTCTTTCCAATGCCACAGGTCTGACCCGATTTGGACTCTTCAAGGCAAAGTTATGCCCAATCTCTCACAATGACCTAATTATGGACTAGCTCAGTAGAACAAACTTGTACAACGTGCCACGTGTCACTTTTTGCTCCTTTGGCTCTGAAATTGATATACAGAAAAATACAGTACGTGCACTATTCGCCACTTTTTATAGAATTCCAATCCTCTTCTCAGAGAGAGTTATGACGATTTTCCCAATGTCACTTCTTTGAGATGAAATTCGGCAGCTTGCAAAAACCCTAAATTACATAGATCATATCTTCGAAAATGTAGTGGACCAAGATATGAAATTCGGTCATGATGTTCATCGGGATTTCGAATCAAATGGGTTTTAATTTTAGAATCTAAGACTTCGCAGAAATGAAGTTATAGTGAAACTGTCACGATCACTACTTTGGAGGATATATGAGATTTCTTTTTATAGAGTTGAGAGGGGATTCTATAGAGAATGTTCGAGGGATTTTGGGAGCTTAAAAAATTATTAATTAATGTCCATTCAATTACCAAAACCAATTATGAATGCCATGCCACAACCCCATAGGGTTTTAGCCCACTAACTGGGGTTACTAACTTCAAACATGAATATCTTTCAAACCGTGAAGAATTACTTGGCATGCCAAATATCAACGGAAACATCTCGACGAGAAGAATCTATCTAAAAGATCCTTGACTCAAAATAGAGTACGTTTTCCAGTAAAAATTCCCTTTCAAGATCAGGGTAGCCCTTGGTGCTACCTGGGTTGACATCAATGAGAACCTAAGATTATCTTTAGATCAACAATATCCCCCTTTGGCATTGATGGCAGCAAAAGTACCCCACCATGATCAGGGAACCTCTTCCTACTACCTTCTCTCCCCCTTTGACATCAATGGAAAAGGGTAAATCCCCTAACATAAAACCATCTTGCAACCTATACACACTTCCACTCCCCCTTTATTTTCTCAATAAGGAAAATCTAATGATAACTTGGGAGAATCCCAAGATTCTGGCGAAGATATTCAAATGCTTCATGAGGTAAAGGTTTAGTGAATATATCAATGATTTTTTCTTTTGTACCAACATATTCAAGTTTGATATTCTTTTCAGCGAATTGTTCTCTAACAAAATGACATTTTATTGGAATGTGTTTTGTTTTTGAATTCACGACAAGATTCTTGGAGATGCTGATGGCATTGGTGTTATCACATAATATGGGAATAGGCTCATTCAATTGTACTTGAAGATCTTGCAAAGTTTGTTTCATCCAAAGGACTTGAGTACAACAAGTTTTTGTTGTAATGTATTCTTCTTCTGCTGTAGATAACGAGATTGAGGTTTGATTTTTTCTCAACGATGATACGAGACAACCACCTAGATAGAATGCTTCTCCACTAGTACTCTTACAATCATCAATGCTTCCTGCCCAATCTACATATGTAAAGGCTTGATTAATGAGATTGTTTCCCTTGGGATACCACAAGCCATATTCTGTTGTGCCCTTTAGATATCGAAGAATTCTTTTGTCGGAAATAATATGTGATTCTTTTGTTGTTGCTTGGAATCTTGCTACTTGTCCAACTTCTTGCATAACATTTGGTCAGGAGGATGTTACATATAGAAGACTACCAATCATAGATCTGTACAACCTCTGATCCACATCCTTAGATGAGTTGTCTATTCTCAATTTGCAACCTGTTACCATCGGAGTAAGGATGGGTTTGCAATCTTCCATTTTGAATTTCTTGAGAATTTCCTTGATGTAATTGGCTTGAAATATAAATATTCCTTTCTCTTGTTGATATATTTGAAGCCCTAAGAAGTATGTCAAATCACCAAGTAAAGACATCTCGAACTCACCTTGCATATTTGTAGCAAAGTTCTTACTTAGTCGATCATCATAGCTACCAAAGATTACATCATCCACATATACCTCAACAATTGTTAAATTATCTTTATCTATTTGTATGTAAAGATTGCTATCAACAATACCTTTCTTGAATGCTTGTTGATGTAGATATCCATCAAGATGAACATGCCATGCTCTGGGAGCCTTCTTCAGACCATACAGAGCCTTCTTTAACCTGCAAACATAGTCTTATTTTTTTGATAGTAGAAAACCTTCAGGTTGTTCGATGTAAATTTCTTCTTCTAATTCGCTATTTAGAAATGCTGACTTAACATCCATTTGGTAGACTTTTATTTTTCTTGAACATGCATAGGTGAGAAACATTCAGATGGATTCCATTTTGGCAACTGGTGCAAATTTTTCGTCGAAATCAATTCCTTCCACTTGTGCATAGGCTTTGCAAACCAATCTTGCTTTGTTTATGGTAACTTGTCCATCTTCATTCATTTTGTTCCTGAACACCCATTTAGTCCCAATGACATTTTTATCTTTTGGTCGTTGAACTAATTCCCAGGTGTTATTCTTCTTGATTTGATCCAATTCTTCATTCATAGCTGCTACCCGATGTTCATTTTGGCTGGCTTCCTAAACAATACTAGGCTCAACGGTTGTTAGAAAAGCAATGTGGATGGCTTGAAATGTAGATACAAATAATTATGGATGTGATAATCCCGGAAGAAAACTCTACATAAAATACAAATCGCAGAAGCCTCAAAACAATAATGTGATATTGTTGTGATGAATGAAGCTGTCGACCTTTTCTTGTTCCAATTCCTTCATTTATGTCACCAATGATTTGATTTGATGGATGGTTCTTTTGAACCCATTCCTTTGTTCTCTTTGGAGGAGCTTCTTGCTGTTGTTCCTATATATCTTGTTGATCATTATTTACTTCTTCCTTGTTGACAGTTGCTTCTTGTTCTAGAATTTTCTCTATAACTTTTTCAGCCTCTGTCTCAAGTTTCGAAGATTCTATATCCTCATCATTATTCGTTAGAACACTATCTTCATCAAGTGTAACATTTATGCTCTCCACTATCTATTTTCGTCTTAGATTATAGCATTTATAGGCCTTTCTTTTGCATGAGTAACCAACAAAGATACCTTCATCAACACACAATTCAAACTTACCCAACTTTTGATCTTCTCTTTTGATATAACATTTGCTTCCGAAGATTCTGAAATACTTTACATTAGCCGATTTTCCTTTCCAGAATTCATATGCGGTCTTATTGCAATTATTTCTAAGAATACTTCTGTTGATAATGAAGACTTCCATATCAATTGCTTGAACCCATAATTTTTCATCCAATTTTGAGTCCTTCAGAATTCTTCTACCCATTTCTTGTACAGTTCTGTTCTTTCTTTCAGCAACTCCATTTTGCTGAGGTGTTCGTGCTATTCAAAATTGTATTTTTATTCCATTTTCATCACAGTATTGCTGAAATAATTTGGAAGTGAATACTCCGCCATTATCTAATCTTAGACACTTTATTTTTAAATCAGTTTCATTTTCGACCATATCCTTGTAGATCTTAAAGCACTCAAATTCTTCAGATTTCTTCTTTAGGAAACTAACAACTGTCATCCTGGTATAGTCATTTATCATTAACATGAAATATAATTCTCCATATAAGCCTTTTGTTCCCATAGGACCACATAGATCAATATGTATCAATTCCAATGGATGTGATGCAAAGTGTTCTTTTGTTTTAAATCCAAATTTTGTCTGCTTGCCATGCCGACAAGCCTCACATAGTGTGTTGGAAGGTTTTGATATTTTCAGCATTTCTCGTACTGCTTCCTTTTTTCTTATCATGACAAGATTGTCAAAGTTTATGTGACACATTCATTTTTTCCATAACCAGATTTCATCTTCTTTAGCTAGTAGACATGCTTTAGTTGCTTCATCCAGAACATATATGTCATTTGGAGCTCAACTTTCTGTAGCCACAATTTTACCATACCTGCCTTTCCTGATTTTACATTTTGTGGAGTTGAATAACATTGTGTGTCCTTGATCACACATTTTTCCAACACTGAGTAGATGGTGATTCATGTTTTCAGCTAATAGAACATTCTTGGCTAGAGAATCTTTACTTCTGAGATTGACGGTACCTGATCCTATAACATTTGAAGATCCATCATTTCGAAAGGACACAGTTCCATCCTTCTTCTCTTTCAGAGATACAAATTTCTTTCTATCTCCAGCCATATGCGTTGAGAAACTGCTATCAACATACCACACATCTTTGTTGTTTTGAGCCTTGAGAACGAGAACACAATTATCAGTGTTCTTCTTCTTCCATGTTTGTTTGTTCTGTGGCTTTGAAGATTCTTCTGGAGGATTTTCAAGTTTGCAGTCTCTAGCTATGTGTCCAAATTTTCGACATTTGTAACATTCAATATTAATTCTTAAATGTTCAAATCTATTGATGTTTCATTGAGCCATGGGAGGTTCATATTTGAAAGATCTCCTAGAATTGTATTGGTTCCTAGGGTACGTGCGACATTCTACAACTTTATGACCAAATTTTCCACATGAATAACAATAGCCATGAATAAATGTTGGTACTTGGATGGAAATCTTCATCGGGGAATTGTCTTGCAAGGCTGTTCTTGCGAATATTTTCCAATGAAGTCTACATGCTTGTCAGATTTCATAGGTTCATTGTATTTTGTTGTAGAAGGTCCTGCTTCTTCTTCTTTGTAACCAAGGCCAGTTCTATCATTGTAAGATCATTGATTGTTGATGAGTCCTTCCAACGCCCTTGAGCTATTGGCATAGATTTGGACAATTTTTCCCTTCTTCACTTCCTTATGTAGCGAGACAACTTTGGCTTCTAATGCTTCCCTTTCTCAGTTACTTTCTTCCAACTTCTTTTGAAGTGACTCTTCAATACATTTGTGTTCTTCAACTTCAATTTTGAGACGTTGAACTTGTTCTTCAAGAGTATTGGAACAAATCTTCTCAACCTTGAGCTCTTTTTTAAGCTTGATTGCCTCCTTAGAAACTTCTTCTATGGTCAACCTTTCTTCTTGATTGTTTGATACCTCTTGTTTATTGTGCTTTGCCATAAACAATACTCTCTCATTGGCTTCTTCTTCATTGTCACTGTCTTCATCGGATGATGAGCTATCTTCTTTGGAGAGAAAGTTCCTTTTGAATCCTTTCTTCTTGTCTTGCTTGTTGAATTTATTAAATCCTTTCTTTCCTTTTGAGTTTCCATCACTTCTGTTCGGACATTTTGCTGCGAAATGACCAACCTTACCACAACTGAAACATATCAATGGAAGTTTACCTTTGAATTTTCCCTTACCAATTTTTAGTTTTCTCGTAAAGTAAGCATATTCTCCATTTGAAAAACCTTCTTCATCATCTTCCTTTTCTTCACACTTGCAGGTGTAGGTGCAGGTCTTTGTCTTTGAAGTTTGTTTGTCCTTATTGGTTTTCTTAGATGCAACGAACGTAGTTTCTAGATGTGAAGTACCCTCTTCTTCATCAAGTGTTATTTCATATGCTATGAGAACTCCATGTAATTCCTCTTTGTTGAGTTTGTCCAGATTTTCACTGTATTCTAAGACCGATACACTCTAAGAATCTTTCATATAATACTCTTCTTGTCAATAGGCTCTCCCAATCCTTCCAGAGTGTTGGTTATTTCATCAATGTGTTGGAAGTATGCAACAATGTTGTCATATTCTTTCATTATGAGTTGCTCAAATTTTGCTCTGTAGATTTGAAGCTTTTCTTCTTTGACATTTGAGTCACCTACATATATATTCTCAAGCTTGTCCCATACATTTTTGGCAGTTTTGCAACCCAACACCTTATGATAAGCAAATTCAATAAGTCCACTGATAATAATATTCTTTGCTTTTGCATCATTTACTAAATTCTTCTTACCGTGTTCATCCGCGGTTGGTCTAAAGCCATTTTGAACAGTGTCCCATACTTCATAACCTTGTGCCAAGAGATAAACCTCCATTCTTCCTTTCTAGAGTGCATAATTATTTTCAATGAATAGAGGAACACCATTCTTGGTATGCTCCATGATCTCCTTCCAGTTGTTAAACTCCTATTGAAGGAACCATGCTCTGATACCAATTGTTGGAAAATACTAGGGGGGGGGGTGAATCAATATTTCTTACAATTAGCACTTTTGAATTTTTTCATAGCATTAGTTAATCTTCAATTATTATTAACGTTTATGCGGTAATAACAGCAAATAAAAGAACATAGGAGGCACAAAGATTTTAGGTGGAAAATCCCCTTCGGGTCAAAAACCACTGAACGCTTTTCTAATAAATTCTTAATCTTCAGCCCCAACTGAAATGAAAGCAAAAAATTCCCAGAATTCTAGAAAAGCATTCTTCTTGAGCTCCAACTGGATGGACACTCCAACGCCCGAGATTCTTCATTAGTCAACTGAACGGATGCCCCAACACCCAATGAGCTACAACTCGCCCTAGAACCACCCTACCACGCTGAATTTTTCATAGGCTTGAACCTATTGGTGACTTCATGCACTAGCCTAGCACCACCCTACCACCCTATAGAAGAATAAAATAAGAATTAACTCTCGTACTAGGGAAAATGGTCCACTTTACAATGATATAGAGTGATGTAGAAGAAGAAGACACACTAGACGATAACCCCAACTATGACACAACCACCTAATGATGATCCTAGACCTCCCAACACTTCCTCTTCAACTCTTGGTAGATAGACACTTGTACAACTTTTACGAAGATGCTTTTAGAATGACTCTGTACAATGATACTTTTACAATGTCTATTTGTAGTGCTGCCCACTTGAAGACTTCATGTGGTGAACTTCTTGATGCTATTCTGCACCTTGATTGCTACTTTTTTCATGCTACCCTTTCTCATTCTTCAGAACATTAGATTATGCATTGAGTCTTCTCTTGATGAATATATAATACCTGCAAAAAGTCTTCAAGGAAATACCCATGACATGATAATAGCAAAACTTCCCTCATCCTGCAGAGCATATGTTAGTGTTAAACAAAAACAACAAATTAGAATACAAAGAACCTAATGAAATTAAGAGATGAACATGCGTATATAGAAGATACTTACTTGTAGCTTACCTCTACTGCATCATTTTGTTGCACCTTGCTCTTTGCTGCCCTAGAAAGTATGGTCCTTTGAACCCCTTGACAACACTTGATCTAGTTTTTCTTTCCTTCTAGGAGAATGATATTTAATCTGATGTATCTATGCGATTTCAGATCCCCAACAAGTGATATTTGTTCATGTAGAATCCCTGTGAGGATTATTTCCAATGACATAGGTCTGACCCGATTTGGACTTTTCAAGGCAAAGTTATGCCCAATCTCTCACAAGGACCTAATTATGGACTAGTTCAATAGAGTGAACTTGTATGACATGCCACATGTCACTGTTTTCTCCTTCGAATCTGAACTTGATAAATAGAAAACTACAGTCCGTTCACTATCCACCACTTTTTATAGAATTCCAATCCTCTCCTCAGAGAGAGAGTTATGCTGATTTTCCCAAGGTCACTTCTTTGAGATGAAATTCGGAAACCTAGAAAATCCCTAACTTCCATAGATCATATATACAAAAATGTAGTGAAAAAATATCTGAAATTTGGTCATGATGTTCATTAGGATTTTGAATCAAATGGGTTTTAATTTTGGAATCTAATATTTTGCAGAAATGACATTATAGTGAAAATTCCACGATCACTACCTTGGAGGATATATGAGATTTCCTTTTATAGAGTTGAGAGGGGCATCTATAGAGAATGTTGGAGGGATTTTAGGAGCTTAAAAAATTATTAATTAATGACTATTCAATGACCAAAACTAATTATGAATGCCATGCCACAACCCCATAGGGTTTTAGCCCACTAACTGGGGTTACTAATTTCAACATGAATATCTCTCAAACCGTGAAGAATTACTTGACATGCCATATATCAACGAAAACATCTCGACGAGCAGAATCTATCTAGAAGATCCTTGACTCAAAATAGAATATATTGTCAAGTAAAAACTCCCTTGCAAGATCACGGTAGCCCTTGGTGCTTCTTGGGTTGACATCAATGAGAACCTAACATTATCTTTAGATCAAAAATCTCCCCCTTTGGCATTGATGGCAACACAAGTACTCCCCCTGCGATCAAGGAAGCTCTTCCTACTGCCTTTTCCCCCCCTTTGACATCAATAGAAAAGGGTAACTCCCCCTGACACACAACCATCTTGTGGACCTGTACACACTTCCACTCCCCCTTTATTTTCTGAATAGGGAAAATCTAATAAGAACTTAGGAGAATCCCAAGCTTCTGGAGAAGATATTCAAATGCTTCACGAGGTAAAGGTTTAGTGAAGATATCAATGATTTGTTCTTTTGTACCAACATATTCAAGTTTGATATTCTTTTCAGCAACTTTTTCTCTAATAAAATGATATTTTATTGGAATGTGTTTTGTTTTTGAATGCATGACAGGATTCTTGGAGATGATGATGGCACTGGTGTTATCACAGAAGATGGTAATAGGCTCATTAGATTGTACTTGAAGATCTTGCAAAGTTTGTTTCATCCAAAGGACTTGAGTACAACAAGCTTTCATTGCAACGTATTCTGCTTCCGCTGTAGATAACGAGATTGAGGTTTGGTTTTTTCTCAACCATGATATGAGACAACCACCTAGATAGAATGCTGCTCCACAAGTACTCTTATGATCGTCAACACTTCCTTCCCAATATGCATCTATAAAGTCTTGAATAATGATAATATTTCCCTTGGGATACCACAAGCCATATTCTATTGTGCCCTTTAGATATCGAAGAATTATTTTGACAACAATAATATGTGATTCTTTTGGTGTTGCTTGGAATCTCGCTACTTGTCCAACTGCTTGCATAACATCTGGTCGGGAGGCTGTTACATATAGAAGACTAACAATCATAGATCTGTATAACCTCTGATCCACATCCTTAGATGAGTCATCTATGCTCAATTTGCAACTTGTTAACATCAGAGTAAGGACGGGTTTGCAATCTTCCATTTTGAATTTATTGAGTGTTTCCTTGATGTACTTGGCTTGAAATATAAATATTCCTTTCTCTTGCTAAGATATTTGAAGCCCTAAGAAGTATGTCAACTCACCAAGTAAAGACATCTCGAACTCACTTTGCATCTTTGTAGAAAAGTTCTTACTTAGTCGATAATCATTGCTACCAAAGATTATATCATCCACATATACCTCAACGATTGTTAAATTATCTTTATCTATTTGTACATAAATATTTGTATTAGTAGTACCTTTCTTGAACCCTTTTTGACATATATATTTGTCAAGACGAGCATACCATGCTCTGGGAGCCTGCTTGAGACCATACAGAGCCTTCTTTAACCAGAAAACATGGTCTTCTTTTTCGGATAGTAGAAACCCTTCAGGTTGTTCGATGTAAACTTCTTCTTCTAATTGTCCATTCAGAAATGGTCACTTAACATCCATTTGGTAGACTTTTATTTTTCTTGAACATGCATAGGCGAGAAACATCTGGATGGCTTCCATTCTAGCAACTGGTGCAAATGTTTCGTCGAAATCAATTCCTTCCACTTGTGCATAGCCTTTGCAAACCAATCTTGCTTTGTTTTTCGTAACTTGTCCATCTTCATTCAATTTGTTCCTGAACACCCATTTAGTCCCAATGACATTTTTATCTTCTGGTTGTTGAACTAATTCCCAGGTGTTATTCTTCTTGATTTGATCCAATTCTTCATTCATGGCTGCTACCCAATGTTCATTCTGGATGGCTTCCTCAAAACTACTAGGCTCAAAGGTTGCTATAAAAGCAATGTGAGCTTGTTGTGATGAACGAAGCCTTCGAACTTTTCTTTTTCCAATTCGTTCATTTATGTCACCAATGATTTGATTTGATGGATTGTTCTTTTGAATCCATTCTTTTGTTCTCTTTGGAGGAGCTTCTTATTATTGTTCTTGTATATCTTGTTGATCATTATTTACTTCTTCCTGGTTGACAGTTGCTTCTTGTTCTAGAATTTTCTATGTACCTTTTTCAGAGTCTGTTTCAAGTTTCAAAGATTCTAGATCCTCATCATTATTCTTTAGAACACTATCTTCATCAAATGTAACATTTATACTCTCCACTATTTGTTTTCGTCTTAGATTATAGCATTTATAGGCCTTTCTTTTCCCTGAGTAACCAACAAAGATACCTTCATTAACACACGATTCAAACTTACCCAACTTTTGATCTTCACTTTTGATATAACATTTTCTTCTGAAGATTATGAAATTTTTTACATTAGCCGCTTTTCCTTTCCATAATTCATATGGGGTCTTATTGCAATTATTTCTGAGAAGATTTCTGTTGATAATGAAGACTACCATATCAATTGCTTGAACCCAAAATTTTTCATCCAATTTTGAGTCCTTTAGCATTGATCTACCCATTTCCTGTATGGTTCTATTCTTTCTTTCAGAACTCCATTTTACTGAGGAATTCGTGCTGTTGAAAATTGTCTTTTTATTCCATTTTCATCATAGTATTGCTGAAATAATTTGGAAGTGAATTCTCTGCCATTTTACGATCTTAGACACTTTATTTTTAAATCAGTTTCATTTTCAACCAACTCCTTGTAGATCTTAAAGCACTCAAATGCTTCATATATTTTCTTTAGGAAACTGACGGCTATCATCCTGTTATGGTCATTTATCATTAACATGAAATATAATTCTCCATCTAAGCCTTTTGTTCCCATAGGACCACATATATCAGTATGTATCAATTCCAATGGATGTGATGCAAAGTGTTCTTTTGTTTTAAATCTGAATTTTTTCTTCTTGCCATGCCAGCAGGCCTCACATAGTATGTTGGAAGGTTTTGAGATTTTCAGCATTTCTCGTACTGATTCCTTTTTTCTTATCCTGACAAGATTGTGAAAGTTTATGTGATCCATTCATTTGTGCCATAACCAACTTTCATGTTCTTTAGCTAGTAGACATGCTTTAGTTGCTTCATCCAGAACATATATGTCGTTTGGAGGTTGACTTGATGTAGCCACAATTTTACCATACCCGCCTTTCCTGATTTCACATTTTGTGGAGTTGAATAGCATTGTGTGTCCTAGATCACACATTTGTCCAACACTGAGCAGATTGTGATTCATGTTTTCAACCAATAGAACATTCTTGGCTAGAGCATCTTTGCTTTCGAGACTGATGGTACCTGATCCTATAACATTTGAAGATCCATCATTTCCAAAGGGCACGGTTCCATCCTTCTTCTCTTTCAGAGATACAAATTTCTTTCTATCTCCAATCATATGCATTGAGAAACCACTATCAACATACCACACATATGTTTTGTTTTGAGCCTTGAGAGCGAAAGCACAATTATCAATGTTATTCTTCTTCCATGTTCGTTCGTTTTGTGGATTCGAAGATTCTTCTGGAGGATTTTCAAGTCTGCAGTCTCTGGCTATGTGTCCAAAGTTTCAACATTTGTAACATTCAATATTACTTCTTAAATGTTCAAATCTATTGATGTTTTGTTGAGCCTTGGGAGGTTCATATTTGACAGATCTCCTAGAAATATATTGGTTCCTAGGGTATGTGTGACATTCTACAAATTTATGACCAAATTTTCCACATGAATAACAATAGCAATGAAAAATATGTTGGAACTTGGATGGAAATTTCACTGGGGAATTGTCTTCCAAGGCTATTCTTGTGAATCTTGTCCAATGAAGTCTACATGCCTGTCAGATATCATAGGTTCATTGTATTTTGTTGTAGAAGGTCCTACTTCTTCTTCTTTGTAACCGAGGCTAGTTCTATCATTTTAAGATCATTGATTGTTGATGAGTTCTTCCAACTCCCTTGAGTTGTTGGCATAGTTTTTGAGAGTTTTTCCCTTCTTCACTTCCTTACGCAGTGAGACTACTTTAGCTTCTAATGCTTCCCTTTCTCGGTTTCTTTCTTCCAACTTCTTTTGAAGTGACTCTTCAATACGTTTGTGTTCTTCAACTTCAATTTTGAGACCTTGAACATGTTCTTCAAGAGTATTGGAACAGATCTTCTAAGCCTTAAGCTCTTTTATAAGCTTGATTGTCTCCTTAGAAAATTCTTCTATGGTCAACCCTTCTTCTTCGTTGTTTGATACCTCTTGTTTATTGTGCTTGGCCATAAATAATACTCTCTCATTAGCTTCTTCTTCACTATCACTGTCTTCATTGGATGATGAGCTATCTTCTTTAGAGAGAAAGTTCCTTTTGAATCCTTTATTCTTGCCTTGCTTGTTGAATTTCTTAAAGCCTTTCTTTCCTTTTGAGTTTCCATCACTTCTGTTCGGAAATTTTGCTGTGAAATGCCCAACCTCACCACAACCGAAACATATCAATGGAAGTTTACCTTTGAATTTTCCCTTACCAATTTTTAGTTTTCTCGTAAAGTAAGCATATTCTCCATCTAAAAAACCTTCTTCATCATCTTCCTTTTCTTCACACTTTCAGGTGTAGGTGTAGGTATTTTCCTTTGAAGGTTGTTTGTCCTTATTGGTTTTCTTAGATGCAACGAACACAGTTTCTAGATGTGAAGTACCCTCTTCTTCATCAAGTCTCATTTCATATGCTATGAGAACTCCATGTAATTCCTCTTTCCTGAGTTTGTCCAAATTTGCACTGTATTCTAAGGCTGATACCTTTGGGTTGAATCTTCCTGGTAATGTTCTAAGAATCTCTCGAATAATAGTCTTCTTGTCAACAGGCTCTCCCAATCCTTCCAGAGTGTTGGTTATTTCATCAACGTGTTGGAAGTATGCAACAATGTTGTCATGTTATTTCATTCCGAGTTGCTCGAATTTTGCTCTGTAGATTTGAATATTTTCTTCCTTGACATTTGAGTCACCTGCACATATATTCTCTAGCTTGTCCCATACATTTTTGGTAGTTTTACAACCCAACACCTTATGATAAACAGATTCAATAAGTCCACTGATAATAATATTCTTTGCTTTTGCATCATTTACCATATTCTTCTTACCTTGTTCATCCGCGGTTGGTGTAAAGCCATTTTGAACAGTGTCCCATACTTGGTAACCTTGCACCAAGAGATAAACCTCCATTCTTTCTTTCTAGAGTGCATAATTATTTTCATTGAATAGAGGTACACCATTCTTGGTATGCCCCATGATCTCCTTCCAGTTGTTAAACTGCTATTGAAGGAACCAAGCTCTGATACCAATTGTTGGAAAATACTGGGGGGGGGGGTGAATCAGTATTTCTTCCTATTAGAACTTTTAAATATTTTCAGATCATTAGTCAATATTCAATTATTATTAATGTTTATGCAGTAATAACAACAAATAAAAGAACACAAGAGGCACAAAGATTTTAGGCGGAAAACCCCCTCTGGGTCAAAAATCACCGAACGCTTTTCTAATAAATTCTTTAATCTTCGGCCCCAACTAAAATGAATGCAACAACTTCCTAGAATTCTAGAAAAGCATTCTTCTCCAGCTCCCACAGGATGGATGCTCCAACGCCTGAGATTCTTCAGTGGTCAATTGAATGGATGCACCAACACTCAATGAGCTACAACTCACCCTAGCACCATCCTACCACCCTGAAGTTTTCATAGGATTGAACTTGTTGGTGACTTCATGCACCAGCCTAGCACCACCCTACCACCCTATAGAAGAATAAAAGAAGAATGGACTCCCGTACTAGGGAAAATGGTCCACTTTACACTGATATAGAATGATGCAGAAGAAGAAGACAAACTAGACCATAACCCCAACTATGAAACAACCACCTAATGATGATCCTAGACCTCCCAACATTGTCTCTTCAACTCTTGGCAGAGAGACACTTGTACAACTTTTACAAAGATGCTTTTACAATGACTCTGTACAATGATACTTTTACAATGTCTGTATGCAATGCTGCCCACTTGAATACTTCATGTGGTGAACTTCTTGCTACTTTTCTGCACCTTGATTGCTACTCTTATCATGCTACCCTTTCTCATTCTTCAGAAAATTAGATTATGCATTGAGTCTACTCTGGATGAATATATAATACCTGGAAAATGTCTTCAAGGAAATACCCATGATATGATAATAGAAAAACTTAGCTCATCAGCATGTGTCACTGCTAAACAAAAACAACAAATTAGAATACAAAGAACCTAATGCAATTAAGAGATTAACATGCATATAAAAAATATAATTACCTGTAGCTTACCTCTGCTGCATCATTTTGCTTCACCTTGCTCTTTGCAACCCTAGACAACACTTGATCTAGTTTTTCTTGCCTTCTAGGAGCACGATATTTAATCTGATGTATCTATGCAATTTTAGAGCCCCAACATGTGATATTTGGTCCTATAGAAGCCCTCTGAGTCTTCTTTCCAATGCCATAGTTCTGACTCGATTTGGACTCTTCAAGCCAAAGTTAATCCCAATCTCTCACAATGACCTAATTATGGACTAGTTCAGTAGAACAAACTTGTATGATGTGCCACATGTCACCGTTTCGTCCTTCGGCTCTGAAATTGATACACATAAAACTAAAGTCTGTGCACCATCCATTTTTTATAGAATTGAAATCCTCTTCTTAGAGAGAGAATTATGATGATTTTCCCAAGGTCAGTTCTTTGAGATGAAATTCGGCAACGTGCAAAAACCATAAATTACACAGATCATATGTCTGAAAATATAGAGAACAAAGATCTGAAATTTGGTCATGACATTCACTAGGATTTATAATCAAATGGGTTTTAATTTCAGAATCTAACCCTTCTCAGACATGAAGTTATAGCACAAATTCCACGATCACTACTTTGGAGGATATATGAGATTTCTTCTTATAGAGTTGAGAGGGGCTTCTATAGATAATGTTGGAGGGATTTTATGAGCTTAAAAAATTATTAATTAACGACTATTCAATGACCAAAACCAATTATGAGTGCCATGCCACAACCCCATATGGTTTTAGCCCACTAACTGGGTTTACTAACTTCAAACATGAATATCTCTCAAAACATGAAGAATTACTTGGCGTTCCATATATCAATTGAAACATCTCGATGAGTAGAATCTATCTAGAAGATCCTTGACTGAAAATAGAGTAAGTTTTCAAGTCAAAATTCCCTTGCAAGATCAAGGTAGCCCCTGGTGCTACTTGGGTTGACATCATTGACAACCTCAGATCATCTTTAGATCAGCAATCTCCCCCTTTGGCATTGATGGCAACACAAGTACTCCCCTTGCGATCAGGGCACCTCTTCCTACTGCTTTCTCTCCCCCTTTGACATCAATGGAAAAGGGTAATTCTCCTCACACACAACCATCTTGCGGACCTGTACACACTTCTACTTGCCCTTTATTTTATGAATAAGGAAAATCTAATAAGAACTTGGGAGAATCCCAAGCTTCTAGTGAAGATATTCAAATTCTTCACGAGGTAAAGGTTTAGTGAAGATATCAGCCATTTTTTCTTTTGTACCAACATATTCAAGTTTGATATTCTTTTCAGTGACTTTTTCTCTAACAAAATGATATTTTATCAGAATGTGTTTTGTTTTTGAATGCATGACAAGATTCTTGGAGATGTTGATGGCACTGGTGTTATCACAGAAGATGGGAATAGGCTCATTGAATTGTACTTGAAGATCTTGCAAAGTTTTTTTCATCCAAAGGACTTAAGTACAACAAGCTGTTGTTGTAATGTATTTTGCTTCTGCTGTAGATAACGAGATTGAGGTTTTCTTTTTTCTCAACCATGATACGAGACAACGACCTACATAGAATGTTGCTCCACTAGTACTCTTACGATCATCAACGCTTCCTACCCAATATGCATCTGTAAAGGCTTGAACAATGAGATTTTTTCCCTTGGGATACCACAAGCCATATTCTGTTGTGCCCTTTAGATATTGAAGAATTCTTTTGACAACAATAATATGTGATTCTTTTGGTGCCGCTCGGAATCTTGCTACTTGTCCAACTACTTGCATAACATCTGGTCGGGAGGCTATTACATATAGAAGACTACCAATCATAGATCTGTACAACCTTTGATCCACATCCTTATATGAGTCATCTATGCTCAATTTGCAACTTGTTATCATCAGAGTAAGGACGGGTTTGCAATCATCCATTTTGAATTTCTTGAGAATTTCCTTGATGTACTTGGCTTGACATATAAATATTCCTTTCTGTTGCTGAGATATTTGAAGCCCTAAGAAGTATGTCAACTCACCAAGTAAAGAAATCTCAAACTCACTTTGCATCTTTGTAGCAAAGTTCTTACTTAGTCGATCATCATTGCTACCAAAGATTATATCATCTGCATATACCTCAACAATTGTTAAATTATCTTTATCTATTTGTACGTAAAGATTGCTATCAATAGTACTTTTCTTGAATGCTTGTTGACGTAGATATCCATCAAGACGAGCATGCCATGCTTTGGGAGCCTGCTTGAGACCATACAGAGCCTTCTTTAACCTGTAAACATAGTCTTCTTTTTCTGATAGTAGAAAACCTTCAGGTTGTTCGATGTAAACTTCTTCTAATTCTCCATTAAGAAATGCTGACTTAACATCCATTTGGTAGACTTTTATTTTTCTTGAACATGCATAGGTGAGGAACACCCAGATGGCTTCCATTCTAGAAACTAGTGCAAATGTTTTGTCGAAATCAATTCCTTCCACTTGTGCATAGCCTTTGCAAACCAATCTTGCTTTGTTTCTGGTAACTTGTCCATCTTCCTTCAATTTGTTCCTAAACACCCATTTAGTCCCAGTGACATTTTTATCTTTTGGTCATGGAACTAACTCCCAGGGGTTATTCTTCTTGATTTGATCCAATTCTTCATTCATAGCTGCTACCCAATGTTCATTCTGGCTAGCTTCCTCCAAACTAATAGGCTCAAAGGTTGTTAGAAAAGCAATGTGAGCTTGTTGTGATGAATGAAGCTGTCAACCTTTTCTTGTTCCAATTAATTCATTTATGTCACCAATGATTTGATTTGATGGATGGTTCTTTTGAATCCATTCTTTTGTTCTCTTTGGAGGAGCTTCTTGCTGTTGTTCCTATATATCTTGTTGATCATTATTTACTTCTTCCTGGTTGACAATTTCTTCTTGTTCTAGAGTTTTCTCTCTACCTTTTTCAGCCTCTGTTTCAAGTTACAAATATTCCAAATCCTCATCATTATTTGTTAGAACACTATCTTCGTCAAATGTAACATTTACGCTCTCCACTATCTGTTTTCGTCTTCGATTATAACATCTATAGGTGTTTCTTTTGCATGAGTAACCAACAAAGATACCTTCATCAACATGTGATTCAAACTTACCCAATTTTTGATCTTCACTTTTGATATAACATTTTCTTCTGAAGATTCTGAAATATTTTACATTAGCCGCATTTCCTTTCCATAATTCATATGGGGTCATATTGTAATTATTTAGGAGAAGACTTCTGTTGATAATGAAGACTGTCGTATCAATTGCTTGAACCTAGAATTTTTCATCCAATTTTGAGTCCTTCGGCATTGTTCTACCCATTTCATATATGGTTTCATTCTTTCTTTTAGCAACTCCATTTTGCTGAGGTGTTCGTGCTGTTGAAAATTGTCTTTTTATTCCATTTTCGTCACAGTATTGCTAAAATAATTTGGAAGTGAATTCTCTGCCATTATCTGATCTTAGACACTTTTTTTTTTAAATCAGTTTCATTTTCGACCAACTCCTTGTAGTTTTTAAAGCACTCAAATGCTTCATATTTTTTCTTTATGAAACTGATGACTGTCATCCTGGTATAGTCATCTATCATTAACATGAAATATAATTCTCCATCTATGCCTTTTCTTCCCATAGTACCACATAGATCAGTATGTATCAATTCCAATGGATGTGATGCAAAGTGTTCTTTTGTTTTAAATCTGAATTTTTTTTGCTTTTCATGCCGACAGGCCTCACATAGTGTGTTGGAAGGTTTTGATATTTTTGGCATTTCTTGTACTTATTCCTTTTTGCTTATCATGACAAGATTGTCAAATTTTATGTGATCCATTCATTTGTGTCATAACCAACTTTGATCTTCTTTAGCTAGTAGACATGCTTTAGTTGCTTCATCCAGAACATATATGTCGTTTAGAGCTCGACTTGCTGTAGCCATAATTTTACCATACTTGCCTTTCCTGATTTCACATTTTGTGGAGTTGAATAACATTGTGTGTCCTTGATCACACATTTTTCCAATACTGAGCAGATTGTGATTCATGCTGTCAACCAATAGAACATTCTTGGCTAAAGCATCTTTGCTTCTGAGACTGACAGTACCTGATCCTATAACATTGGAAGATCCATCATTTCCAGAGGACACAGTTCCATCCTTCTTCTCTTTCAGAGATGCAAATTTCTTTCTATCTCCAGTCATATGCATTGAGCAACCGCTATCAACATACCACACATCTTTGTTGTTTTGAGCCTTGAGAGCGAGAGCACAATTATCAGTGTTCTTCTTCTTCCATGTTCGTTCATTCCGTGGCTTCGAAGTTTCTTTTGGAGGATCTTCAAGTCTGCAGTCTCTGGCTATGTGTTCAAAGTTTCGACATTTGTAACATTCAATATTACTTCTTAAATGTTCAAATATATAGATGTTTCGTTGAGCCCTGGGAGGTTCATAGTTGACAGATCTCTTGAAATTGTATTGGTTCCTAGGGTACGTGCGAAATTATGCAACTTTATGACCAAATTTTCCACATGAATAACAATAGCCATGAAAAATATGTTGGTACCTGGATGGAAATCTTCGTTGGGGAATTGTCTTCCAAGGCTGTTCTTGCAAATCTTGTCCAATGAAGTCTACATGCCTGTCATATCTCATAGGTTCATTGTATTTTGTTGTAGAAGGTCCTTCTTCTTCTTCTTTGTAACCGAGTCCAGTTCTGTTGTTGTAAGATTGTTGATTGTTGATGAGTTCATCTAATGCCCTTGAGCTATTGGCATAGGTTTGGATAATTTTCCCCTCTTCACTTCCTTACACAGTGAGACTACTTTAGCTTCTAATGATTCCCTTTCTTAGTTGCTTTCTTCCAAATTCTTTTGAAGTGAATCTTCAATACATTTGTGTTCTTCAACTTCAAATTTGAGACCTTGAAATTGTTCTTCAAGAGTATTGGAATGGATATTCTTATTCTTGAGCTCTTTTATAAGCTTGATTGCCTCCTTAGAAAATTATTCTATGGTCAACCCTTCTTATTCATTGTTTGATAGCTCTTGTTTATTGTGCTTGGCCATAAACAATACTCTATCATTGGATTTTTCTTCATGTTACTATCTTCATCGGATGATGAGCTATCTTCTTTAGAGAGAAAGTTCCCTTTTAATCCTTTCTTATTGCCTTGCTTGTTGAATTTCTTAAAGCCTTTCTTTCCTTTAAGCTTCCATCACTACTGATCAGACATTTTGCTGTGAAATTCCAAACCTCACCACAACCGAAACATATCAATGGAAGTTTACCTCTGAATTTTCCCTTACCAACTTTTAGTTTTCTCATAAAGTAAGAATATTATCCATCTGAAAAAACTTCTTCATCATCTTCCTTTTCTTCACACTTGCATGTGCAAGTGCAGGTGTTTCCTTTGAAGGTTGTTTGTCCTTATTGGTTTTCTTAGGCGCAACAAACGTAATTTCTAGTTTCGAAGTACCCTCTTCTTCATCAAGTCTCATTTCATATGCTATGAGAACTCCATGTAATTCCTCTTTGCTGAGTTTGACCAGATTTGCACTGTATTCTAAGATCGATAACTCTGGGTTGAATCTTCTTGGTAACATTCTAAGAATCTTTCGTATAATAGTCTTCACATCAACAGGCTCTCCAAATCCTTCTAGAGTGTTGGTTATTTCAAAGTATTGGAAGTATGCAACAATGTTGTCATATTCTTTCATTCTAAGTTGCTCAAATTTTGCTTTGTAGATTTCAAGCTTTGCTTCTTTGACATTTGAGTCACCTGCATATATATTCTCAAGCTTTTCCCATACATTTTTTGGTAGTTTTACAACCCAACACCTTATGATAAGCAGATTCAATAAGTCCACTAATAATAATATTCTTTGCTTTTGCATCATTTACCAAACTCTTCTTACCTTGTTCATTCGCGGTTGGTGTAAAGCCATTTTGAACAGTGTCCCATACTTCGTAATCTTGCGCCAAGAGATAAACCTCCATTATTCCTTTCCAGAGTGCATAATTATTTTCATTGAGTAGAGGTACACCATTCTTGGTATGCTCCATGATCTCCTTCCAGTTGTTAAACTGCTACTGAAGGAACCAAGCTCTGATATCAATTGTTGGAAAATACTGGGGGGGTGAATCAATATTTATTACAATTAGCACTTTTAAATATTTTTGGAGAATTAGTTAATATTCAATAATTATTAACGTTTATGCAGTAATAACAGTAAATAAAAGAACACAGGAGGCACAAATATTTTAGGTGGAAAACCCCCTCTGGGTAAAAAACCACCAAATGATTTTCTAATAAATTCTTTAATATTTGCCCCCAAATGAAATGAAAGCAACAGCTTCCTAGAATTATAGAAAAGCATCCTTCTCCAGCTCCCACTGGATGGACACTCCAATGCCCGAGATTCTTTAGTAATCAAATGAATGGATGCTCCAACACCCAATGAGCTACAACTCACCCTAGCACCACCCTACCACCCTGAAGTTTTCACAGGCTTGAACCTATTGGTGACTTCATGCACCAGACTAGCACCACCGTACAACTCTATAGAATAATAAAAGAAGAATGGACTCCTGTACCAGGGAAAATTGTCCACTTTACAATGATATACAATGATGTAGAAGAAGAAGACACACTAGATCATAACCCCAACTATGACACAACCACCTAATGATGATCCTAGACCTCCCGACACAGCCTCTTCAACTCTTGGCAGATAGACACTTGTACAACTTTTACAAAGATTCTTTTACAATGACTCTGTACAATGATACTTTTGCAATGTCTATATGCAACACTACCCACTTGAAGACTTCATGTGGTGAAATTACTGTTGTTGTTCTACACCTTGATTGCTGCTCTTGTCATGCTACCCTTTCTCATTCTTCAGAACATTAGATTATGCATTGAGTCTTCTCTTGATGAATATATAATACCTGCAAAAAGTCTTCAAGGAAATACCCATGACATGATAATAGCAAAACTTACCTCATCCTGCAGAGCATATGTCAGTGCTAAACAAAAACAACAAATTAGAATACAAAGAACCTAATGCAATTAAGAGATGAACATGCATATATAGAAGATACTTACCTGTAGCTTACCTCTGCTACATCATTTCGCTGCACCTTTCTCTTTGCTGCCCTGTAAAGTTTGGTCCTTTGCACCCCTTTACAACACTTGATCTAGTTTTTCTTGCCTTCTAAGAGCACGATATTTAATTTGATTTGTCTATGCAATTTCAGAGCCCCAACATGTGATCTTTGGTCTTGTAGAATACCTTTGAGTCTTATTTCCAATGCCACAGGTCTGACCTGATTTGGACTCTTCAAGACAAAGTTATGCCCAATCTCTCACAATGACCTAATTATGGACTACTTCAGTAGAGCAGACTTGTATGACGTGCCACATGTCACTATTTCCTCCTTCGGATCTGAAATTGATACACACAAAACTACAGTCCGTTCACTATCCACCAATTTTTATAGAATTCTAATCCTCTTCTCAAAGAGAGAGTTATGATGATTTTCCCAAGGTCACTTCTTTGAGATGAAATTCAGCAGCCTGCAGAAACCATAACTTCCACAGATTATATCTCAGAAAATATAGTGCACCAATATCTCATATTCAGTCGAGAAATTCATCAAGATGGTGAATCAAATGGGTTTTAATTTCATAATCTAAGCCTTCACAGAAATGAAGTTATAGCGAAATTTCCAAGATCACTACTTTGGAGGATATATGAGATTTCTTTTTATAGAGTTGAGAGGGGCTTCTATAGAGAATGTTGGAGGGATTTTAGGAGCTTAGAAAATGATTAATTAATAACTATTCAATGACCAAAACCAATTATTAGTTCCATGCAACAACCCCATAGGGTTTTAGCTCACTAACTGGGGTTACTAACTTCAAACATGAATATCTCTTAAACCGTGAAGAATTACTTGGAGTGCCATATATCAATGGAAAAATCTCGACGAGTAGAATCTATCTAGAAGATCCTTGACTCAAAATCGAGTAAGTTGTCAAGTCAAAATTCCCTTGCAAGATCAGGGTATCCTGTGGTGCTTCTTGGGTTGACATTAATGACAACCTCAAATCATCTTTAGATCAACATTTGAATTCCATTTGGTTAATGTGTCCAAGAACCACGTATTGTTTATGATGGAATATATAATAACAACCCTCATGTCTAGCCATTTCTTTCATGACCTACACCATAAAGCTAATTTCAACTCAAATAAAGAACCAACTCAATTATGGTATCCCATACTATGAAAGCATAATGTTCCTTTTCATTTTTACCAAGTCCAAGATTTGTTTGTAAAGGAAATCAATTACATCATGTTTGGATGAAAGGCCACCTGAATATTAGGAGAAGCCCAATATTTCCTATGGGGAAAAGGAATCCATGAAGAAAGAGAGAGTAATACCATGATTCAAATATATGGATTTCAAGATGATCCATTACTGCTATCCAATTGTTTTTTATAGATAAGTATTTTGTTTCTGAAGTCCGTAGAAAAATCCATCCATGACTAATTTTATTTAAATAGAAAAAGAAAAAACAATTTATTTCTTTTCCATTTATTATTCGAGAAGTGACCGTGAATAAAGGAACCCACCTTGCATAGTTTTCATAGTCTTTAAATTATATAGAGTTTAATTGAAGTTGAAACCGTTCAAGGCTTTTATCCAAAAGGTATATTTTCGAGACAATCGACCACCATTAGATATGACAAAGAGTTGCAAAGGAAAGTGAAGTAAATCACACCGACCCATCGAGAACTTAAGAACTACAATGAGTTCCTGAAGAAATTAGTATAGGTATGGGATGAAGATATAAGAATAGAGGAAAAAATCCTACGGAGCAACCTCCAACCTCCACACTCATGACTCGCCTGATTTCATCCTCCACTAAAAGGAAGAGAAATTCTACCTTGAGTGGAAGACTGAGTAACTATAAGCTCTTAGGTGGTAGAGATGAGGAAGAGCCCCTCTCAAATTCACCCAAGAAATATCACACATGGATTATGATGAGGCTCATCAATAGGTATATCATAAGGGTTACAATGCCATCCTCCAACTTATTAAATTCTCTTTTTCTCACATTTATCTACAAATTTTATTATATTATGCTTAGTGTGAGGAGTAAAAGACGTGTTTCTATGTCATGTGGCCTAATGTGTGTTAAATGCAGGAATTAGAGCAATTTTGAGATAATTTGAGTGTAGGAGCTTGGACTAAACAACATGGAGAGATTCTAGGAGGTCTTCCACCTCCTTAATTCCTCAAATAAGAAAAATATCATCACTCTATCTCTCATCAAATCGAGGTCATTGGAATCCAAGCATGCGAAGGTCATTGGCAGCCGAGCCAATGCATTTCAAGGAAGATCTAGATCCACCTATTCTCGAGTTAGGGAGACAAACATCCCTATTTTCTAGGAATGTTTTGGTAGATACCCTTTTGTATAAATAAACATGCTAAGGAACTCATTAGGATTCAAATTTTTATTGTAGCTAAGGAACCATTGAGCTGAATCACTTGTGACTGTTATTTTGATGATGTATTTGACATTTTTGGAATGATAATGAGAAGTTTTATCTTGATCCATCGCTGAGTTAGTTCAGAGGGCTAAAGATCTTTGGTTTGGGCCCAACCGTAGTAGCCTAGGTCCCTCTTGTGTATTTCTATTTCTCATAGCCTAGAATGTTGATTAGTTGTTGTAGTTCTATAGAGTTTATATATATTTCTTTTAGACTGGAATGTTGATTAGTTTCTGCATTTCAGTCGAGTATAATTCCTCAAAACATCTGTGACTGTAATCCCTCTCTCACCTCTCTCATGGGAGCATGATTAGAGACTCCACCATCACAACCCAAAAATAATGTGTGATTTCTTGTCTATGATTTCTTGGAAAAGTTTACATTTGGTATCTTGATTCACATGTGATTGTTGTACCTTAGAAGGTAATTCATTGCATAGATCAAGTTCTTAGCATTAGTTAGATAGTTTTTTTATGATTCCTTGGAAAAGGTTACGTTTGGTATCTTTCTTCACATATGATTGTTGTAGCTTAGGAAGTAGTTCATTGCATAGATCAAGTTCTTAGCATTAGTTAGATAGTTTCCAAATTCAATTCATATTTTCCACCATTAACTGTAATATTTTGCAAATGAAAAGAGGAACAAGTTCATGGGATTTGCAGGGTTGTTGGATCTACAGACAAGGAATCTTTTCACCAATTCCACCTAAGACTTATCCACTCTCTTCTGATGAATTCCAACCCATGTTCTTGATCTCTATTTTTTGGTCATCGTAAGCAGCCGTCTTAGCCCAAATCTGGCCTTTCTGAAGTGTTGGGCTTGGCTACGGGTGTTGGTCACTTTCCCTACATTCCCCACAACCTTCATTCAACTTACCATGACTTCATCCCATCATCCTTACCCTCCAAACCCTCTCGGCCAACTTCCTGTAGCATTTTAGGACTTCTTGTAGCATTACATGAATCCTGTAGAAACATCCTGTAGCTGTCTATTTTGACCCTGTTTTGAGCTGCAATGATAACATAGCTTAGTTTGGGAGTAGGTTGACCCCTCAACTTGGATTCCATGACTGGAAGTACCCCCTAGGGCATTCCCTTCGTTCCTTTTTCTTTACTATAAGAGTGAATAACTGTTAACGGGAAAAGTGTCTATTCGGAACGACCCTATCCCACTAAGGTGTGACAGTGACCTTAGAAACAAATAGAGGAAACTACTTTTGTATTCTTCTTTATGAACTATAAACAAAGAGGAATAGGATGAACCAACCTGTGTCTTGCGCTAGTCCTTTGATCCAATCTCTCTCTTCTTTAACAGCTTCCAGCTACCTGCTTCCTTACTTGCCCAGCTTCACCAAGTTCCTGTAAGATCACAGAAGAAGAAAACTACACAAAGACATGGATTTATATTCATAAATATCTTAGGATCAGATTTAAGCTAAACATACAAATGTAACAAACATCAATGATACACAAGTATGTAGGAGAAACTCAAATAGTTTTATTGATATAACAAGAAGATCCAGGAGGGGTTACAACCGATGGTTCATGATCCAGCATCAACCTCCTAGCAAAGAAGCCCCTCTTCACCTCCAACAAAGCATAAATCACCCAATACTCTGATATCTATCTCAAAACCAACAGCAATTCTCTGCAATGTACAATATTCCAGCCTCTAGATCTCTTGGATGAGGGATCCATATATAGATGTATGCAAAGAGGATGAGTCAGCTCATGAATTGATTAGTGGCTTCTCTCTGTCAGTTCTTGCTTCCACTTGGAGACTGAGAGCCTCTTACTCATCTTTGGTCGAATTCAGTGAGGAAAGTGTCATTGGAGAAGATTCTGGAAGCTTCCATTGTCTCTCCACCTCGTGGAATGACTCTGCCACTTGTCATTTCCCACTCAACGCACCCTGGTAGTGCATTTAGGTGCATTGAAACGCACCTAGCTAGTGTATTTGGGTGCTATGCAACGCAACTAGCCAGTGGAGTAGCTGAAATGATCCTGATTTGACTAGTTCTGAGCAGTTTCTGGTGGAGAACTTCTGGGAGGAGCTGTAATTTGTTGACCTTGTTCCTTTAGGAGTTAGAACAACACTTTTTAGGGACTTAGGAGCCCTTGGTTTATGGACATTTCATGCTTAGAGCTGTAAGGCACAAAAATGTCTATAACAGTTGCCCCCTAAAGTATGAGGCCGTTTATCAGGTGAAATGCTTTATTAGGAGGATCCGAAGTTCTTTCAATGCTGGGAGGAGACCTGTAATAAGATACAATACAATACATTATCTTCATATTGTTTTCATGATCTAGCTGAGGCGGGCATTCCCATGCTCAGCTTTTATAAATTCATTTTCATGTACATAGGACAGACAATCGTCTGATGGTAGACTGATGATTCTGATAGAGCCATCATCCTTTTGGTAGGATGATTATCTGTGCTACAATGCTGTACATTTCAATGTCTTTATTTTCCTAAATATATATCGCAGCCCAGATGGATGAAACTAGATCCGGGGTCTTCAATCTCGTCCGATCTTCACTCAAAGTACAAGTCGATCCATGTGAGAAATGTTTTGAAGTCAAACATGGAAAGACATCGCTTGATTACCAATCAATAATGTAAACTGTTAACAAGCGTGAGAGGAATCACCGATAATGATAATGACCCTCAAGGTACTGCAGTACAATTCACGTGGTGTGAATAAAGGACTTGGCATCGAACACCACGCAAAATCTTTCGGTCGAAGGTCATTGATGTATACCTGTCACCGGAAGTGAGAAACTTGCCATTGAGGCATGCAAGCTTCAAAGTACTGAATGGGGTGTTCCTAGATCAACTTCTTGGATAATGAGCTGATGTCGACAAGAAGTGATCTATCAAAGGAGGGCCTTAATGAATCCCTCATCAATGACATGGAACGGAGCAAAAGATTTTGATGGAGGTGAAAACGATCTGATGATATATGGTTCAGGGTGGCGGTCATGAAAGAATGAAGTATGATGTATGGTAGTGGATGGGACACAGGTGACTTCTCTGGATGACTTCTCTTGAACATGTCGGCGACACTTATGTGATGGATTGGTAGCATTTACCCCGAATGTGGATGGTATGGCGAGACCATGGCGATGTGACCGGTGAATGAAACAACCCAACCCGACTCATGCATGGAGTGGAAGTGTCATGTTCAAGAGCGACTTGCTACCAATAAAGTTTCTTTGAGTTTTCTTCCCAATTTTTCCCCAGTCATTGCTGACCAGTACCTCTTTATTTTTGTCAAGCTTGAGGAGGATAACATATGCTTGTTCTATAATTTTCCCTTCGGGCAAACCCATCGCTATGTTTTAACGAGCCTAGCGATAGTGAAACTCGTTCTCGTCTAAAGACAAGTTTGTCGCTATTAATCTTTTTAACGAGTCTAACGACAAAGATAACTCGGTCCTTTTCATTTTTAGAGAGTCTGAAAAGGTACGTAAAGGTAACTCCAAAATTCATTTTTCGTCATCTAATCCCTTAAGTCTGAAAAAGTATAAAACAATACAAAAGGGATGGATTTTCGATCGTTTTAACGAGCCGAACAAAACAAGCGCTCGATCTTTTTGTGCAATAATCCCTCAGGTCCAAAAAGATTAAAATCTAGAGGAGGGATAGCACTTCCGGTCGCTTTAACGAGCTAGAAGGCCAAAACTCGGCAATCTTTTCATATTTTACGAGTCAGTTGAAAAGAGCTTAAAGAAGACTCATCTTTTGAGGAACGAGTGATAAAATGGGTAGCAACTGATTCCAGGTAAGGTTTGGAATTTTCCAATCATGGCAATGTCACAACGATGGCTAGTGAAATCACTATTCGTAGTTGTTCCTCAAAATGGGTAAACAATCAAATGGAGGTGAATGATCGGCCAATGGAAAAGTGGAGGTGACGGTGCAAACATGACTAAGGCTTTAATGGCTGAAATGTTTCATTCACGGTGGTTATTTACCGGGGGGATAGTTCATTTTTTAACGAGCTTAAACGCGCGTGGAAACATTTGCTCGGTCTTATGTTTATTTTTTAACGAGCTTGAACTATGTGCTAAAACTGCTCGATTAATCCAGTCATATGATAAGAATGTCTCATATAAAAACGAAAACTTTTAGATTTTTGCCCCACATCCTTTCTTTATGCAAGTTAGGAAATGACTAATCCAAAAAACAAATAAATAATCGCTCTTTGCTTGCACTCCAAAAGGTTTGCATGCCCCCAGGTATAAAACAGAGTTTCAAAGTTACCCCTCAATTTGCAGACAAAACATTTGTTCTATCAGGAGAGGCCTACCTCTTACAGGTTACCCAAAGATTGTTCTATTCACATAGCAAATAGAACACTTCTTCAGCGATGTCTACCGAGATAAACAAAGGTGAGTGACGACGTCCGCCAACTCACATAACTTTGACAAGAGAATCTTATTCTAGAATAACCCCTCTTCCACCGACGGATGGGGTACAAACTAGTGATATTCTCCCGCGGAAACCTACCCTATACCCAAAGTTTTCCTGTTGAAGCAGACCAGGACGCATGCCCCCTGGGTTTCAGTCATATCCCTCTGAATTACTCGCGCTCATCGGGAGGACGGACTGGGATTTGAGACATTTCTTGCATGAAGAGACCATTTAGGGATGGTATGTGACTATTTGCTATGCGTGATCCGGGAAATGAAAGCTGGTCCACGAGCTTGACCACTCTTCCTTCGTGCGGAAAACACATTACTCTAAAGAGTGAGGAGATGATGGCTCCCATGCAATAAATATAGTCTCGTCCAAGGAGTAGGTTATAATCCAAGGGTCCTTGAATTACCATGACATTCATGTGAATTGTCTTCCCTCTCAATGTTATGGGCACATCGGGAAGGATCCCTAAAGGTCGACTGGTTCCTTTATCAAAGCCTGTCAGATTTCTCATCTCAGGCAAAAGCGATGGCGAACCAAGCACTTTCCAAGCAATAGAGGAAAGGATACTCACAGAAGCCCCCTCATCTATGATGGTACCAGCCATGACCATTCTATATATTTGAACGATAATTCGGAATGGTACACTCACTAGTAGTCGGGGTCTGCTAGTTGATTCCAGTTGAAGGAGACAACTAGGTTGCTTGGAGGTGGGACCGAGTAGACGGCCAGGTATGGCTCTGACGAACTTCCTTCCTGTGGTAAAGGAACGGGTGGATTGCCCCCATGTTCATCGGAGTCTGTGTTAATGAAGAGAATTTGGATGGTGTCATCCTTGTTCTCTTCAGTGACTGTATCATCCGAAGATAAAACCTCTGAAGGCAAGACCGGGTCAACTGCCGCCTCTACCTTTTGACTTTCGTCTGGTATGGATTCAGTTGGTTTATCTTCAATGACAGGCGCTTCAGCCGACCACCTGAGCGGGCCAGCTAGGTTCTCAACTAGTGACGGACTCGGCAAGAGTTTTTTATATCCAGGAGGAAGTCGTAACGGTGAAACCGGACGATCATCCAAAACTCTTTTAGCTTCATCTAAGAAGGGACAACGGTGGAGGGCATGGTCGCCTTCGCACAGTTTACAAGGAAATCTAGCTTTCCCTTTTTGTCCTGGGGCTTCACTTTCACTAGTTGACGGTGTGCTTTCAACATGATCTCCAGAGGTTGATGACACCGGATTGTGCAAACGAGGAGACCAGTCCCTTAGTATCCGGGGTCTGCAAGGACAATCTCTGTGAAAGTGGTCTCCTTTGCAAATGATACATGGCGATTTAGGCCTGGTCGGTGCTGTGTGTGGATTTTCGTTAGACGACACTCGTTTTCCCCCATCCACCTTTGGCTCCTTCTTCTTTTTCTCTTTCTTCTTCTTTCCCTTATTCTCCTTAGGAACTTGGCTTTTAGCTTTACCAGTTCCATCAAGCGAAGAGGAAGGAGGAGAGGAAGAATTAGAGGAAGTAGAAGGCTGGTGGGTAACTCTGGACTCGTCTAATTGCTGATTTGATTATTCAGGAATAGTGGTGTTCTGAACGACATTGGTTGAGAAGAGCCATACTGGCAAGCCAATTGTCAGTCCTGGAAGCGACAATGTGGCCATATGGGGCACACCAACATCTCCCCAAGAGGAGAAGGGACTAGGATTTCCACCAAGGGGAATTCCTTGGTTGGTAGGCTCCATTTTCTCAACCCAAAGATCAACGTAGGAAAAGGGTATGAATATTCTGTTTAAAATAAATTTTAACACACTTTGACACAACTTGTTTTTTCAGTTTTAAAGAGTCGAGAAAAAACAAAAGATGACTCTAGTCTCCTTCGATTTTTAATGAGCCTGAAGTGACAAGTGCTCAGATGGACCTTTTCCGTTAAGAAGTCTGAAAAGGAACGAAAGGGACTGCTCTGGAGGTCTAGGTAGAGGGAGTACCAAACCAATCACAAAACTGCAGAATACTTTTTAGGGTACGGCAGTCAATCTTCCCGAATGCTATGTTCGGTGCATTGCGATCAGTAGGGCGGCCGACACGGCTTCCTATGGATAAAGGTTTTAAGCCTATAGGGGTCTCCCAATATATACTCGATGGTACATGGGAGCACAAGTCCGTACTAGCACTTATCGTCTCAAAGTAGAGGAATCACCCAACCATCAGTGAGGACAACAGTTACCAGGCTTTACGACGCCGGAATACGTCTCTAGCCTAGACCTCTAAATGTTGTGCGTTAAGTTACAAATCGTTGTTAAGTTCATTGAATTTATTTTAGGTTGATCTTTCTTATGAAGTTTGCCTTTTGGGATCACCACGAGATGTATATGTAATTCCTAAAATGCAATCTAAAGATGATAAACAAGCTTTTATCTCTTTTCAGCAATGAAAATCCTAGCTACTAAGGGAAAAGAAAGACACAATCTTTTTGCAAAGAGCAAAGAGCACACTGTAAATGCACTTTTCCTAAATCAATCCAAACAGACTGCCAATATGCAAATGCACATGCATGTGTTTTTTTTTCACTTTCTTAATATTGATGCCTATAAAGAAAGTTGTTGTACAAATCTGAATTTGCTTTCAAGTGACAAACACAAACAAGATTCTTTTCGAAATCAAAAGGTAGAGATGATTACGACACTTTATGATTTTGAAGTAAATACTCGTTTCGACACTAGAAAGTGAAAAATTCAAGCCAAAGGCAAAAGTAAAAGCATAATCGACTATTAACAGTAAATAAACTTTCTCCTATGATCAAAATCGACACTTGCGACAGATCTAGATCAAAGGACGACAGTACGACTATTATACTTTGGCAATGGAAAACTGTAAATGATGTAACAAACACACAAAAAACATCTACAGTTTCTTTTATACAACTGAGGCGGAATTACAGCAAAGAAAAGGGGTTTTTAAACAGACACATACACTGATCACAGGCTGCAAAAATCAGAGACAAAACTGGAAAAAATGAAGCAAAGAACCTCAGCTGCACAAGGCTAGGTTGATCAACGCACTTGTTACATAGAGAAACTGGATTGCAACGCAGGTTGCCCTCTCGGGAACTGCGCTGAAATGCAGGAACTCTTCACAGTACCTGTGCTGGGGCAGAAATGAGAATTCTATCCGGGTTCTGGGTCACAATTTGCAGTTTAATCTATGGTTTTTGGCCGAGTAAAAGAAATCAGTAATGCACAATCAGAGGGCAGATTTAAAGAAGGTCTAAGAGCTATCACAAAGGGCAATCAGATCATTTGTGAATCAGCTGTTCAAATCATAAACAGATCCAATGAATGGATTGAAGTAGCAGATGTCTACTTTGCATTTGTTAATGGCAAATGCAATTCGATTCGCTACTTCTAAGTTTATGAAACAAACAACAAGAGAAACACAAACAAACCAACTAGACAATCATCCCCAGTGGAGTCGCCATTTTGTTAACGGGAAAAGTGTCTATTCAGAACGACCCTATCCCACTAAGGTGTGACAGTGACCTTAGAAACAAACGGAGAAAACTACTTTTGTATTCTTCTTTATGAACTATAAACAAAGAGGAATAGGATGAACCAACATGTGTCTTGTGCTAGTCCTTTGATCCAATCTCTCTCTTCTTTGACAGCTTCCAGCTACCTGCTTCCTTACTTGCCCAGCTTCACCAAGTTCCTGTAAGATCACAGAAGAAGAAAACTACACAAAGACATGGATTTATATTCATAAATAGTTTAGGATCAGATTTAAGCTAAACATACAAATGTAACAAACATCAATGATACACAAGCATGTAGGAGAAACTCAAATAGTTTTATTGATATAACAAGAAGATCCAGGAGGAGTTACAACCGATGGTTCCCGATCCAGCATCAACCTCCTAGCAAAGAAGCCCCTCTTCACCTCCAACAAAGCATAAATCACCCAATACTCTGATATCTATCTCAAAACCAACAACAATTCTCTGCAATGTACAATATTCCAGCCTCTGGATCTCTTGGATGAGGGATCCATATATAGATGTATGCAAAGAGGATGAGTCAGCTCATGAATTGATTAGTGGCTTCTCTCTGTCAGTTCTTGCTTCCACTTGGAGACTGAGAGCCTCTTACTCATCTCTGGTCGAATTCAACGAGGCAAGTGTCATTGGAGAAGATTCTGGAAGCTTCCATTGTCTCTCCACCTCGTGGAATGACTCTGCCACTTGTCATTTCCCGCTCAACGCACCCTGGTAGTGCATTTAGGTGCGTTGCAATGCACCTAGCTAGTGTATTTGGGTGCTATGAAACGCAGCTAGCCAGTGGAGCAGCTGAAATGATCCCGATTTGACTAGTTCTGAGCAGTTTCTGGTGGAGAACTTCTGGGAGGAGCTGTAATTTGTTGACCTTGTTCCTTTAGGAGTTAGAACAACACTTTTTAGGGACTTAGGAGCCCTTGGTTTATGGACATTTCATGCTTATAGCTGTAAGGCACAAAAATGTCTATAACAATAACATTAGTTATTTCATTCTAAATTTGGCAATTAGGACCTCACTTAATCTGCAAGTGTGAATTAGTTAAATAATGCATGCATTCTCGAGTTGTGAATTGGTAGGATGATCTTCTATTTTCAAGAAAACCTGATAGCTAGATGATTGATTGGAAATTAGAGTAGTTTCCTTTCTACAATTAGCATAATTCTTGTGTTTTTCATGAATGGAATCATTAGCATTTACAAGTTGACAACATTTACAATTTAGAGTTGAAAATCATTTACTTTCTTTGCACTAGGACCAAATTTTACATTCTTCTTTTAGTAGTTAATCTCCTTTAAGTTCAGTAGAGGAATGGTCTTGAAGCCCTAATGGTCAAGTTCCCTAGTTGAGGGTGGCATGAGTAGAATTCATTTACTGTGTATATAACATTATCACATCGAATTTTGTATGAACCCCAGGTTCGTAAGTAAAGTTGAAGTGCCTATGGAAGTAATTGTAGCACTCTCGGTGCAATACTAGGGCTCACCACTTTTTGGAACCTTTACCGAGGAGGTGTCTAGGTAGATGTTATTTATGCTTTTCTTTCAGTTTTACATTCAGTTTTGAAAAAATAATATAAAAGGGAAAAAAATTCTTTCATGCTTCGTAGGAGTAGAGACACTCTCAGAAAATTCTTGTTAAATACCCCCACACCATAAAAAAATCAACCTTCATTCTTCTTCGATCACTGTTAACTATCCTCTTTGACTATAGGGAGTTAGAAGACCCCATAGGTTAAAATCATAAGATATTTGAAGAAAATATTGGGGAAGAAGAAGAAGAACCCATTCCACATACCCACACCATGGATGAAAACAAGAATGAGGAGGTTTTTCCCATCAGAGAAACTAATGGAGATGTTAGGATGAAGAATATAAGCCCTTTTGCCCTTCCTCTTTTCCATGGACTAACCTCAGAGGACCTTGATACTTTCATGATTGAGTTTGTTGTTGTCTGTAGGTCTTATGACTATACCTATGATGATCAGAAGCTAAAATTGTTCCCATCCACCCTTAAGGATGCAACCTTGTGCTAGTTCATGGCTCTACCTGGGGATAACATCACTACCTGGGCTCAAATTTAACAATCCTTTAACAACAAGTACATGGAGTATTATAGGTCCAAAGACACCAATGAGGAAATATTTAGAATGACTCTTGGACTTGATGAATCCTTGGAAGACTATGAGGAAAAATTCCAACTCAATTATAGAAGGGCCAGATGCACCTTTGATCCTAAATCACTCAAGTTAGTCCTTCTCAGAGGAATCAGGGAGGGCATACTGGAAACCCTCAACATATTGTGTGGTGGAGAAATCTATCAGATACCATATGAAGACATCAAGACAATATTCAAAAACCATTCTAGGGTTGCTAGGAAGAAGGGTAGGGCTAGTCAAGCTTTGGTCAGTTCCTCTCCCTCCACAACATCCATCAAGAATGAAATTGGGAACATGTTGGAGGACTTTAAAAGTGAAATGCTGCATACCTTTTCTTTGCAAATGGACACCATGTATATCAAGAGGAGATAAGAGGAAGTATAGAGGGCCTTAGCTATCTTTTTCCCTAAATGCACTAGAAGGCACCCCATAAATGAATGTCCATTAAATGTTATATAGGTATTCTTAGTCTATGAGGAAAACCATGCCACATATAAGTTTCCTTCTTTGCCTGGATTGAAAGCTGTATACCAAGGGGTAGAAGGTGGGGCTAAAAAACTATATTTCATCAATCAAAGGAGGCCTCAAGGCCCTCAGCCATACCAACAAGGCATGCAAGGTGCATCCTACTCTTATTACCATCCCAACCAAAATGCACCCCTACCATCTTGGTACTCTTCCACTCATCTGTGATGGTCCAAACCTTCTCCTTGGCCTTATGCACCTCAGTATCCTCCCCAACCTTTCAATCAAACATTTCGGCAATATGCTTGTACACATCCTCAGTGGAATAACCCATCACAAGGGTGGAGGCCTCAACTCAACCAACCTCATTCTTTACTACCTCGACCTCCATCTCAAACACAACTCATTCATGCTGCTCCACCCAAGCAACCTCAGATGCCTTCCCAATCCAATCCAAACCCGAATAACAGGCAGGCACAACAAGTCTATAGTGGAGAGACATCTTACCTTGCCTATGCTGTGGAGATTCAAGAAATCAACCTTAGGTATGGAAGAGTGCTCCCATATAACCAACCTCCATCTCCACCTAAGGAGCTTTAAGAGGAAAAGGAAGAGAGTATCCCTCAAGTAAATTCACCTCATTTTCTTGAAATATTGATCCATCCTAACTAGCATGCCCTAGAAGAGACAACACTTCTGGGAGAATTGAAGAACCTGTGCATTAAAATTCCCCTCATCTAAGCTATCAAGGATGTTCCCATCGACAATAAGCTTATAAAAGACAAATTCTTCAAACATCCTACGAGGAGAAAGAAAAACACCCCTATCATCAATGTTATTAGTTAATTATGTGATCTAATGCCGGGGAGAGTGATTTGCCCAAAATATCTAGATCTTAGAAGTCCTGTTAGATGTGCACATTGATGGCATCATTGTCCCTCACACTTTGATTTATCTTGGGGTTTCCATCAATGTGATGACTAAAAAAGCCATGCTCAAGCTAAATCTCCAAGGATCCTTGAGAAAGACCACCACAGTGTTGCAACTTGCAGATAGGTCCAAAATGGCTCCTAAGGGAGTTGTTGAGGACGTAATTGTCTCTATTGACTCCTGAGAGTATCCTAATGACTTCCTAGTTCTATAGTGTAAGACAAAATTCAATGGTTATATTCTCATCCTTGGAAGACCATGGCTAGCCATTGTTGATTCTTACATAAGTTGTAGAGTTGGGAACATGACCATTAATAATGGGCATTTGTCCAAATGATTCGTATTGTACTCTCTTGCTTATCCATCTATTGAGCATGACTTACCCCTATGGTTGGAAGAGGAGGAGGAAGATGAAGTGTATCAAACAACATCCCATCTAATATGTACCTTAGAGGCTGTATAGGAGGGTGGAAACCTGATGAAGATGACCTCATTGACCAAATCCTCCAGAACCAACTCCACAACACCACACCTCTTGATGATATTATGAAGGAATTTGAGGGTAATCCTTGGAATGAGTTATTACTAGTGGACCCATGTCATGCACATGTTAAAATGTAGAATTTGGTCCATCTAGAACCTTGAATATTAACCCCTCTCTCTCCGCCAACCAAGAAGCGAAGTTGTGCAAAATGTTGACAGAGCACTTAGATGCCTTTGCTTAGAGCTACAAATAAATGAAAGGGGTGCATCCTTCAGTGTGTACTCATCACATATACATAAATGAGGGATGAAAACCAATGCACCAACCTCAGAGGAGAATGAACCCAATCCTCAAAGGCATAATAAAGGAAGAGTTGCAAAAGTTGTTGGATGCAGGGTTCATATACCCCATCTCAGATAGTGAGTGGGTGTCCCCTCTATTTTTGGTCCCAAAAAAGAATGGAAAGTGGAGGATCTGTGTGGATTACAGAGATCTGAACAAAGCCACTAAGAAATACCATTTCCCTTGACCTTTCATTTCTCAAGTTTTAGATGGTCTTGAAGGGAAGAATTTATTCTCTTTCCTGGATAGATTCAGTGGTTACAATCAGATCTAGATCAGCCTAGAGGACCAAGAAAAAACTACATTCACTTATCCTTGGGGTACCTTTGCTTAAAGGGTTCTCATTTTTGGATTATGTAATGCCCCTGCCACTTTTCAAAGGGCAGTTTTGAGCATCTTTGCTAAGGTGGTCCATGAATTTGTATAGATCTACATGGATGATTTCACTCCCTGTGGGTGTGACTTCTTGGAGGCTCTCTCTAACCTGGGGAAAGTCCTGAAGAAGTGCAATGAAATGAACCTCTCTTAGTCCTGAGAAGTGTGAATTCTTGATGAATGCAGGGACTATCCTTGGCTATTCAATATCTCAGGAGGGAATACAAGTGGACCCAAACAAAATTGCCATCATAAAAAGGGTCCCTACTCCTTAAGAGCACAGGGATGTTAGGAGCTTCTTAGGCTTAGCTGGATATTATAGGATGTTTACCAAATACTTCAGCAAATTAGCCTCACCATTGTTTGGATTTCTAGCCAAGGAATTAGAATTCTGCTGATTAGATAGCTTCTAAGAGGCCTTAGAGGTCTTGAAAGATAAATTAACCATTGCACCCATACTTAGAGGCCCAAATTGGGCTCTTGCCTTTCATATCCATGTTGATGCATCTGACAAAGCTGTAGGAGAAGAATTAGGCCAAATATGTGATATGTTACCTTATGCCATTTAATTCATTAGTAAAAATATGTCTAAGGCCAAATTGAACTACACTGCAACTGAGAAAGAACTCTTGGTTGTTGTACACTCTTTAAAAAAGTTCAAAAACTACATCAATGGATATCAAATTTTTGTGCATAATGGCCATGTAGATATCAAGTACTTAATGAAAAATCCTGATGCGAATGCTAGAATTATTAGATGGTTTCTACTATTACATCAATTTGATTTAACTATCATTGATAAGCCAAGAAATAAAACGTAGTTGCAAATTTTTCCTCTAGACTTGCTTTGCCTGTAGGTGATGAAAGGATGGTTGATGACCAAATTCCAAATGAGCACTTAGTTTCTATTTCAGTTCTCTCTCCATGGTTTGCTGACATAGCCAACTACCTAGTTGCTGCAAAATTACCTCCAAATATGTCATCCAGGGAGAAGAGAATAATTGTAAGGAAGAGTGCCCTTTTCACTTGGATTGGGGGAAATATCTTCAAGCTAGGACTAGATTAAATCTTGAGGAGTTGTGTTAAGGAAGATGAAATCTTTGATATCCTCTCAACCTGTCATGATGGGCCTTATGGAGGGAACTTCACTGCCAAGAGGACAACCTTCAAGGCACTACAAGTTGGCTACTATAGACACTACAATCTGGCTACTATAGGCACTACAAGCTGGCTACTACAGGCACTACAAGCTGGCTACTACTAGCCCACTATCCACCAAGATGCAAGAAGATACACCAACTGATGTGATCAGTTCTAAAGGATGGGGAGACCTACCCCCAGGGATGAAATTCTCTTACAACTTCAGGTTGTTTTGGATCCATTTGAAAAGTGGGGTGCGGATTTCATTGGGCCAATTAATCCACCATTAGTATAGAAAAAGTACATCTTTGTGTGTACTGATTATTTGACAAAGTGGGTTGAGACAAAAGATGTCAAGGTAGCAACAAAGGATAAAGTGGTTGATTTCTTAAGGGAGAATGTGTTCTATAAATTTGGGTACCCCAGAGAGATAGTCACCAATCAAGGAGCTCAATTCACATCACATCTGATCGAGAATATGTTAAGAAAACATCATATCAAGCACAGAAAATATATTGCCTATCATCCTCAGGACAATGGATAAGTAGAGGTCACAAATAGGGCATTAGATGGCATCCTCACCAAGGTTGTGAGAAGTAGCATAAATGATTAGGCAGACATATTAGTGGAGGCCACTTAGTCCTATAGTACAACTTGGAAAACAACTACTAGTTTCACCCCTTATGATCTGGTCTATGGAAAGAAATCTCTTCTCTCTATTGAGTTTGAGTACAATACTTTGAGAATGGCCGCTCAATTAGATTTAGATGTCACCAAAGCAGAGCAAGAGAGGATGCTCTAGTTAAATGGCTTGGATGAGTTCAAAATGTAGGCCCTCATACACACCAAAGTTATCCAATTGGAGAGGAAGGTCTTGCATGATAGGAATATCAAGGAAAAAGTTTTTCAAGAAGGGGGTTAGGCTTTGCTATATGACTCCAGGTTCAAGGACTTCAAAGGGAAATTGATGACAAGATGGTTAGGCCCATACCTAATAGAGAAATTCCATGACAATGGAGTTGCTCAAATCAATACCATTGATGAGGAAGGGATTCACTTGATTGTCATTGACTACAAATTGAAGGTTTACATAAAACCTATGTACAAGGAAGAATTCATAAGCACCATCAGTAGAGAGGTGAATTTGATTGGAAGTGTCATAGCTTCCAAGTCACAACATTCCTAGATACTATTTTTTGTTTGTGAAAAAAAAGAGAAAAAATAAAAAAATAAAATAAAATGCTTGGATGAAAACCTTTATGAGGCATATGAGGCCAACTCTTGGGTTTAAAACCTCCCCGAGGTAGCTCAGGAGTAAAAAAGAAAAATGAGAAAAAAAGAAAAAATAAAGATCCCTTGGTGAAAACATCCCTTGAGGTGCTCATGACAAGAATACGGGTTGAAAACATCTCTTGAGGTAGCCTATGTGTCCATCAAAAAAAGAAAAAAGAAGAAGAAAAAAACAAAGGATAATTTCATGATATGGATCCACAACTTGTATGTTAATAATTTTTGTCATTTTGCAGGTTTTAAGGACAACAGAAAATTTCAGAGCTACAGGGCCAACATCCTCAAGTTTCCATCCACTCCATATCCTCCGTGAAAACCCCTGTCTTCACCACTCTCCACCATCCTAGTGGATCAAAAATCTAATTTCAGGCCCTCTCTAGATTGCTACAGGAAGACTGTAATTGCTAAAAGAAGATCCTGTAGCACTACATGAAGATCCCGAAAATCTATAGGAGGGGGATACAATTGAGAAAATCACCAAGCATGAACTGGAAAAATATAAATGAGGGTCTCCCACCTTGATCCACCACCCATTCATCCTTAAAACATCCTTGTTCACAAAAAAGTCAATATCATTCAAAACTAACCCTAAACTCTGTCTCATCCTAAAAATTTCCTGAAAACAACACAACACACATTACCTCCATTTTCACAACCCTACACTACTCAATCAGGGCCCTAACATTATCCTCCAATCCCTCTACACTCTTCCTCATCACTTCTTCGAAGTTAAAAGATCTCAGAAGTAAGAAAGGGGTTGCTACAAGATTCTCTTATAGCAACTTGTGCAACCATTACAGAAAATCCAGAAGCCTAGTTTTTTTCCTTCCCATAAAGTTGAGGGGATGATACCATCTCATGAGGCACTCTTCCACTCCAAGTAGGACTCTATAGCAACAGTAGCAACACCTGGGATATCAAAAAGGGACTTGCACACATAGCAACAACAACAATCAAACACACATGAGCAAATAAAATATACATAGGAGAAGAAAAAGACAATAAGATAATTCCCTGAGTAAAAGTACAAAGGTCCAACACTCTAGCATGCAAACCCCTACATCGATTGAACATGAGGTAGGCATAGGTATGAAAACCTCTCATCTCCTCCCTATGTGTAAAATAATGAAAAATGTATGAATGTCGAGGTAAGGTATTTTTATAAGCTGGAGGTGGCCAATTAACTTGGCCGCCCTTGGTCACTGAACAAAAAGTGATTTATGAGTCATCATGCAACGTGGGAGTGTCACATTAGTTAATATTAGATAATAGAGAGTGGGTGTTGATTTTGAGGTATGAGGGAATGATCACTCCAGGTGGGGTGACAATCCACAAGAGGAAAATGTGTGCCTTTGGCAAGTCATCACAATGCTCTGAGCCTTGGCCAAAAATAACATATAATGTACTGATGCTCAAATTATCTTGCATCTATGCTTATTTCAAAAAACATTAAGGTAAGGTTCAAGGAGAGTTTAACCTTACTGTGTCATTTTTATAGGAGGGAGCTATAGGAAGTTACAGGAAGCTACAGGAAGCCTGCAAATGCTACATGAAGCCTGGTAAATTTCTACAGGAAGTCTCCAAGGGTAAAAGAATGCTACCAAGGGTTGATTTGGTATCTAATTATCTTTATCCCAGGACATGGGGTGAAAAGCAAGTGGCCCCTCTCATTCATATGTCCATAATTTACATGCTGGTGCACCCTAACTTCTACAAGTCATAATAGTCATTTTGTGAATTGAAAGAATTTTTTTGGCTATAGATTAGAGGGAATATACATAATTGTCATCAACTAGAGATTCCAACCCTATGTTCCTATTTAATTACACAATAGAGCTATTACATGAAGCAACCCTCCTACACTTAGTTGAAAACAAAGGAAAATATGGGAGGGGGATTCAATAGAAGGGAGCCTACAAACACTAAAAGAATTCATCTTCACCCTCCTGTATTAGACATTTTTAGAAGGCATCAGTGGTTAGGTTTCTTTGAGCTACTGAAGGGATATGATGATGACATTACATATGAATTTTCCATGGCCCTAAAATCTTATACAAGAGTCAGTTCCACCACTGTGGTAAGGGGATTAGCCATTTCCATCAATCCTGAGCTAATTAGCAGGGTGAAAACCCTTCCCCTAGGGATCCAATGGAGGAGAGAATACAAGAACAACAATTCCATTTCCAAAAATAAATTCTTCATTGTTGATGAGAAACCTATTGAAGATAAAAATGGAGTGAGAAGGGAAATCCTACCTTATCCTTGGGATGAGGTGGCCTACCATATCCTCAAGTTCATCTCCTGTGAAGGATGGTTGGGTGTAGTCTATGGCTAACATCTCAAATTTCTCCATGAACTAAGGTTTCAAGTAGAATTCCCCCTAGCCCAAAGATTGACTCTACCTTATTTCCTCTTATAGTCCATCAAGGACATGAGCCAAAATGTGAGAGAGGGAAAGCACCAACACTTAGGCCACCATGGCCTCATCAAACTGATAGTGGTAGATTCTTTGAATAAACTAAGGATCCCTATCCTCTGGTCAAATTCAGGGATATGGACAAAGAAATATTCATGGACACTCAAACCCTCACACCAGCTGAGACCTCGACCTCTAGTGTTGGAGGAAGATAAGGGGAAGAAGAAGAGGAGGTAGAGGTAGAAGAGGAAAAATAGGCAGAGGTAGAGAAGATAGAGGAAGAACTAGAGCAAGAGGAAGAAGTAGAGAAAGATCAATATGAAGAAGAAGAGGAGGAGCAGCGGGAAGAACCAAGCCTTGAGAAAACCACTACATCTAGAGAAGAAGTGGTATCCCCAGAGAAAACAATTTTGTATCCAGGGACCATTGAAAAAGAGGTAGTTGCCACCTTAGCTCCCTTGAGCAAACCAATTAAACCCAAAAAGAGAAGAAAAAGGAAAACTCCCTTTTACTTCAAAACTAAGAAAAGCACCATGATTAAATAGGGGAGGCATCAAACTCCCACAAAGGCCCTTATTACATTTGAGGAATCCCCAAGTAAAAAAGAGGAGCTAGGACCCACTGAAAGGAAAGTTGAGGAGGTCAGCTCTCATGTAGCCATATCAAATACTTACATAGCATATGTAAGGAGGCCTACCAATAGATCAACCTCCTCTAAACAACCCAAGCCACCTACAACACTCCAACAAAAAGGAAAAGGGAAGGTACAAGAAAAATAGAGCATGCTACAAGAAAGAAAAAGCATGCTATAAGAAGAACATAAAATGATATAGGAAGAGAATAAGGAGCAATAGGAAGGGAAAAGGGAAACACAACAGTTACAAGAGGGGGAAAATTCCCCAAGAACATTTGAAAATGATCTACCAAAGCTATAGGAGCCTACCCCGCAACCTAGTTTGAGCTCCTGTTACAAGTTCATTGAAGGATGCAGAGTGATCCCACAAAAAATTGCAGTCCCACTTTTCTTTGAACTTGAAGAAGAAGGAGGAAGGACCCACAAATGGATTCATATTTCTAAATCCAAGAAGGTGGAAGATGTGGGACTCATGGAAGAGAAGTTCCTCAAAATGGGAAAGGAGTTAAGTGAGTTAAGGGAAAAGGAGTCCATAATGAGAGAATAGCTACAAACAGAAAATAGACAGTTGAGGAAGAAATCGCAAGAGAAAGAAACCCAATTGGCCATAATAGAAATCCTCTCCATGGAGGAATTATAGTGGAAACTTCCTTCCAAGTCTTATGCACTCTTCCTCAAAGAACAATGGATGCGTTTCCAAATCAAGACATTAACACAATATGGATTTATGCCATTTCATGATTACAAAAAGTTCATTGAGTTGTGTGACCAAAGTATCATAGAAGACAAAGCCAAATTACCTGAGTTCTACTTGCACAACCTCACCTTAACTGATATGAATGTTTGGGATCCTAATGCAAAGTTGGGAGACTTGCAACTGATGGCCCTTGCATCTTAGATGACTCATGATGAGGCCAAAACTGAGGAGGTGAAGAAGGTAATGGAAAAGGAAGAAAAAGAATCCCTCTATATAAGGGTAGAGCAGATAAGTCCCATGGCTATAATCAATACTCACAACATCATCTCCAATGATGTTCAACTAGCACCTAGATACCTTGCCACTCAAGAGCAGACCATCTCCCATTTTGAGGACACTCTCAGGCTATTAGGGATAGAGAGCCAAAAATCATGTCAGAGAAGATGGAATTCCTTGCCACATAGTCTCCAAATTAGGGAATATCACTCTCTTGAAAGGTTGAGGAATGCATTGGAAAGAACACCCCTTTACAAAAGGGTCATGAAAATATTAAAGGTCAACTGGATTGGACTTAAGCTCAGTCCACCTTTCCTGTTGGGTTTACAAGAAGGAATTAATGAAAAAGAGGAAATGAAGAAATGGACATACATAGAGAAGGATGCAGGTTTCTATCCTCAAGAGGTCACACCATCTATAGAACCTTGGGATGTCAGAGAGGCCACCAGGACCATGAAAGACATGGACATATAACAATGAGTTGCTCAGAGGATGAGCAACAGTTTCAATAGGGGTGATGATGAGGCTCATCAATAGGTATATCATAAGGGCCACAATGCCATCCTCCATCTTGTTAAATTATCTTTTTCTCATATTTGTCTACAAATTCTGTTATATTATGCTTAATGTGAGGAGTAAAAGATGTGTTTCTTTGTCATGTGGCCTAGTGTGTGTTAAATGCAAGAATTGGAGCAATTTTAAGATAATTTGAGTGTAGGAGCTCGAACTATACAACAAGAAGAGATTCTAAGAGGTTTTACACCTCCTTAACTCCTCAAATGAACAAAAGGTCACCACTCTATCTCTCATCAACTCAAGGTCATTGGCAGCCAAGTCAGTGCAAGTTAAGGAAGATCTAGATCCACCTATTCTCAAGTTAGGGAGACAAACATCCCTATTTTCTAGGGATTTGTTGGTAGCTACCCTTTTGTATAAATAAACATTCTAAGGAACTCATTAGGATTCAAAGTTTTATTGTAGTTAAGAGGCCATTGAGATGAAGGACTTGTGACTATTATTTTGATGATGTATTTGGAATTTCTGGAATGATAATGAGAACTTTTATCTTGATCCATCACTGAGTTAGTTCAGAGGCCTAAAGCTCTTGGTTTTGGGCCTAACACTAGAAGCCTAGGTCCCTCTTGTGTATTTATATTTCTCTTAGCATAGAATGTTGATTAGTTGTTGCAACTCAATAGAGTTTATTTATATTTCTTTTAGCCTAGAATGTTGATTAGTTGCTACAGTTTAGTAGAGTATAATTCCTCAAAAAGCCTGTGACTATGATCCCTCTCTCACCTCTCTGGTGGGAGCATGATTAGAGGACTTCACCATCACATCCCAAAAACAATGTGTGATTTCTTGTCTATGATTTATTGGAAAAGTTTACAGTTGGTATCCTACTTCACATGTGATTGTTGTAGCATAGAAGGTAATTCATTGCATAGAAGGTAACATTCAATTAATCTTTCCCACCATTAACTGTAATATTTTGCAAATGAAAAGAGGAACATGTTGGGATAGGGTCCCTAGAGTCAATTTTGGGTTAGTCTAACCAATTTTTGAGAAGAATTCTATAAAGAATTTAAAGTCTCCACAAAATGTGGAAGCAAAGCGCGCAACTAAGTAAGAGTCAAAGGGGATTTAGCCCCTTGTTTAGGTAATTGATAGGTTTGTTTTGAGACTCACCCATAGGCCAAGGGCCATGGTATTGTAAGAAAAAATGCTATATATTTTTGAGTCATAACGAGTCTAGAGATAATAACTAAGATAGAAGATTACTATTTTGGGCAGGTGCTAAGGTAGGAAATCTCTATTTCCTATACTTAGGCGAAAGGGGAAGGCTCCTCCAGCTGAGTGCGTGGATACCTTGGCAAGTCCATATCTGAGTGTGTGGGTCCCTGCAGCTGGGTGCGCAAGGTGGAAGAGTCTGTAAATTGAACACTGAATCTAATAAAGACTGGTTTTGGAACAAATATATGGTCTCTATGTTTTATTCTTATTTCTGTTCAGGTTATGCATTATTGCTTAATGATCTATTTTCTATGGAATAAAGTAAATTTCTATGCAAATATGTTAAATCATTAATGTCCATGCATAAATTGAGTAATGATCTAGTTTCGTGAATGTATTAGCAAAGTTTGGTATGATAACTATTCAAATCAGTTATATCTGCACGAAGGCAGATCTAGGGTTAGTATTTACTATGTGAAAGTAGTCAATCTGCTTCTTTTAGATCTGTAGAGTCTGATTGCAGGCCTTCACGAAGGTCTAAGAGCCATTTTCTTAGGATTACAGTAGTGGACCATAGAAAGACAAAGATCTGCACAAAGGAAAGTCTGAGCTACAAGGGATTAAGATTACTTATCACATGGTCTCTGGATGTAAAAACCTGGTTCTAGCATTCCCCAATACTGCTTCGGGTGAGACTGCAACCTGCTCTATGCAGTTTGTTGCCAAAAGGGCTAGTATTTAGGGTTCTTTTGGTTGGCGTGAACAACTATGAACGTAGGTTAGGCCCACTTAAGGCAAAAAATGGTTCCATTTCCGGGACACGAACCTGTTGGATGAGTTGAACTATGGAGGATGGTACCGTGTAGTTGGGTCCAAAAGTAGCTATTGGAGTCACTATTCATGATTTGATGGAAAAAATCCCATTAAGAGGAGGGAGTAGGTGCCATTTATGGTGAAAATATTTGGAGATCTACCGCCAAAGATGCATTTATGATCAGAAACTAGAGGGAACAGTCAGATTTGAATTCAAAACCACCTATAAATTAGGCATGTTAGTCTACCAAAGAAAACTTTGCATTCTGACACTTGTGTATGATCCCTCTTATCCCCACTATATGATTCGATAGTTTTGGGAGGATTTATCTTCAAGCCCATTATTTGCAACCTTGCCTGAGTGGAACCAGAAGATAATCCTTAACAAAATCTCCATGCCAGTCAGTTCTAAATTTGTTGTTTCTCAAGAGGAAGGCCCTGAAGTTGTATCTACGGAAGCTACACCCACTGTGCCTACGATGCCAAGGTCACCTATGTCAAAGAAATCGACTGCAAGAGAGAAGCAGAAGAAACCTATACTAGTGAGACATTCACTGAGGAAGAACTCGAAGGTTCGGCAGAAGGAGAAGAAGGATAAGCAGTTGGATAAAGTTGTGGACCTAGAGAAAGAATAATTCCATGGAGTGGAGGAGTTAGATGCTAAGGAGGGCAAGCCTATCACGCAGCTCCCAGAGCATATCCCTCTGTGGAAAGGGAAGAAAAAAGTAACCAAAGATCTCGATTCCAGAAAATTTATGGTCTTGACGCCACTGTTACTAGAACAAGTTGAATGTGAAGGCATGATATTAACTTGAATTTCAGTGCTAAAGATGGAGGATTGGGATCTCAAAGACCATGAGATATTCCCTCATTTGGCTACTCACAAATACATGGTGAAGATATATTACGAAGAAACTGGAGTTACGTAGTTGGAACCCATGAAATGGTCAACGATGTTGAGCAGGCCGGGTTGTTGCACATGCTTTGTGTACCACATTTTCACAGGTCAATTATCAATGCTGTGTGTGTGCACCAGTTGCTCGCGCTAGTGCACGATGGATTCTTATGGCTCAGAGAACCCATCCCTATCATGGATATGTTCATCAATAGGATTATGAAGTTGCCTTATAAAGGTGCAGACCCTGCCAAATATTTTTGGGGGAAAAGTGGAGAAAAGGAGCTGGCAGATAAGATGAAGGTTGGATTTGGTTTAATCAAGAAGTCACGTAGATATTCTGTCTTCTCCATTCAATATCAGGTGGTGTAGTTTGCCGCGCAAATCTTAGCAAGGAATATTATGAGGAAATGTTGCGGACAAAGTTCTGGTGCTAGTAGTGTCATTGGCTACCCAGTGAACGAAGGGAGTACAATATAACTGGGGGCAATATTTATGTAAAGAATTCATCATGAACTACCATGAATTGTAGGAGGATAGTAAGCCCTTTCATTAAGCTTGGCTCCTATTGTTACTTGTCTTAGTCACATGGCGCTTGCCAGAGGATAGTCAGTTTCCTCTGCAGGGAGAATATTTACCAGATGCAATGAAGTTCGCTTCACTGTGGGTGACAAAGGATTTGGAGAGGACCAAGGAATCAAATATTTTGTGGATATTAGTTGAAATGGATCTTTGCACAGTAATCAGTCAGTGTCCAAGGTTGTCTCCAACATTATTCGAGTAGTTGAGGGCCTTCGCGAAGTTTAAGGTTGATTTCAATAATGTATCAATCAGGGCGAGGAAGGACCTTAAGCATATATGGCACAAATTTCCATACTTAGTCTTAGAGACAAATGTGCAGGAGATTGTGGGGATTTCGCCAGTGGAGTGGTGCAAACCCATGGACATTGATGCAGGTAACAGTAATGATGGAGAAATCTCTTCTACATAGATGACAGCTGCACAGAAGTGAAAAGAAGAAACACAAAAAGTAGCACGAGCATTGGCTGAACAAAAAAAGAAAGAAGATGTTACTAAGGAAGTTGCTGAAAAAGAGTGCACTACGAAAGAGCATGCCGAGACCGAGCACACTGACATGGAGGAAGTCGAAGCTTCATCTTCCCAGCATGCCGAAGTGTAGGAACTATTAGAACAGGGTGGAGATAGAGGAGAGGAGCAGAGCACTCCCTTCACATTGAAGAAGCGTAGTAAGGAGACAACTGCTGGCCCATGAAAGAAGCACAAATTAGATAAACAAGTGTGCATTGACTCAATGATCCCCATAGAAGGGTATCTAGATGAGATTAGGGATAAAGTAAGAGAGACCACAACATAGATGTGGCAACAATTTGAACAATAATACATGCAGATGCTAGGGAGCGTCCAGAAGGATTTGTGCGAGCTGTAGATCCAAACAAGCTGAATTCAAGCAAGCATTGGGCAAGTGAAAGGGGTGCAAGCGAGCCTTGTGCAAGGGAGAGAGAAAGTTTTGGAGCTAGAACGGACTCAGGACCTTAGAGTCATACCCTTACCAGAAGGAACTATTCATACGGAATCAGATGAAGACCGCACTGTGTTGAGCACAATTAAAGACATTGGGGGAAACTTAGCCACGTTGTTGCTTCAGACTCTCCATGCATTACATCAGGGCGTCTCAGACAAACTTAGGATCAGGGAGAAGTGCGCCCTTACATTCATCAATGAATTCAAGGTAAACAACAAACAGATGTTCATGGAGAAGGCTCAGGCTCTGAAAGCAAAGGAAGAGATGGAAGCACGAAGCCAGAGCTTGGAGACTGTGATAACACAGGCATGCAACTCAGTTCTAGAGTTAAACATTCCAAAGGATGTCGCAACTACAACAAAAATCAGGAAATTGAATGCTGGAATCCACACGTCCAAGGATGAGATAGGTAAAGTCACGTTTGATTTCGAGATGAAGATCTTAGAGCTACAACTAAAATTATAGTCAACCATTTCGCCAGAGGTCTGGGAGCAGCACGAAGAAACTATCAGGGAAAGCATGGGCACTTTGAATACAATAGTCACAGATTGTGTGATGATATTTGATTAGGCCATGGAGTTATGGATGAATTTGCAGGAGGACCCAAACCTATACAAACTTAACAAAGATATCCAAGAGACACAACGAAGGTTGGATGAAGTTAGGGCGACTGCGTGCACTTTGGTGCCATTCTAACACCTAGCTCGATTGTAGGAAGGTAAAAAACTGCAGTCATATATTAAAGAGCTACAAAGGAAAGACACCCTTCTCAAGGCTAGAATACAACCATGGATAGAGGAAGCCCATCAGCTTACTCTGTTAGTTCAGGAAAAGTCAAAGACACTTCAACAAACACAAAGAATGAGCGCCTAGTAGTAGAAGGCCCGACAATGGAAAAGCTAGTTGAGGAAGTGCAACAGGCCATAGTACAGAACTTTTGCTGATGTAGCAACATTGTAGGTCAAGTTTAGTGACCTCCGCAACAAGATCGAGGTGCCAACAAAGTAGCTCGAGGGTGAGTCACCATATTTGTGTTGGGGTCCTGTTGGGATAGGGTCCTCAAGGTCAACTTTGGCTAAGTCTAACCAATTTTTGAGAAGAATTTTGTAAAGAATGTAAAGTCTCCACAAAATATGGAAGCACAGCACGCATCTAAGTAAGAGTCAAAGGGGCTTTAACCTCTTTTTTTGATAATTGATAGGTTAGTTTTGAGACTCACCCATAGGCCACGGGCCACCGTATTGTAAGTAAAAATGCTTTATATATTTAAGTCATATCAAGTCTAGAGATAATAACTAAGATAGAAGATTACTGTTTTGGGCAAGTGCTAAGGTAGGAAAGCTTTATTTCTTGTACTTAGGCGAAAGGGGAAGGTTCCTGCAGCTGAGTGTGCATAGACCTTGGCAAGTTTGCAACTGAGTGCGTGGGCCCTTTCAGCTAGGTGCGCAGGGTGGAAAAGTCTATAAATTGAACAACGAATCTAATAAAGACTGATTTTGGAACAAATATCTAGTCTCTATGATTTATTCTTATTTCTGTTCAGGTTATGCGTTATTGCTTAATGATTTGTTTTCTGTGGAATAAAGTATAATTTCTCCGCGAATATGTTAAATCGTTAATGTTCATGCATAAATTGAGTAATGATCTACTTTTGTGAAGGTATTAGCAAATTATGTTATGATAGTTGTTTGAATCGGTTAGATCTACGCGAAGGAAGATCTAGGGTTAGTATTTACTACGCAAAAGTGGTTAGTCTGCTTCTTTTAGATCTGTAGAGTCTGATTGCAGGCCTTCATGAAGGTCTAAGAGCCTTTTTCTTAGGATTTGTAGTAGCGAACCATAGAAAGACATAGATCTGCACGAAGGTAGATCTGAACTACAAGGGCTTAATATTACTTATTGCACAGTCTCTGGATGCAGAAACCTGGATCTAGCATCTCTCAATACTGCTTCGGGTGAGACTGCAACCTGCGCTATGTAGGTTGTTTCCGAAAGGGCCAATAGTTAGGGTTTTGTTGGTTGGCACGAACAATTCTAAACCTGGGTCAGGCCCCCTTAAGCCAATAGAACATGTGCATGTGATATTGCAAGGCTATTGGATCTGCAGGCAATGAATATTTTCACCAATTCCACTTAGGACTTCTCCACTTTCTTCTGGTGAATACCAACCAATGTTCTTGATCTCTTCTTTTTGGTCATCGTAAGTAGCCCTTTTAGCCCAAATCTGGCCTTCCTGAAGTGTTGGTCTTGGCTACGGGTGTTGGTCACATTCCCTACATTCCCCATAACCTTAATTCAACTTTTCATCACTTCATTCCATCATCCTTACTCTCTAAACCCTCTCAGCCAAATTCCGGTAGCATTTCAGGACTTCTTGTAGCATTACAAGAATCTTGTAGCAACATCCTGTAGCACACTTGTAGAAGCCTATTTTGACCCTGTTTTGACATGCAATGCTAGCATAGATTAGTTTAGGAGTAGGGTGACCCCTCAATTTAGATTCCATGACCAAAAATACCACATAGGACATTCCCTTCATTCCTTTTTATTTCCTACAAGAGTGAATACCATTTGTTCTTTCATTCCAAATTTTGCAATTAGGACCTTACCTAATCTACAAGTGTGAATTAGATAAATAAAGCATGCATTTTGAGTTGTGAATTGGTAGGATGATCTTCTATTTTCAATAAAACTTGATAGCTAGATGATTGATTTCAAATTAGAGTAGTTTCCTTTCTCCAGTTAGCATAATTCTTGTGTTTTTCATGAATACAATCATTAGCATTTACAAGTTGACAACATTTAAAAGTTAGAGTTGAAAAGAATTTACTTTCTTTGCACTAGGACTAGCTTTTACATTCTTCTTTTAGTCATTAATCTCCTTTAAGTTCAGGAGAGGAATGGTCTTGGAGCCCTAATGATCAAGTGACCTAGTTGAGGGTGGCATGAGTAAAATTCATCCACTGTGTATATAGCATTGTCACCTCGAAGTTTGCGAACCCTGGGTTGATGAGTAAAGTTGAAGAGCCTCTAGAAGTGGCAACACTCTTGGTGCAATACCAGGGTGTAGTGTTGTTTCAATCAATCCTAATTGATTGAGGTTGGAACATTTAATTGTCAACCCAGGCTAGGTCGTGTTGTTTCAATGGAGTTCGCACTGTTTGTGCCGATACACTACTGCCAAGAATGAGAAAATGAAGAGAACAATAAAAGATGTCGTTGAACCAAATTGTTGAATCAAATCATTCATGTAGAAATAAAAACACTCCACAGAATTGATATCACACTTCACAACTACCAATGTAAGGGTGTGCCACACAGTGACTAATATTTACTCCAGCTGGTTACTACCATTATGTTGATTAACTCAGTGTAACAACATAATATAAATTGGAACTTCAACGAATGTAATTCACAATTTGTACAACAAAAACAAGAAACCATATAACAATTAGCGAAATCAGAATGTACACTGCCTCTACCACTGCAGTCCCTGCCAAAGTGGAGGGCCCTTCCTCTTCAGCAGGGCGTAGGAATAACAAAAAATTAATTAACGAATCAGCTGAAGAGCAGTAACAACATTATCGTAATGATTAATATTAAAAATAATTCAGAGTTACAGAAGTAGAGTAACAATACTCTTCTATATGTCGTCCTTGTACATAGGAAATCAAGTTTGTTTTATAGTTATTACATAGCCGAAATTAGAAATAGATTAGTCATGACAATCTCACGATTCTCATGCTAATAAAAAACAAAAGTAGTTACAACCTATTTCTAAATACAAATATAAATTATCTAGGATTGAAAACACTTGGGTATATTTCTTCCAAAATAAACAATTCCTAATGCCGACCGATGTTATGTGGAATAGTACCCACACGTGCCAGCTCTGGTGCAACAGCATCCTACAAGTGAATAACGGTTTGGGATGTTATGAAAATTGCTGGTGACAACACCATTGGTGTAACAACGAACCTTTGTATTATTTCGTAGTGTAACAACATCCTATAACAACATTCAATGTGTAACAACAACCTATAATAGCATACAAGTTGTAACAACGAATTTCTCTACCCCGCTCTGTAATTGATCAGCACTGCCTATTTACTCCATAACCTTGTTCCCACGAGAAACACCTGAAAAGGAGAAGAGCTTCCAAAAATACTCCTCCAATGCTCACCCCATTTAGCCACAAAAAGGAATAAAGTATCGTATTATTCAGTAAAATAGGACAAAATAACATGACAATAGAATAGGTTACAAAAGTGAGAAAAAGGGGGATTAATCATGTAAAGTTCATAGGCATGGAGGATAAGAGGATCAAAATCAGGGAAAGAAGGTGCAAAACATAGGTTAAAAGTCACACGCAACATCTCCCCCCGACTGAAGAAACTGCATTTCCCCATGTAGAATCTCAGTTTCTCCTGCTATACCCTTGCTGCAAGTCTGTAAAATTGTAAGCACCAATAGTGTCTTCACTTGGAGCTTTGTACCCTTGAATGGCCATCAACTAACGTGGCTAGGATTCTTCTTCGTAATCACATCGGTGGTAGTCCGACTGATACTCTTCTACTGGCAACCAAATCAAAGGAAATTTGAATTTGAGCCGAATCCAAAATGTCCCCAATGTCTGCATGATTCGAGCATACTCAGGCACCCATGTAACAACAACCACAAAATTTATGTATTCAAAAGGATCCCCTTCTTGCAACTTAGCGCTACAAGCCTCAGTGCATTTAAGACATCCTACGAGCACTCAACTTTTCATATGTGCATGCAGATTGAGTCACATCCTCACAATCCTTTTCCTATAGATGACTGTCTGTTCCCTAATATCTGGAGTGGTGAGGAATAACTTAAACTCATGCTTGAGTTCATAAATGATCCCTGGTTCTGCTCTGACCCATAATGTTGTCCTTTCTTCATTAACTTCTGCTTATTTCATGTCCAGATGCCACTCAATCTAGTTTCTCATAAACAAAAGAAAGGCCCACAACTGCAAATCTCCCATATAGGAGAAGATGCTTGCTACCATTTTCATGTTGACATACTCACACATGATATTATGCAAAAATAGCTTGCGAATCAAGCTCTGTTCATCAAAATTGCAGTAGCAAAAAATCTCAAGAAATGTTCGGGTTGAAGAACCCAAATAAGACCTATTCTCAAAAACTTCTTTTAATTGAAATAAATAATATTGTTCTAAAAGGAACACTGGATATGACGGGGACGGCCACCTGCATGCTAGAAGATTTAGGGAAAGGTCATGGAGCTTGATCTTGTCATTCATCAGGTCCAAGACATGTTGTTATAACTAATACAACTGTTCATCCTTCTTCTTCATGGCTTCTTTATGCCTCTGTGCTTCCCATTATCTCTCCTATTCTTCCTTTAACCACTTCTCCCTAAGGGAATCCATCATCCTTTTGTGTGCCTTGAGCGAGATCACCCCATCTTGTAGAGAGAGAACCTGCTACTTCCATTTCTATAGCTTTTGTAACAACAACATATTTTCAGAACACCATCCTTCATCAGGACCTGGTGTTCTCCCACATGCACTATCAATTGAGGGTGTAACAGCCTCCCAAAGGTGAAACTGCTCCACTTCAGCTACTGGTTCTTATGTAACAACGACTTCGTTAATGGATTTTGTTACAATTTCCTTATCTCCTTGATCAACTTCCATTCCCACTACTGGTTCTAGTGTAACAACAATGTCATCCATAAACTTTTGTTTATCATTTTTCCCTACGTAGGCTTATGTCTCCACTACTAGTTCTTGTGAAACAACAGTGCCAACCACATGCTCGTGGATGTCAGCTTCTCCTTCCTTTCCTTGGTTGAATTCCATATCTACTGTTGGTTCTTGTGTAATAGTAGTGTCAGCCAAGGGCTCCTATGTATTCGTTACCATATCACTTTCTGTGGACTGTGTCATCTAAGTTGCCGATTCTTGTGTAAAAACAACGTCCTCAATGGGTTTTTGTGTGTTAGCCTCCCAGATTTCAGTTTGTGTTTCCCTCGAGATGGTGTCTGCTGGATAGACTCTAAACCATGTTGCCACTAGCTTCTTGGCACAGGCTGTGAACACCATGCCCTAGATATCTCTCCTCCTGGCCCTATCCACGACCTCAGCCAAAGTGTCTAACCCTAGGGCTCTTACCTCTACCTTCCCCTCTGCTAGTTTTTCCCTTAGCTCTCTATTTTCTTTTTCTATTTTTTCAATTCTTAATAGCAAGGATTGAGTTTCACTCATACCAAGTGAAGAAGGTTCCTCTGGCTAAGCCTACTCCTCGTCCTTATGATATACTGCGTCTTTGTTATTCTTTGACATGGATGGGGACTCTGGGTGCCCATTAACCCTTATCCTCTGCTTTGGTCTCCTATCACCAATTAGTTTGTCAACTGGACTCCTACCAACCCTTACTGTTGAAGCTTGGGGTTGCTCCTTTGTCATCGCTGGAGCTTCCTTAGACGTCCTGGTTTTCTTCCTATTGGTGGTCTTGGCCTTCTTCCTCATAAATTCTTCCCAATTCTTGCCCTGGCAGCTTAAGACATCCAAAACAATGAGCTTGATGAGGCCATGGTTGGTGACGCATGTTTCTGGATGCACAACTATTTTCATGGCCGCGGCCATATGCCTAATGTTTCCCAGCAAGAAGTAGAGAATATTGATCAACTGTCGATGCCAAAGGTGATTTAGCAATGGAAAGTGGTAATTGAACAGAATTTGCTCCCTTCCCTTGCAAGTAATGTACTTGATGAGGTAGAGGGCAACATCAACCCATGGCTAGAGAAGTGACAACTTGTTGATCCCCCTCTTTTTCTTTACCAGTGACTCTTCCTCTTGGAGGAAATCCCCCTTTAGGGAGGGGTCATTAACCTTCTTGTTAAACCACCTCTTTCCTTCCACTAGTAATCTCGTCACTCGAGCAATCACCTCTTCTATAACCTCCAGCTTGAACCCCCTAATCTCTATCTTGTTTATCTATAAATTCTTTTCAAATCCCATGGCAACTCTGCCGTCTGATCCTTCCAAGCTCTGGAAGAACTCAAACCAGCCCATGTCCTTGAAAATCTGGCATGCTTTAGGGAAATTCTCCAAGGCTTCTGTGGTTCCTGGCTCATGCCGAATTTCTGCTCCACCCATTGCTATGCAAATTCAGTGTTGTTTTTCTTCCTTTTCCTTTCCTTCAAAAGTTCCAGGGTAGTCGAAATAGTACTTAGCTATTTTAGCATACAACTATTCTTTTCCCACCTCTCTGAGCACTCTGAATGGGGATGCAATGCTCCAACAGGGGTAAACGGTAGGGTGGCACAGGTGAGGATTTCAAAATTAGGATTTTGCAATCATGGTTTGTATTGCACAGTAATATTTCCTTATTAATGCTGAGTTATGGGAGGTCTCATTGAAGGTACACTTCACCTCTTTGGTATGATTGGGCATTATGTAACAATAATTACAAGGTAGCCATGCCTTAATTGCAGTTTTTTATGAATAATCATAGGTCATGCGAAGGTCATGTCGCAATATGATTCGCCCCCCCTGGCTTAAATGTGACATCTGTCCTCGGGCATCAAAATCCATGTTAAGTTTCCATAATTACCGAATAAAGTGAATAACAATATTACCTTTGTATGACATACCTAGGTGATGTGGGGGGAAGTCATGGGTGGCAAGACACATGAACCTGGCTCTGGTGACGAGATGCACGAACTTAACTCCTATGAAAAGAACCACGATTATGCCTGCTATTTATTGCAATAAAATATCTTATTCCACTTATTTCTAAAAGGCATCGGCTGTTACAGGTGTAACAACCAAGACGACTATTATATATTATTAATTTTTACAAAAATACAGAAGAAAAGATCATGTAACAAGAATATCGTAAGGTATGCTTTGAAATAGCAAATGTTGTTACAGAGTGTAACAACCGTCACAAGGTGGTTTTCAACTGCTACAGAAATTGTATGTTTGCGCTTGGAAAAGGTTTTCACAACCATATTATTTTATTATTATTTATTTATTTGTTTTTATGTTTTATTTTTAAGTTTGAAGGTGTAACAGCTGCCAACCGTAGTTGATTTTCAGCTGTTACACATATTGGAAAAATTAGAATTTTTGCAGCACACGGGGGCTTTCCCCTGTTCTTGTAATCTGAAGATCCAAATTTGTGACAATGTTGATGAATAAATACCTTGAAGTAGGTTTGTGATATAACTGAAGATGGTGCCCATTTGCAAGCAATGGTGTCCTCACACTGTTAATGGTCACCAAATTTATAGTCCCATTGTCAAAGACTCCATCTACCTTATAGGGACCTAGCTATCTGGTGCAGAGCTTACCCTTGAAGTATTTGAATCTAGAGTCGTATAAGAGAGACCAATCTCCTTAATGGAACTTATTCTTCTTGATGAATTTGTCATGCCACTTAGCTCTCTGCTGCTAGATAATCTCTGTTTGTTGGATAACAGCTAGCTGTTTCTCCTCCAATTCATTGAGTTTGTTCAATCTCTACTTTTTTGCTATAGCTAAATCCAAATTTACCTGCAATGTTGTTCTTAGTGTCTTGATTTCGAACTCAATGGGGAATAAGGTATTTTTTTCCATACACAAGTTCATATGATGAGAATCCCCTGGTTTTCCTCCATGTAGTCTTGTATGCCCACAACACTTCTGAAAGTTTGTTGGCCCAATTCCTTCGGTGACTAGCCACAGTATTAGTAAGGATCCCCTTAATAACTTTGTTAGTGCTTTCCACTTCGCCATTACTTTTGGATGATACGGTGTTGTGATTCTAAGATGGATTTTATATTTTTCAACCAACTTCTGGATCATATGGGATGTAAATTGGGGCCCTCCTTATGTGATTATCTCCCTGGGTATGCCAAATCAGACAAAGATGTCTTAAAACAGGAAGTCTAAAACAACCTACTTCGTGGCTATGGTTAGTTTCTTCGCCTCAACCCATTTTGTGACATAGTTAGTGCAGACAAAGATGTAACATTTCTATCTAGATGAAGGATTAATTGGTCCCACAAAATCTAGGGTCCATTTCTCAAAAGGTTCTAAGATGAGTTGGGGCTGTAAGAACATCTCATCTGAATACAGTGGTTGGCCCATCCTTTGGAAACTATCACATCCCTTCACAAACTTCTTGGCATCCTGAAATATTGTTGGCCAATAATACCCTGTTGAAAGGACTTTGCATTCTATTTGTTTCTCTGACAAGTGCCCTCCACAAGGTTCCTCGTGACAAGCTTTAAGGATGTCAAAGATCTCATCTTCTCTAACACAACGTCTGATCTGGAAATCTGGTCCAGTGTGATAGAGATTCCCATCTATCTAGGTATAGGTAGCACTTTGTTGTATAATATTTCTTTTCTCCTTGGAGGACAAATATTCTGGAAACTTCCTTGTAGCAAGATAATTGGCTATATCTGTGTACCAAGGTGAGTAAGTAGAAATAGAAAAGAGATATTCAACAGGGAAAGAATCCTCAGTAGGAATGAAATTGTCATCAATAGTTAATCTAGAAAGAAAATCAGCTACTACATTATCTTTTCCAGGTTTATCGACAATTTTGATATCAAATTCTTGTAACAACAATAACCAATGTGTGATTCTACCATTGGTAATTGGCTTATTCATTAAAAAATGAATGGCAGAATGGTCAATTTGTATAAATACTTGATTCCCAGTGATATAATGTCGTAATTTATTGATGGCATTCATGATTGGTAAGAACTCCTTCACGGTCACTGTGTAGTTGAGCTCAGCCAAGGTTAGATTTTTGCTTATGTAGTAAATAGCATAAGGTTTCGTATCCTCCAATTTGTTATAGACATTTTTGTGCCTCGCAGCATGGAGCATGAAATGTCGATAATTACAGGGATCCAAAGTCCCTAAACATGTTGTTCTTACCCCTAGAGGAACAAGGTCAGCAAACCACAGCACTTCCTATCAGTTCTCCACCTGAAAACACTCAAAAACAGGCTATTTTTGGATCATGTCAGCTGCTCCACTGAGCATCTGTGCTGAATGTCAACTGCTCCTCCTTGTACCTGCGCTGAAAGTCAAATCCAATGAAGGCTACCTGCGCTGGGCGAGATTGGCCAAGTGGCACAGTCATTCTGCAAGTTGTCAACTGCCCAGGAAGCTTCCAAACTGACACTTGGTTCAAGGAATTCGCCCTGTGATGAGTAAGAGGTACTTGATCTCCATGTGTAAGCAAGGATCTCCAAGTGGACTTAAGAACTGAAGATTAACTGAAGAAGGAAAGGACACAAGGCAGCTTTATGTCAGTCTCAAGCTGACTCATCCTTTCTTCTTCTATCCTATATATAGAGCTCTTCTATGAGGTCTAAGAAGGCTGGAATTTTGTGCAAAGTAAGGAAGTGCTGTTGGTTTACAGTTAGAGCTATTGGGTGATTGCTTTTATAGAGGGGAAGAGGAGATTTCTTGCTGCTGGGGAGGTGCTGCTGGATTGGAGCCATTTATGGTTGTAACCTTCTCAGAACCTTTTTCTTCTATCAATAAAGCTTTGATGTTCTCCTATATACTTGTATTGCAATGATGTATTGTTTTTATCTGTATATTTGATTCATCCTAATCCATGCATCAGTTATGAGTACATGTTTCTTGTAGTTTCCCTCTCTTGTTTTTGCAGGATCTTTGTGTAGCTGGGCCGGCAAAGGGAGCAAGGAGCTGGGAACAAGAGGCAAAGAGAGAAGACAGGATCGACAAAAGCGAAAGACATCGGTTGGTCAATCTTTTCTTCCTTCTCTGTACTTTCATAAAGGAAAAATATCAAAGCTTTACTTTCAGTTGTTGCTAAGGAACTATCACCCTTAGAGTAGGGATAGGGTCATTCCAAGTCAGATACTTTTCCCCACAACAAACTGGCGACTCCGCTGGGGATCTTATCCATTTGATTGTATTTGTAGTATCTTTGCTATTCATTTCCTGAAGAAAAGAGTACCAAATCGAAAAGCTTTTGACTATATCAAAAGCGAAGTAGAGGGGCTGCTACTCTTGCTCATTTTCTGAGCAGATTCATGATTTGAAGAGCTGATCTACAAAAGACTCTTGTGCTCTTTGTGATAGCTTTTCGTCCTCTTGATCATCCCTTAGCTTGTACTTGACCTATAGCTTTTTATTTCAGCAAAAACAGTGAATTTTTGAGCTTTTTATGACCCGGAAATCCTTGTAAACGCAACTCTCGTGTCTCAGTGCAGGCTGTCCAAAGGCAGTCTGCATTTCAGCGCAGGTACTCCCTTCGGGAACTGCGCTGAAAGTCAGTTTGACAGACCAGAGCCTGCGCTGGACCAGTTAGCCAGTGTCTTGCTGAGGTTTCCTACTGAGTCTTAGCCCTGTTTTCACTGTTATTTTGCTGCTGATTGCTTGTCATTTGTACTTGCTGTAAACCAACTTTCCTTGACATTATTCCGCCTCAGTTGTGTGATGAAACTGTGATTGTTCTTTCAGTATTTCTTGTTTCGGTTACAGTTTCCCATTGTGAAAAGCGAACCAGTATAGCTGTGGCCTCTTAGATCCTGAACTGTAAAAGTGTCTTTATGATCTTAAGAGCTAGTTTTATTACTGTTCATGGCTGTTTGAGTTTGTTTGTTTTTCATTTTATGGTTTGAATTCATACATTTTTAGTGTCGAAACAAGTACCTGTAAGGCGTCTTTTGATTTTAGACAAAACTTGTTTGTTTACGCTTCAAATTGAATTCGAAAATTATACGACAGTTTCCTTTTGTCTTACATCAACATTAAGGGAAAAGAAAAGAAATACATGCATCTTGTATTTGCATTTTTTGATAAGTTTGCGTGATTGATCTAGGAGAAAGTGCATTAGTTTGTGCTTTGTGCTCTGTGTGGAAAGATTATGTTTTTCTCTCCCCTCAGTAGTTAGGATTTTCAAAGCTAAAAAGATTGTAAAGCTTGCTTATCATTTTAGCTGCATTTAGGAATTTGTACCAATACATCTCGTGGTGATCCTGAAAGATAAACTGCTAAACAAGATCAACTTAAAATATATTGAATGAATCTAAAAACGCTTTGTAACATAACGCTCACAATAGAGGTCTAGGTAGAGACGTGTTCCGGCGTCGTTAAACGTAGTGATTGTCGATCTCTACGAAGGTGGGTGATTCCTCCTGAGGGACGATAGCACTAATACGGACTTGTGCTCCCGCGTACCGTCGCGTATATTGGGAGACCCCTATAGGCATTTATCCTTTATCCTTAGGAAGCCGTGTCGGCCGCCCTACTGATCGCGATGCAGTGAACACAGCATTCACGAAGATCGACCACCCGTACCGTAAAACGTATTCTGTGGTTTCGCGAAAGGTTTGGCACACCCTCTGCCTAGATCTCCAGAGCAGTTTCTTTTGGCCTTTTTCAAACTCTATAACTGAAAAAGTCCAACCGAGAATTTGTCACTTCGGGCTCGTTAATACATCGAAGGCGACTAGAGTCATCTTTAGCTTTTTCTCGACTCTTAAAACATGAAAAAGCAAAGTTGTGTCTAAAAGCGTCTAATAAAATTCATTCAATACGGAAACATAATTCCCCTTTTTGGTATTTTAGTTGATCAAGTAATCCGCAACCGTGGAGGAAAGTCAATTAAAACTCCGTCGTTCGAGGAGACTCGCGAGTCAACTGTCTTTGTCTCCGGAACCGAGAGTAGTACGGACGAAGCGGACTCGCTTGACCGGGTCAAAATCTCCCATTAAAGTTAGAACAACAGTTCCGACAACATCTGAGATTCTGGTCACTCCTAATATTTCTGGAATCCCTGCCTCTATTGAAGAAGTTCAACAGCAACAGAGGGACAGTTGTACTGATCCTAGTCTGAGGACAAGTACTTGCATAACTGAACCAGTTCCATCTGAAACCGGTCCACAGAGTCTTGTTGCTCAAACAACTGTCGCTGTCGAAGCAACCCCTTCTTCGGCACCAGAAATCTTTTACGGACCTGACGGTCTTCCTCTTCCTCCTGGTCTGATTGCAATAGAGGAAATCGTAGAGGACCAGCAAGCAAATACTCCAACTCATTTTGGAGTAGGCGCCACTCTTTTTCCTTCTGCATCAGAAGTTTGTCCATCGCCACTGGAAGTTCCTGTAGAATCGTTAGGCAGTTTATTGGATAGACTTAAAATGTCTGAGCAACCGTCGACATCTAGGACTGTGCCAAATGACACAGCGACAGCAGAACCTCCTGCTGTCACTCCAACGATGTTTGCCGGCATACCAGCTGTCCCGACTAGCTCTCATCAGCTAGAAGGAGTCCACCCAGGGACTATTACGACAACTTGGTCTGTTCCAGTTTGTTCTTCCGGTATAATACCCGGTAATTCTTATGTTGAAACTAGACAAATTGATCCCTTTGGAAATCAGTTTGGGCCATCCAGTCCTCAAAGGCAATCTATACCCTTGAGTTCCGGATTGTTACCATATGGGGGGCAATATGCCCTTTCACTTCCCCTTCCGGGGGGATACCCATACGGCAGTTTTCAACAACATTCAGGTTTGACTGAAGTAACGACCAGTAGTTGGGTACCTATGTTACCCCAACAACCAAGAGTTGTATATTCCATGCAACAGTGTGTACCTATGTCTAGTATCCCGACGACGCCAGCAATTGTAACCGTGTCGCAAGTTCAATCGATGCCTGTTGTATGTCAACCCCAAGTTGGAATGCAACAGCCCATTGAACCTGCAACACTACCACAATCGCCAACTGCCGGGACGACACAGACACAAACGGGAACCATAACCCCGCATCTTGGTCTGTCGGTTAGTATCGCACAGCAAAACATGGCTTCGCAACCATGGATGGTGCAATACCAACAACCTCAGTTTCAACAGGTGTACCAGGGATCTGAACAACAGATCTTTGCGAATAGTGGGCAACCCTATATTCAGAACGGGTTAAATCAACCACTTCACAGTGGCCAAGCCCACCAGCCATATCAGTCATATCAACATCAGTTGCATTATGCTGGTATGCAAAGGCCTACTGCTCAGGTGATTCCATCGTATCCTGGGTACGCCTCGCCAAACCTGAATCAGCAGTTTCCATTCGTGGCAACTCTAGAATTACCAGATTTACATCGATTGACGAACGATCCAATCGCCTATGCCCATTGGTGGCCAGCGATTCCTCACAAACTTCCTTCGGACATTCCTAAATTCAATGGAAATCCTGGCGAAGACCCGTCGAATCATGTGATGACATTCCATCTGTGGTGTTCGTCGAATACCTTGAATGATGATTCGATAAGGCTTCGCCTTTTCCAGAGGACATTGACTGGTCCGGCGGCTAAATGGTATATTGAATTACCTAGAGCCTCTTTCGACAATTTTAGTTCCCTCGCCACGACTTTCTTAACACACTTTCAGTTACCTATAAGGTACGAAACTGGAACAGAGATCTTGACCAATTTCAAGCAGACAACAGCCACACATATATCAGATCATATACATGAGTGGCGTCGTCGTCGCAGAATGGTAAAGACCTATGTTCCAGATCAGCTATTAGCTGAGTGGTTTATAAAGTCGCTTCTTCCTGCTATAACAGAAGATGTGGCCAAGGGAGGTGTCGTAACAGAGGAGCAGGTTATTGCTCGTGCTCAATATTTGGACTTAGTATATACTCAGTCGGGCACGCTCTATGATAAGATACCTGACACCCCCAGATCGGAATTTTCAATCCCTCCTCCTCCCGGATCGAATAGTGACTCTCATGCCGGTGATGGCGTGATTGGAACTGCAAACGCTAAGTCGACAAAGGATTCAAATAAGAAAACCCGTAAGACTTCGAATCAAAAAGCAAATCAAGAGATTCTTGCTTCGGAGGTAAATGCTGTATCTACGGATAAAGGCAAAAACTCCAATCAACCAGGAAGCAAGAAGAAACAAAACAAAGGGAAGAAGAAACAGGGTGAGTCATCCCCTCAGAAAACTTCTTCAGGATCTCCCGGAAAGAGGAAACCACCCCCGTCAGGGTGTCAGATATGTGAGGAGGATCATTGGACGAGAGATTGCCCATTCAAAGCTGAGCTTAAAAGATTCGTAAAGAATTCGCAAACCCCAGCTGTTCTAAATGATCCGTTTCCAAATCCGGGTCAAAATCTGGTTGATAGTAGGGATGCTTCTAGATGCGAGGTACTAATGTTGTCAACTTCTAAGCAACGGGACGATGCTTTGATTTCAACAAGAAGAAAAGATTGCGGGGATCCGCAATCGTCGAACAGCAAAGGACAAGATCAACCAAGCAGTTCGACAACAACTTTGACAGAAGATGTGCAACCTCGCATCATGGGAAGCATTCCAATGATCCATGGGAACAATTGTTCTCTCCAAAATATCGGATTCATCTTCCTAAAAAACCCTCCGTCGATGGGTACTTTCGCCTTATCGCCTCCAAGTATTCTGGCGGAAATGGCTACGATGGAATATGAAACTTTCTGTTTCTAATGGATCTAAAGCTTCGAGGATAGTTCCTATCTCAGGTCAACCTCATTAAAAAAATGAAATAAGGATAGTTCTTTACCATGTCAACCTTGTTAAAAAATGAAACGACCCTATAAAGTCTACGGGGCATCCCCCCTCGATTGCATTTGTTATGCTGGGGGCATGACTGGTATATCGAGCAGTTTTAGCACATAGTTCATGCTCGTTAAAAAATAAACGAAAGATCCGAGCAGTTTTAGCGCATAGTTCATGCTCGTTAAAAAATAAACATAAGTTTATGAGCAGGCTTTCCTTTAGAGTTCAAGCTCATTCAGAAAAAATGAACCGGTAAATACCCTTTTTGAGATCGTAAATTCATCAGCCATAAAAGCCTTGGTCGTGTTTGTGCACCGTCACCTCCACCGTCATTTGGCCGATCATTCACCTCCATTTGTGTGTTTACCCATTTTGAGGAACATCTGCGAAGAGTGATTTCACCTAGCCATCCTTGTGACACTGCCGTGATTGGAAAATTCCAACCTGTACCTGGAATCTGCTGCTATCCCTGTTTATCACTCGTTCCTCAAAAGACGAGTCTTCTCTGAGCTCTTTTCACTGACTCGTAAAATATGAAAAGTTTGCCGAGTTTTGGCCTTCCAGCTCGTTAAACGACCGGAAGAGCTATCCCTCCTCTAAATTTTAATCTTTTTGGACCTGAGGGATTATTGCACAAAAAGATCGAGCGCTTGTCTTGTTCGGCTCGTTAAAAGTACCGAACACCCATCCCTTCTGTATTGTTTTATACTTTTTCGGACTTAAGGGATTAGATGACGAAAAAGGAATTATGGAGTTAACTTTCTGTACCTTTTTAGACTCTCTAAAAATGAAAAGGACCGAGTTTTCCTTGTCGTTAGACTCGTTAAAATGATTAAATAGCGACAAACTTGTCTTTAGACGAGAACGAGTTTCCCTATCGCTAAGCTCGTTAAATCATAGCGATGGGCTTGCCCGAAGGGTAGGTTATAGAACAAGCATATGTTATCCTCCTTAAGCTTGACAAAAATAAAGAGGTACTGGTCAGAAATGACTGGGGAAAAATTGGGAGAACATCAAAGCCTAATGGTAGCAAGTCGCTCTTGAACATGACACTTTTCTTCCGTACCACGTTGGGTTGGGTTGTTTCATTCACCGGTCTCATCACCATGGTCTTCGCCAAACCATCCACATTTTGGGGTAATGCTACCGATCCATCGCATCAGTGTCGTTATATGTTCAAGAGAGGTCATTCTGGAAGTGTCAACCGTGTCCCATCCACTGCCATACATTATCCTTCATCCATTCATGATCGCCACCCCGAATCATGTGTCACAGTTTGTTTTCACCTCCACTAAAATCATTAGCTCCGTTCCGTGTCATTGATGTGGGATTCATTAAGGCCCTCCTTTGACGGATCGCTTCTTGTCGACTTCAGCTCATTATCCAAGAAGTTGATCTAGGAACAACCCCATCAGTACTTTGAAGCTTGCATGCCTCAATGGCAAGTTTCTCACTTCTGGCGACAGGTATACATCAATGACCTTCGACCAGAAGATTTTGCGTGGCGTTCGACGCCAAGTCCTTTATTCACGCCACGTGAATTGTACTGCAGTACCTTGAGGGTCATTATCATTATCGGTGATTCCTCTCGCGCTTGTTAACGGTTTTCATCATTGACCGGTAATCAAGCGATGTCTTTCCATGTTCGACTTCAGCGAAATTCTCACATGGATCGACTTGTACTTAGAGTGAAGATCGAACGAGTTTGAAGACCCCGGATCTAGTTTCATCCATCCGGGCTGCGATTCATATTCAGGAAATATAAAAGCATTTGTCATGTACATCATTGCAGCAGATGATCATCCTACTCAAAGGATGATAATTTCAGCAGAGAATTATCAGTCTACCATCAGACGATCGTCTGTTCTATGTACCAAAATGTATTTATAAAGCTGAGCATGGGAATGCCCGCCTCAGCTAGATCATGAAAACAGAATGAAAAATAATGTATTGTATTGTATTGTATTACAGGGCACCTCTCAGCACTTGAATGAACTTCGGACCCTCTGGATAAAGCATTTCACCCGATAAACGGCCTCATACTTTAGGGGGCAACTGTTATAGACATTTTTGTGCCTCGCAGCATGGAGCATGAAATGTCGATAATTACAGGGATCCAAAGTCCCTAAACATGTTGTTCTTACCCCTAGAGGAACAAGGTCAGCAAACCACAGCACTTCCTATCAGTTCTCCACCTGAAAACACTAAAAAACAGGCTATTTTTGGATCATGTCAGCTGCTCCACTGAGCATCTGCGCTGAATGTCAACTGCTCCTCCTTGTACCTGCGCTGAAAGTCAAATCCAATGAAGGCTACCTGCGCTGGGCGAGATTGGCCAAGTGGCACAGTCATTCTGCAAGGTGTCAACTGCCCAGGAAGCTTCCAAACTGACACTTGGTTCAAGGAATTCGCCCTGTGATGAGTAAGAGGTACTTGATCTCCATGTGTAAGCAAGGATCTCCAAGTGGACTTAAGAACTGAAGATTAACTGAAGAAGGAAAGGACACAAGGCAGCTTTATGTCAGTCTCAAGCTGACTCATCCTTTCTTCTTCTATCCTATATATAGAGCTCTTCTATGAGGTCTAAGAAGGCTGGAATTTTGTGCAAAGTAAGGAAGTGCTGTTGGTTTACAGTTAGAGCTATTGGGTGATTGCTTTTATAGAGGGGAAGAGGAGATTTCTTGCTGCTGGGGAGGTGCTGCTGGATTGGAGCCATTTATGGTTGTAACCTTCTCAGAACCTTTTTCTTCTATCAATAAAGCTTTGATGTTCTCCTATATACTTGTATTGCAATGATGTATTGTTTTTATCTGTATATTTGATTCATCCTAATCCATGCATCAGTTATGAGTACATGTTTCTTGTAGTTTCCCTCTCTTGTTTTTGCAGGATCTTTGTGTAGCTGGGCCGGCAAAGGGAGCAAGGAGCTGGGAACAAGAGGCAAAGAGAGAAGACAGGATCGACAAAAGCGAAAGACATCGGTTGGTCAATCTTTTCTTCCTTCTCTGTACTTTCATAAAGGAAAAATATCAAAGCTTTACTTTCAGTTGTTGCTAAGGAACTATCACCCTTAGAGTAGGGATAGGGTCATTCCGAGTCGGATACTTTTCCCCACAACAAACTGGCGACTCCGCTGGGGATCTTATCCATTTGATTGTATTTGTAGTATCTTTGCTATTCATTTCCTGAAGAAAAGAGTACCAAATCGAAAAGCTTTTGACTATATCAAAAGCGAAGTAGAGGGGCTGCTACTCTTGCTCATTTTCTGAGCAGATTCATGATTTGAAGAGCTGATCTACAAAAGACTCTTGTGCTCTTTGTGATAGCTTTTCATCCTCTTGATCATCCCTTAGCTTGTACTTGACCTATAGCTTTTTATTTCAGCAAAAACAGTGAATTTTTGAGCTTTTTATGACCCGGAAATCCTTGTAAACGCAACTCTCGTGTCTCAGTGCAGGCTGTCCAAAGGCAGTCTGCATTTCAGCGCAGGTACTCCCTTCGGGAACTGCGCTGAAAGTCAGTTTGACAGACCAGAGCCTGCGCTGGACCAGTTAGCCAGTGTCTTGCTGAGGTTTCCTACTGAGTCTTAGCCCTGTTTTCACTGTTATTTTGCTGCTGATTGCTTGTCATTTGTACTTGCTGTAAACCAACTTTCCTTGACATTATTCCGCCTCAGTTGTGTGATGAAACTGTGATTGTTCTTTCAGTATTTCTTGTTTCGGTTACAGTTTCCCATTGTGAAAAGCGAACCAGTATAGCTGTGGCCTCTTAGATCCTGAACTGTAAAAGTGTCTTTATGATCTTAAGAGCTAGTTTTATTACTGTTCATGGCTGTTTGAGTTTGTTTGTTTTTCATTTTATGGTTTGAATTCATACATTTTTAGTGTCGAAACAAGTACCTGTAAGGCGTCTTTTGATTTTAGACAAAACTTGTTTGTTTACGCTTCAAATTGAATTCGAAAATTATACGACAGTTTCCTTTTGTCTTACATCAACATTAAGGGAAAAGAAAAGAAATACATGCATCTTGTATTTGCATTTTTTGATAAGTTTGCGTGATTGATCTAGGAGAAAGTGCATTAGTTTGTGCTTTGTGCTCTGTGTGGAAAGATTATGTTTTTCTCTCCCCTCAGTAGTTAGGATTTTCAAAGCTAAAAAGATTGTAAAGCTTGCTTATAATTTTAGCTGCATTTAGGAATTTGTACCAATACATCTCGTGGTGATCCTGAAAGATAAACTGCTAAACAAGATCAACTTAAAATATATTGAATGAATCTAAAAACGCTTTGTAACATAACGCTCACAATAGAGGTCTAGGTAGAGACGTGTTCCGGCGTCGTTAAACGTAGTGACTGTCGATCTCTACGAAGGTGGGTGATTCCTCCTGAGGGACGATAGCACTAATACGGACTTGTGCTGCCGCGTACCGTCGCGTATATTGGGAGACCCCTATAGGCATTTATCCTTTATCCTTAGGAAGCCGTGTCGGCCGCCCTACTGATCGCGATGCAGTGAACACAGCATTCACGAAGATCGACCACCCGTACCGTAAAACGTATTCTGTGGTTTCACGAAAGGTTTGGCACACCCTCTGCCTAGATCTCCAGAGCAGTTTCTTTTGGCCTTTTTCAAACTCTATAACTGAAAAAGTCCAACCGAGCATTTGTCACTTCGGGCTCGTTAATACATCGAAGGCGACTAGAGTCATCTTTAGCTTTTTCTCGACTCTTAAAACATGAAAAAGCAAAGTTGTGTCTAAAAGCGTCTAATAAAATTCATTCAATACGGAAACATAATTCCCCTTTTGGTATTTTAGTTGATCAAGTAATCCGCAACCGTGGAGGAAAGTCAATTAAAACTCCGTCGTTCGAGGAGACTCGCGAGTCAACCGTCTTTGTCTCCGGAACCGAGAGTAGTACGGACGAAGCGGACTCGCTTGACCGGGTCAAAATCTCCCATTAAAGTTAGAACAACAGTTCCGACAACATCTGAGATTCTGGTCACTCCTAATATTTCTGGAATCCCTGCCTCTATTGAAGAAGTTCAACAGCAACAGAGGGACAGTTGTACTGATCCTAGTCTGAGGACAAGTACTTGCATAACTGAACCAGTTCCATCTGAAACCGGTCCACAGAGTCTTGTTGCTCAAACAACTGTCGCTGTCGAAGCAACCCCTTCTTCGGCACCAGAAATCTTTTACGGACCTGACGGTCTTCCTCTTCCTCCTGGTCTGATTGCAATAGAGGAAATCGTAGAGGACCAGCAAGCAAATACTCCAACTCATTTTGGAGTAGGCGCCACTCTTTTTCCTTCTGCATCAGAAGTTTGTCCATCGCCACTGGAAGTTCCTGTAGAATCGTTAGGCAGTTTATTGGATAGACTTAAAATGTCTGAGCAACCGTCGACATCTAGGACTGTGCCAAATGACACAGCGACAGCAGAACCTCCTGCTGTCACTCCAACGATGTTTGCCGGCATACCAGCTGTCCCGACTAGCTCTCATCAGCTAGAAGGAGTCCACCCAGGGACTATTACGACAACTTGGTCTGTTCCAGTTTGTTCTTCCGGTATAATACCCGGTAATTCTTATGTTGAAACTAGACAAATTGATCCCTTTGGAAATCAGTTTGGGCCATCCAGTCCTCAAAGGCAATCTATACCCTTGAGTTCTGGATTGTTACCATATGGGGGGCAATATGCCCTTTCACTTCCCCTTCCGGGGGGATACCCATACGACAGTTTTCAACAACATTCAGGTTTGACTGAAGTAACGACGAGTAGTTGGGTACCTATGTTACCCCAACAACCAAGAGTTGTATATTCCATGCAACAGTGTGTACCTATGTCTAGTATCCCGACGACGCCAGCAATTGTAACCGTGTCGCAAGTTCAATCGATGCCTGTTGTATGTCAACCCCAAGTTGGAATGCAACAACCCATTGAACCTGCAACACTACCACAATCGCCAACTGCCGGGACGACACAGACACAAACGGGAACCATAACCCCGCATCTTGGTCCGTCGGTTAGTATCGCACAGCAAAACATGGCTTCGCAACCATGGATGGTGCAATACCAACAACCTCAGTTTCAACAGGTGTACCAGGGATCTGAACAACAGATCTTTGCGAATAGTGGGCAACCCTATATTCAGAACGGGTTAAATCAACCACTTTACAGTGGCCAAGCCCACCAGCCATATCAGTCATATCAACATCAGTTGCATTATGCTGGTATGCAAAGGCCTACTGCTCAGGCGATTCCATCGTATCCTGGGTACGCCTCGCCAAACCTGAATCAGCAGTTTCCATTCGTGGCAACTCTAGAATTACCAGATTTACATCGATTGACGAACGATCCAATCGCCTATGCCCATTGGTGGCCAGCGATTCCTCACAAACTTCCTTCGGACATTCCTAAATTCAATGGAAATCCTGGCGAAGACCCGTCGAATCATGTGATGACATTCCATCTGTGGTGTTCGTCGAATACCTTGAATGATGATTCGATAAGGCTTCGCCTTTTCCAGAGGACATTGACTGGTCCGGCGGCTAAATGGTATATTGAATTACCTAGAGCCTCTTTCGACAATTTTAGTTCCCTCGCCACGACTTTCTTAACACACTTTCAGTTACCTATAAGGTACGAAACTGGAACAGAGATCTTGACCAATTTCAAGCAGACAACAGCCACACATATATCAGATCATATACATGAGTGGCGTCGTCGTCGCAGAATGGTAAAGACCTATGTTCCAGATCAGCTATTAGCTGAGTGGTTTATAAAGTCGCTTCTTCCTGCTATAACAGAAGATGTGGCCAAGGGAGGCGTCGTAACAGAGGAGCAGGTTATTGCTCGTGCTCAATATTTGGACTTAGTATATACTCAGTCGGGCACGCTCTATGATAAGATACCTGACGCCCCCAGACCGGAATTTTCAATCCCTCCTCCTCCCGGATCGAATAGTGACTCTCATGCCGGTGATGGCGTGATTGGAACTGCAAACGCTAAGTCGACAAAGGATTCAAATAAGAAAATCCGTAAGACTTCGAATCAAAAAACAAATCAAGAGATTCTTGCTTCGGAGGTAAATGCTGTATCTACGGATAAAGGCAAAAACTCCAATCAACCAGGAAGCAAGAAGAAACAAAACAAAGGGAAGAAGAAACAGGGTGAGTCATCCCCTCAGAAAACTTCTTCAGGATCTCCCGGAAAGAGGAAACCACCCCCGTCAGGGTGTCAGATATGTGAGGAGGATCATTGGACGAGAGATTGCCCATTCAAAGCTGAGCTTAAAAGATTCGTAAAGAATTCGCAAACCCCAGCTGTTCTAAATGATCCGTTTCCAAATCCGGGTCAAAATCTGGTTGATAGTAGGGATGCTTCTAGATGCGAGGTACTAATGTTGTCAACTTCTAAGCAACGGGACGATGCTTTGATTTCAACAAGAAGAAAAGATTGCGGGGATCCGCAATCGTCGAACAGCAAAGGACAAGATCAACCAAGCAGTTCGACAACAACTTTGACAGAAGATGTGCAACCTCGCATCATGGGAAGCATTCCAATGATCCATGGGAACAATTGTTCTCTCCAAAATATCAGATTCATCTTCCTAAAAAACCCTCCGTCGATGGGTACTTTCGCCTTACCGCCTCCAAGTATTCTGGTGGAAATGGCTACGATGGAATATGAAACTTTCTGTTTCTAATGGATCTAAAGCTTCGAGGATAGTTCCTATCTCAGGTCAACCTCATTAAAAAAATGAAATAAGGATAGTTCTTTACCATGTCAACCTTGTTAAAAAATGAAACGACCCTATAAAGTCTACGGGGCATCCCCCCTCGATTGCATTTGTTATGCTGGGGGCATGACTGGTATATCGAGCAGTTTTAGCACATAGTTCATGCTCGTTAAAAAATAAACGCAAGATCCGAGCAGTTTTAGCGCATAGTTCATGCTCGTTAAAAAATAAACATAAGTTTATGAGCAGGCTTTCCTTTAGAGTTCAAGCTCATTCAGAAAAAATGAACCGGTAAATACCCTTTTTGAGATCGTAAATTCATCAGCCATAAAAGCCTTGGTCGTGTTTGTGCACCGTCACCTCCACCGTCATTTGGCCGATCATTCACCTCCATTTGTGTGTTTACCCATTTTGAGGAACATCTGCGAAGAGTGATTTCACCTAGCCATCCTTGTGACACTGCCGTGATTGGAAAATTCCAACCTGTACCTGGAATCTGCTGCTATCCCTGTTTATCACTCGTTCCTCAAAAGACGAGTCTTCTCTGAGCTCTTTTCACTGACTCGTAAAATATGAAAAGTTTGCCGAGTTTTGGCCTTCCAGCTCGTTAAACGACCGGAAGAGCTATCCCTCCTCTAAATTTTAATCTTTTTGGACCTGAGGGATTATTGCACAAAAAGATCGAGCGCTTGTCTTGTTCGGCTCGTTAAAAGTACCGAACACCCATCCCTTCTGTATTGTTTTATACTTTTTCGGACTTAAGGGATTAGATGACGAAAAAGGAATTATGGAGTTAACTTTCTGTACCTTTTCAGACTCTCTAAAAATGAAAAGGACCGAGTTTTCCTTGTCGTTAGACTCGTTAAAATGATTAAATAGCGACAAACTTGTCTTTAGACGAGAACGAGTTTCCCTATCGCTAAGCTCGTTAAATCATAGCGATGGGCTTGCCCGAAGGGTAGGTTATAGAACAAGCATATGTTATCCTCCTCAAGCTTGACAAAAATAAAGAGGTACTGGTCAGAAATGACTGGGGAAAAATTGGGAGAACATCAAAGCCTAATGGTAGCAAGTCGCTCTTGAACATGACACTTTTCTTCCGTACCACGTCGGGTTGGGTTGTTTCATTCACCGGTCTCATCACCATGGTCTTCGCCAAACCATCCACATTTTGGGGTAATGCTACCGATCCATCGCATCAGTGTCGTTATATGTTCAAGAGAGGTCATTCTGGAAGTGTCAACCGTGTCCCATCCACTGCCATACATTATCCTTCATCCATTCATGATCGCCACCCCGAATCATGTGTCACAGTTTGTTTTCACCTCCACTAAAATCATTAGCTCCGTTCCGTGTCATTGATGTGGGATTCATTAAGGCCCTCCTTTGACGGATCGCTTCTTGTCGACTTCAGCTCATTATCCAAGAAGTTGATCTAGGAACAACCCCATCAGTACTTTGAAGCTTGCATGCCTCAATGGCAAGTTTCTCACTTCCGGCGACAGGTATACATCAATGACCTTCGACCAGAAGATTTTGCGTGGCGTTCGACGCCAAGTCCTTTATTCACGCCACGTGAATTGTACTGCAGTACCTTGAGGGTCATTATCATTATCGGTGATTCCTCTCGCGCTTGTTAACGGTTTTCATCATTGACCGGTAATCAAGCGATGTCTTTCCATGTTCGACTTCAGCGAAATTCTCACATGGATCGACTTGTACTTAGAGTGAAGATCGAACAAGTCTGAAGACCCCGGATCTAGTTTCATCCATCCGGGCTGCGATTCATATTCAGGAAATATAAAAGCATTTGTCATGTACATCATTGCAGCAGATGATCATCCTACTCAAAGGATGATAATTTCAGCAGAGAATTATCAGTCTACCATCAGACGATCGTCTGTTCTATGTACCAAAATGTATTTATAAAGCTGAGCATGGGAATGCCCGCCTCAGCTAGATCATGAAAACAGAATGAAAAATAATGTATTGTATTGTATTGTATTACAGGGCACCTCTCAGCACTTGAATGAACTTCGGACCCTCTGGATAAAGCATTTCACCCGATAAACGGCCTCATACTTTAGGGGGCCACTGTTATAGACATTTTTGTGCCTCGCAGCATGGAGCATGAAATGTCGATAATTACAGGGATCCAAAGTCCCTAAACATGTTGTTCTTACCCCTAGAGGAACAAGGTCAGCAAACCACAGCACTTCCTATCAGTTCTCCACCTGAAAACACTCAAAAACAGGCTATTTTTGGATCATGTCAGCTGCTCCACTGAGCATCTGCGCTGAATGTCAACTGCTCCTCCTTGTACCTGCGCTGAAAGTCAAATCCAATGAAGGCTACCTGCGCTGGGCGAGATTGGCCAAGTGGCACAGTCATTCTGCAAGGTGTCAACTGCCCAGGAAGCTTCCAAACTGACACTTGGTTCAAGGAATTCGCCCTGTGATGAGTAAGAGGTACTTGATCTCCATGTGTAAGCAAGGATCTCCAAGTGGACTTAAGAACTGAAGATTAACTGAAGAAGGAAAGGACACAAGGCAGCTTTATGTCAGTCTCAAGCTGACTCATCCTTTCTTCTTCTATCCTATATATAGAGCTCTTCTATGAGGTCTAAGAAGGCTGGAATTTTGTGCAAAGTAAGGAAGTGCTGTTGGTTTACAGTTAGAGCTATTGGGTGATTGCTTTTATAGAGGGGAAGAGGAGATTTCTTGCTGCTGGGGAGGTGCTGCTGGATTGGAGCCATTTATGGTTGTAACCTTCTCAGAACCTTTTTCTTCTATCAATAAAGCTTTGATGTTCTCCTATATACTTGTATTGCAATGATGTATTGTTTTTATCTGTATATTTGATTCATCCTAATCCATGCATCAGTTATGAGTACATGTTTCTTGTAGTTTCCCTCTCTTGTTTTTGCAGGATCTTTGTGTAGCTGGGCCGGCAAAGGGAGCAAGGAGCTGGGAACAAGAGGCAAAGAGAGAAGACAGGATCGACAAAAGCGAAAGACATCGGTTGGTCAATCTTTTCTTCCTTCTCTGTACTTTCATAAAGGAAAAATATCAAAGCTTTACTTTCAGTTGTTGCTAAGGAACTATCACCCTTAGAGTAGGGATAGGGTCATTCCGAGTCGGATACTTTTCCCCACAACAAACTGGCGACTCCGCTGGGGATCTTATCCATTTGATTGTATTTGTAGTATCTTTGCTATTCATTTCCTGAAGAAAAGAGTACCAAATCGAAAAGCTTTTGACTATATCAAAAGCGAAGTAGAGGGGCTGCTACTCTTGCTCATTTTCTGAGCAGATTCATGATTTGAAGAGCTGATCTACAAAAGACTCTTGTGCTCTTTGTGATAGCTTTTCGTCCTCTTGATCATCCCTTAGCTTGTACTTGACCTATAGCTTTTTATTTCAGCAAAAACAGTGAATTTTTGAGCTTTTTATGACCCGGAAATCCTTGTAAACGCAACTCTCGTGTCTCAGTGCAGGCTGTCCAAAGGCAGTCTGCATTTCAGCGCAGGTACTCCCTTCGGGAACTGCGCTGAAAGTCAGTTTGACAGACCAGAGCCTGCGCTGGACCAGTTAGCCAGTGTCTTGCTGAGGTTTCCTACTGAGTCTTAGCCCTGTTTTCACTGTTATTTTGCTGCTGATTGCTTGTCATTTGTACTTGCTGTAAACCAACTTTCCTTGACATTATTCCGCCTCAGTTGTGTGATGAAACTGTGATTGTTCTTTCAGTATTTCTTGTTTCGGTTACAGTTTCCCATTGTGAAAAGCGAACCAGTATAGCTGTGGCCTCTTAGATCCTGAACTGTAAAAGTGTCTTTATGATCTTAAGAGCTAGTTTTATTACTGTTCATGGCTGTTTGAGTTTGTTTGTTTTTCATTTTATGGTTTGAATTCATACATTTTTAGTGTCGAAACAAGTACCTGTAAGGCGTCTTTTGATTTTAGACAAAACTTGTTTGTTTACGCTTCAAATTGAATTCGAAAATTATACGACAGTTTCCTTTTGTCTTACATCAACATTAAGGGAAAAGAAAAGAAATACATGCATCTTGTATTTGCATTTTTTGATAAGTTTGCGTGATTGATCTAGGAGAAAGTGCATTAGTTTGTGCTTTGTGCTCTGTGTGGAAAGATTATGTTTTTCTCTCCCCTCAGTAGTTAGGATTTTCAAAGCTAAAAAGATTGTAAAGCTTGCTTATCATTTTAGCTGCATTTAGGAATTTGTACCAATACATCTCGTGGTGATCCTGAAAGATAAACTGCTAAACAAGATCAACTTAAAATATATTGAATGAATCTAAAAACGCTTTGTAACATAACGCTCACAATAGAGGTCTAGGTAGAGACGTGTTCCGGCGTCGTTAAACGTAGTGACTGTCGATCTCTACGAAGGTGGGTGATTCCTCCTGAGGGACAATAGCACTAATACGGACTTGTGCTGCCGCGTACCGTCGCGTATATTGGGAGACCCCTATAGGCATTTATCCTTTATCCTTAGGAAGCCGTGTCGGCCGCCCTACTGATCGCGATGCAGTGAACACAGCATTCACGAAGATCGACCACCCGTACCGTAAAACGTATTCTGTGGTTTCGCGAAAGGTTTGGCACACCCTCTGCCTAGATCTCCAGAGCAGTTTCTTTTGGCCTTTTTCAAACTCTATAACTGAAAAAGTCCAACCGAGCATTTGTCACTTCGGGCTCGTTAATACATCGAAGGCGACTAGAGTCATCTTTAGCTTTTTCTCGACTCTTAAAACATGAAAAAGCAAAGTTGTGTCTAAAAGCGTCTAATAAAATTCATTCAATACGGAAACATAATTCCCCTTTTTGGTATTTTAGTTGATCAAGTAATCCGCAACCGTGGAGGAAAGTCAATTAAAACTCCGTCGTTCGAGGAGACTCACGAGTCAACCGTCTTTGTCTCCGGAACCGAGAGTAGTACGGACGAAGCGGACTCGCTTGACCGGGTCAAAATCTCCCATTAAAGTTAGAACAACAGTTCCGACAACATCTGAGATTCTGGTCACTCCTAATATTTCTGGAATCCCTGCCTCTATTGAAGAAGTTCAACAGCAACAGAGGGACAGTTGTACTGATCCTAGTCTGAGGACAAGTACTTGCATAACTGAACCAGTTCCATCTGAAACCGGTCCACAGAGTCTTGTTGCTCAAACAACTGTCGCTGTCGAAGCAACCCCTTCTTCGGCACCAGAAATCTTTTACGGACCTGACGGTCTTCCTCTTCCTCCTGGTCTGATTGCAATAGAGGAAATCGTAGAGGACCAGCAAGCAAATACTCCAACTCATTTTGGAGTAGGCGCCACTCTTTTTCCTTCTGCATCAGAAGTTTGTCCATCGCCACTGGAAGTTCCTGTAGAATCGTTAGGCAGTTTATTGGATAGACTTAAAATGTCTGAGCAACCGTCGACATCTAGGACTGTGCCAAATGACACAGCGACAGCAGAACCTCCTGCTGTCACTCCAACGATGTTTGCCGGCATACCAGCTGTCCCGACTAGCTCTCATCAGCTAGAAGGAGTCCACCCAGGGACTATTACGACAACTTGGTCTGTTCCAGTTTGTTCTTCCGGTATAATACCCGGTAATTCTTATGTTGAAACTAGACAAATTGATCCCTTTGGAAATCAGTTTGGGCCATCCAGTCCTCAAAGGCAATCTATACCCTTGAGTTCCGGATTGTTACCATATGGGGGGCAATATGCCCTTTCACTTCCCCTTCCGGGGGGATACCCATACGGCAGTTTTCAACAACATTCAGGTTTGACTGAAGTAACGACCAGTAGTTGGGTACCTATGTTACCCCAACAACCAAGAGTTGTATATTCCATGCAACAGTGTGTACCTATGTCTAGTATCCCGACGACGCCAGCAATTGTAACCGTGTCGCAAGTTCAATCGATGCCTGTTGTATGTCAACCCCAAGTTGGAATGCAACAACCCATTGAACCTGCAACACTACCACAATCGCCAACTGCCAGGACGACACAGACACTAACGGGAACCATAACCCCGCATCTTGGTCCGTCGGTTAGTATCGCACAGCAAAACATGGCTTCGCAACCATGGATGGTGCAATACCAACAACCTCAGTTTCAACAGGTGTACCAGGGATCTGAACAACAGATCTTTGCGAATAGTGGGCAACCCTATATTCAGAACGGGTTAAATCAACCACTTTACAGTGGCCAAGCCCACCAGCCATATCAGTCATATCAACATCAGTTGCATTATGCTGGTATGCAAAGGCCTACTGCTCAGGCGATTCCATCGTATCCTGGGTACGCCTCGCCAAACCTGAATCAGCAGTTTCCATTCGTGGCAACTCTAGAATTACCAGATTTACATCGATTGACGAACGATCCAATCGCCTATGCCCATTGGTGGCCAGCGATTCCTCACAAACTTCCTTCGGACATTCCTAAATTCAATGGAAATCCTGGCGAAGACCCGTCGAATCATGTGATGACATTCCATCTGTGGTGTTCGTCGAATACCTTGAATGATGATTCGATAAGGCTTCGCCTTTTCCAGAGGACATTGACTAGCCCGGCGGCTAAATGGTATATTGAATTACCTAGAGCCTCTTTCGACAATTTTAGTTCCCTCGCCACGACTTTCTTAACACACTTTCAGTTACCTATAAGGTACGAAACTGGAACAGAGATCTTGACCAATTTCAAGCAGACAACAGCCACACATATATCAGATCATATACATGAGTGGCGTCGTCATCGCAGAATGGTAAAGACCTATGTTCCAGATCAGCTATTAGCTGAGTGGTTTATAAAGTCGCTTCTTCCTGCTATAACAGAAGATGTGGCCAAGGGAGGCGTCGTAACAGAGGAGCAGGTTATTGCTCGTGCTCAATATTTGGACTTAGTATATACTCAGTCGGGCACGCTCTATGATAAGATACCTGACGCCCCCAGACCGGAATTTTCAATCCCTCCTCCTCCCGGATCGAATAGTGACTCTCATGCCGGTGATGGCGTGATTGGAACTGCAAACGCTAAGTTGACAAAGGATTCAAATAAGAAAACCCGTAAGACTTCGAATCAAAAAGCAAATCAAGAGATTCTTGCTTCGGAGGTAAATGCTGTATCTACGGATAAAGGCAAAAACTCCAATCAACCAGGAAGCAAGAAGAAACAAAACAAAGGGAAGAAGAAACAGGGTGAGTCATCCCCTCAGAAAACTTCTTCAGGATCTCCCGGAAAGAGGAAACCACCCCCGTTAGGGTGTCAGATATGTGAGGAGGATCATTGGACGAGAGATTGCCCATTCAAAGCTGAGCTTAAAAGATTCGTAAAGAATTCGCAAACCCCAGCTGTTCTAAATGATCCGTTTCCAAATCCGGGTCAAAATCTGGTTGATAGTAGGGATGCTTCTACATGCGAGGTACTAATGTTGTCAACTTCTAAGCAACGGGACGATGCTTTGATTTCAACAAGAAGAAAAGATTGCGGGGATCCGCAATCGTCGAACAGCAAAGGACAAGATCAACCAAGCAGTTCGACAACAACTTTGACAGAAGATGTGCAACCTCGCATCATGGGAAGCATTCCAATGATCCATGGGAACACTTGTTCTCTCCAAAATATCGGATTCATCTTCCTAAAAAACCCTCCGTCGATGGGTACTTTCGCCTTACCGCCTCCAAGTATTCTGGCGGAAATGGCTACGATGGAATATGAAACTTTCTGTTTCTAATGGATCTAAAGCTTCGAGGATAGTTCCTATCTCAGGTCAACCTCATTAAAAAAATGAAATAAGGATAGTTCTTTACCATGTCAACCTTGTTAAAAAATGAAACGACCCTATAAAGTCTACGGGGCATCCCCCCTCGATTGCATTTGTTATGCTGGGGGCATGACTGGTATATCGAGCAGTTTTAGCACATAGTTCATGCTCGTTAAAAAATAAACGCAAGATCCGAGCAGTTTTAGCGCATAGTTCATGCTCGTTAAAAAATAAACATAAGTTTATGAGCAGGCTTTCCTTTAGAGTTCAAGCTCATTCAGAAAAAATGAACCGGTAAATACCCTTTTTGAGATCGTAAATTCATCAGCCATAAAAGCCTTGGTCGTGTTTGTGCACCGTCACCTCCACCATCATTTGGCCAATCATTCACCTCCATTTGTGTGTTTACCCATTTTGAGGAACATCTGCGAAGAGTGATTTCACCTAGCCATCCTTGTGACACTGCCGTGATTGGAAAATTCCAACCTGTACCTGGAATCTGCTGCTATCCCTGTTTATCACTCGTTCCTCAAAAGACGAGTCTTCTCTGAGCTCTTTTCACTGACTCGTAAAATATGAAAAGTTTGCCGAGTTTTGGCCTTCCAGCTCGCTAAACGACCGGAAGAGCTATCCCTCCTCTAAATTTTAATCTTTTTGGACCTGAGGGATTATTGCACAAAAAGATCGAGCGCTTGTCTTGTTCGGCTCGTTAAAAGTACCGAACACCCATCCCTTCTGTATTGTTTTATACTTTTTCGGACTTAAGGGATTAGATGACGAAAAAGGAATTATGGAGTTAACTTTCTGTACCTTTTCAGACTCTCTAAAAATGAAAAGGACCGAGTTTTCCTTGTCGTTAGACTCGTTAAAATGATTAAATAGCGACAAACTTGTCTTTAGACGAGAACGAGTTTCCCTATCGCTAAGCTCGTTAAATCATAGCGATGGGCTTGCCCGAAGGGTAGGTTATAGAACAAGCATATGTTATCCTCCTCAAGCTTGACAAAAATAAAGAGGTACTGGTCAGAAATGACTGGGGAAAAATTGGGAGAACATCAAAGCCTAATGGTAGCAAGTCGCTCTTGAACATGACACTTTTCTTCCGTACCACGTCGGGTTGGGTTGTTTCATTCACCGGTCTCATCACCATGGTCTTCGCCAAACCATCCACATTTTGGGGTAATGCTACCGATCCATCGCATCAGTGTCGTTATATGTTCAAGAGAGGTCATTCTGGAAGTGTCAACCGTGTCCCATCCACTGCCATACATTATCCTTCATCCATTCATGATCGCCACCCCGAATCATGTGTCACAGTTTGTTTTCACCTCCACTAAAATCATTAGCTCCGTTCCGTGTCATTGATGTGGGATTCATTAAGGCCCTCCTTTGACGGATCGCTTCTTGTCGACTTCAGCTCATTATCCAAGAAGTTGATCTAGGAACAACCCCATCAGTACTTTGAAGCTTGCATGCCTCAATGGCAAGTTTCTCACTTCCGGCGACAGGTATACATCAATGACCTTCGACCAGAAGATTTTGCGTGGCGTTCGACGCCAAGTCCTTTATTCACGCCACGTGAATTGTACTGCAGTACCTTGAGGGTCATTATCATTATCGGTGATTCCTCTCGCGCTTGTTAACGGTTTTCATCATTGACCGGTAATCAAGCGATGTCTTTCCATGTTCGACTTCAGCGAAATTCTCACATGGATCGACTTGTACTTAGAGTGAAGATCGAACGAGTCTGAAGACCCCGGATCTAGTTTCATCCATCCGGGCTGCGATTCATATTCAGGAAATATAAAAGCATTTGTCATGTACATCATTGCAGCAGATGATCATCCTACTCAAAGGATGATAATTTCAGCAGAGAATTATCAGTCTACCATCAGACGATCGTCTGTTCTATGTACCAAAATGTATTTATAAAGCTGAGCATGGGAATGCCCGCCTCAGCTAGATCATGAAAACAGAATGAAAAATAATGTATTGTATTGTATTGTATTACAGGGCACCTCTCAGCACTTGAATGAACTTCGGACCCTCTGGATAAAGCATTTCACCCGATAAACGGCCTCATACTTTAGGGGGCAACTGTTATAGACATTTTTGTGCCTCGCAGCATGGAGCATGAAATGTCGATAATTACAGGGATCCAAAGTCCCTAAACATGTTGTTCTTACCCCTAGAGGAACAAGGTCAGCAAACCACAGCACTTCCTATCAGTTCTCCACCTGAAAACACTCAAAAACAGGCTATTTTTGGATCATGTCAGCTACTCCACTGAGCATCTGCGCTGAATGTCAACTGCTCCTCCTTGTACCTGCGCTAAAAGTCAAATCCAATGAAGGCTACCTGCGCTGGGCGAGATTGGCCAAGTGGCACAGTCATTCTGCAAGGTGTCAACTGCCCAGGAAGCTTCCAAACTGACACTTGGTTCAAGGAATTCGCCCTGTGATGAGTAAGAGGTACTTGATCTCCATGTGTAAGCAAGGATCTCCAAGTGGACTTAAGAACTGAAGATTAACTGAAGAAGGAAAGGACACAAGGCAGCTTTATGTCAGTCTCAAGCTGACTCATCCTTTCTTCTTCTATCCTATATATAGAGCTCTTCTATGAGGTCTAAGAAGGCTGGAATTTTGTGCAAAGTAAGGAAGTGCTGTTGGTTTACAGTTAGAGCTATTGGGTGATTGCTTTTATAGAGGGGAAGAGGAGATTTCTTGCTGCTGGGGAGGTGCTGCTGGATTGGAGCCATTTATGGTTGTAACCTTCTCAGAACCTTTTTCTTCTATCAATAAAGCTTTGATGTTCTCCTATATACTTGTATTGCAATGATGTATTGTTTTTATCTGTATATTTGATTCATCCTAATCCATGCATCAGTTATGAGTACATGTTTCTTGTAGTTTCCCTCTCTTGTTTTTGCAGGATCTTTGTGTAGCTGGGCCGGCAAAGGGAGCAAGGAGCTGGGAACAAGAGGCAAAGAGAGAAGACAGGATTGACAAAAGCGAAAGACATCGGTTGGTCAATCTTTTCTTCCTTCTCTGTACTTTCATAAAGGAAAAATATCAAAGCTTTACTTTCAGTTGTTGCTAAGGAACTATCACCCTTAGAGTAGGGATAGGGTCATTCCGAGTCGGATACTTTTCCCCACAACACAATTGGCCCAAAATAGATCCTAAAACAATATCAGATGCATTTGTAGCTATGTGAAATGACATTTCACAATTAGGTCCTCACAATATTGGAGCTGCTGATACACAAAATTTCATTTTCAAAAAGGCCTACTCACACTTTATTGTCCACAAAATGTCGACATCCTTCATGAGCAAGGAAAATAATGGCGATGTAATTTTTGAAATTTTTTCTATAAATCTCCTATAATACCCTGCATGCCCCAAGAAACTACGTACCTCCTTTTGTGTCTTGGGGGTTGGAATTTTCAAAATTACCTCTATTTTTGAAGGGTCTACCTTGATTCCTTAAGCAAAAATGTAGTGTCCAAGCACGATCCCTTCAATCATCATCATGTGACATTTTTTAGTACTCAAAGCAACATTAATCTGTACACACTGTTCCAACACTTTTTCCAGATTAGCTAATGATGTTTAAAAAGCATCTCCATAAGGTGTAAAATTGTCAATGAAGCTTTCAAGGCAGTCATTCAACATTTCAAAAAAAATCCCAAGTATTTCCCTTTGAAAGGTTTCTGGCACATTACGGAGTCCAAAAGGGTGTACTCTATATGCGAAGGTTCCCCGACAAGTAAAGGTTGTTTTATCTTGATCCTTTGGGGCAATCTGTATCTGATTGTAGCCACTAAATCTCTCTAAAAATGAAATAATTTCTTTCTGGAAAGTGTATCAAGGACCTGATCTATAAATGGTAAAAGAAAATGGCCCTTTTGAGTGGCCTTATTGAGTTCTCTGTAATCTACATAGATTGTCCACGTTCCATTATTTTTAGCAATGATGACAAGCGGTGACACCCACTCACTGTCAGATATCGGATAAATAAAATTAGCACTCAAGAGTTTTTGTAATTATTCCTTCACCACCTCCTTTAGTGTAGGGTTCATGCGGCGTTGTGGTTGTCTGACTATTTTGTAGCCATCCTTCAAATAAATATGGTGAGTGCATAGGTTATGGTGGATCCCTTTCATATCCGTATAGTCCCATGCAAATGCCTTTTTCTATTTTTGTAATAGTTGTAACAACAATTGGTTTTTCTCAGCATTCAGGTTGGGATTAATATTCAAAAACTTTCCAGGTTCTATCTCGATTGGATTACTGTCGATATTCAAAATGGTTCTCATTTGTTCAAAATCTATATCTTCCACCTCTTATTTCTCATTCATATTTTGAACAGAAGTGAAAAAATTCAAGTTACTAATAAAACCATTAATGACATCATCTTCTATCTCATATTTGAAATACTTGGCTTTCCCTAGAGTGAGGAGTGGCAGGGAAAGATCTGACTCAGGCTCAAACTCATCCCACCAAGGGTTGTATACATCCACTTTGGTTTTGGGGGGTAAAGATTAACGTTCTTTATCACCTGGCCATTCTAGATCACCATAGACCTAGATCTGCAGCCTATAAATACATCCACAGTGGCTAGCCAAGGTCTCCCTAAGATCAAAGGATGTCCCCCCAAATTGGATTTTAGTTGTAAGATAAGAAAGCCAGTCGAATACCTCTAGGAATCTATTGTAATCACTATATCCTCTAGCACCACCTTGGGTTTAACACGGGACTTGTCTGCTAATTCAATTACAATAGGAGTATGTCTAAGTCCCTCTAGCCCGTGAGTGGTAAAGAGGTCTTTTTTCATTACATTAATGGCAGCCCCAAGATCAATCAACGTGTTAGCTATGGGCTGATCATTAATGTAGATAGTAACCGTAGGATTTCTTGGATCATTGTACTTAGTTAGAAGAGGCTGAGCAGACATTAATTCAGATAATTTCCCCATCACATGTATGGTGGCAGGGTCTTTAGGCTTCCTCCTAGGTTTCTTGATGCACAAATCTCTCACTGTTTTAGCATAAATAGGTACTTCTTTAAGGGCTTGCAGCAGAGGAATTCATACATGAAGATTTTGAAACTCCCTAAGAAAATCAGATTTGGGCTATGAAGTCATTCCAGGTTCATCCAATCTTTGAGGATATAGAGGGTTGTGAGTTATGATAGTTGAGTCGGCTGTTACAGGTGTATCAACCTTTCCCGAGTTGGTTGTTACAGTAGTAATAGTTCTTCGTGGGTTGGCTTTTATAGACATAACAACTTCCTATGTATCAGCTACTATAGGCATATCAAATACCTCAGAGCCTTCGACATCTCTTCTAAATGGTTCACATTCCTCCTCTATAATGATATGGGAGTGACTTGGTTTAATTACCTTACTCGGTCACAATTGAATTTCATTAAGCCCCATGAGAGTAATAAGGTAGGTCTGGAAGGTAGTCAAAGCCTCTATGCCCTTAGCTTCTTTATTGTTTGAGTTTGGGTTAGGTTGCACAGGTAGTTGGGGTCGTACAGGTGGTGTAGGAGTGTTACAGGGAAAAGTGTCTACACAGAATTGCTTATCCCACTAAGGTGTGATAGCTACCTTAGAAACAAACAAAGAAAAGCTACTTTCATTTTTCCTTTATGAAGTATAGATGAGAGAAGAACAAAAAAGACCAACCTTTGTCTTGCGCTAATCTCCTGATTCGATTCCTCTCTCTCTTGATAGTCTTTCGCTACTTGTTCCCTTGCACGCCCAGCTTCACAGAGTACCTGTAAGATCACAGTAGCATAGCACTATACAAGAACATGGATCTATAATCATAAACAATCTAGGATCAGATGTAAATTGACCATAAAAATGCAGTAAACATAAATGACACAAGAGTATGGAGGAAAACTTGAATAGCTTTTATTGATAAACAAGAAAGAGCCAAGGGGAGTTACAACTAGTTGTTCCGACCCAGCATCATCCTCTAAGCAAGGAAGCCCCTATTCACCTCATACAAAGCTTAGATCACCCAACAATCTGATGTTGTCTCAAGAAACCAACAACAATTCCTCACAATATGCAAAATTCCAGCCTCTGGATCTCTGGGATGAGGGATCCATATATAGATATCTGTAAGGGAGATGAGTCAGCTTGTGATTTGATTAGTGTCTTCCCTCTGATAGTTCTTGCTTGCACTTGGATATTGATGATCTCTTACTCATCCTTGGTTGAATTCAGAGAGGCAAGTGTCATAGGAGAAGTTTCTGGAAGTTTCCATGCCTCTCCACCTCGGGGAATGACACTGCCATTTGTCACTTCTCGCCCATCGCACCCCATAGAAGGGATTTTTGAAATGCAACGCACCCACACAGTGTGTTTAGGTGAGATGCAATGCACTTTGCCTATGGAGCAACTGAAATGATCCTGTTTTGACTAGTTCTGAGCAGTTTTTCATGGAGAACTTCTGGGAGAAGCTGTAATCAGTTGACCTTGTTCCTTTAGGGGTTAGAACAACACTTTTAGGGACTTAGGAGCCCTTGGTTTATGGAAATTTCATGCTTGGGGTTGTAGTGCCCAAAAATATCTATAACAATTGCCCCCTAAAGCATGAGGTTGTTAATCTTTTGATGTCGGGTGAAATGCTTTATTATGAGGATCCGAAGTTCTTTCAAGCTGGGAGGAGACCTGTAATAAGATACAATACAATACATTATCTTCATAATATTTTCATGATCTAGTTGAGGTGGGCATTCCCATGCTTAGCTTTATAAATTCATTTTCATGTACATAGGACAGACAATCGTCTGCGTGTAGACTGATGATTCTGGTAGAGCCATCATCCCTTTGATTGGATGATTATATGTACAGCAATGATGTACATTTGATGTCTTTATTTCCCTGAATATATATCGCAGCCCGATGGATGAAACTAGATCTAGGGTCTTCAATATCGTTCGATCTTCACTCAAAGTACAAGTCTATCCATGTGAGAGATGTTCTGGAGTCGAACATGGAAAGACATCGCCTAATTACCAGTCAATGATGTAAGCTATTAACAGGCGCGAGAGGAATCACCGATAATGATAATGACCCTCAAGGTACTGCAGTACAATTCACGTGGTGTGAATAAAGGACTTGGCGTCGAACACCACGCAAAAGCTTTTGGTCGAAGGCCATTGATGTAAACCTGTCGCCGGAAGTGAGAAACTTGCCATTGAGGCATGCAAGCTTCAAAGTATTGAACGGGGTGTTCCTAGATTAGATTCTTGGATAATGAGCTGATGTCGACAAGAAGCGATCCGTCACAGGAGGGCCTTAATGAATCCCACATCAATGACACAGAACGGAGCAAATGATTTTAATGGAGGTGAAAACGATCTGATGACATAAGGTTCAGGGTGGCGGTCATGAAAGAATGGAGTGTAAATGTATTGTAGCGAGTGAGACACAGGTGAATTCTCTGAATGACTTCTCTTGAACATATCGGCGACACTGACATGATGGATTGGTAGAATTAACCCCAAATGTGGATGGTGTGATGGGACCATGGTTTTGTGATCGTTGAATGAAACAACCCAACCCGACTTGGATGCGGAATGAAAGTGTCATGTTCAAGAGAGACTTGCTACCAACAAAGTTTCTTCAAGTTTTCTTCCCAATTTTTTCCTAGTCATTGCTGACCAGTAACTCTTTATTTTTGTCAAGCTTGAGGAGGATAACATATGCTTGTTCTATAATGTGCTCTTCGGGCAAACCCATCGCTATGTTTTAACAAGCCTAGCGATAGTGAAACTCGTTCTTGTCTGCTATGGACAAGTTTGTCGCTATTAAGTTTTAACGAGTTTAACGACAAAGATAACTCGGTCCTTTTCAATTTTAGAGAGTTTGAAAAGGAACGTAAAGGAAACTCCAAAATTCGTTTTTCGTCATCTAATCCCTTAAGTCCGAAAAATTATAAAACAATACAGAAGGGATCAATTTTCGATACTTTTAACGAGCCGAACAAAACAAGCGCTCGATCTTTTTGTGTAATAATCCCTCAAGTCCAAAACGATTAAAATCTAGAGGAGGGATAGCACTTCCGGTCCCTTTAACGAGCTGGAGAGGCCAATGGCGCGACAATATTTTCATATTTTACGAGTCAGTTGAAAAGAGCTTAAAGGAGACTCGTCTTTTGAGGAACGAGTGATAAAATTGGGTAGCAGCTGATTCCAGGTAAGGTTTGGAATTTTCCAGTCATGACAGTGTTACAAGGATGGCTAGTGAGATCACTCTTCTCAGCTGTTCCTCAAAAGGGGTAAACAATCAAATGGAGGTGAATGATCGGCCAATACAGAGTAGAGGTGAGGATGAGAACATGACCAAGGCTTTAAAGGCTGAAGTACTACATTCACGATGGTTATTTACTAGGAAACAGTTCATTTTTTAATGAGCTTAAATGCGGGAAGAAACATTTGCTCATGACTTATGTTTATTTTTTAACGAGCTTGAAATATGTGCTAAACTTGCTCGAGGCGGGTTTATTTTTTAACGAGCTTTAACCTTGCGGTAACACTGCTCATGATAAGTTTGCATGCCTCCAGCATAATAATGAAAATCGAGGTGCATGCCCCCAAGCTTCATTGCATTCAACTCGATGGTTGGAATGAAGGTTTACCTTTGAGATTTGGAGAGGGGATTTGTTTCATTTTTTAATGAGGTTGACACAGCAAAAGAACTATCCTCATGACTCCTTGTTTCATTTTTTAACGAGGTCGACACAAGATAAGAACCATCCTCGGAATCCATCGTATTTATAGCATTTGATAGAAAATCAAAAACTGATGGATGATTAAGGTTGCTGGAATAATATTCGTGGTAATCCGGAAGATGGGAGCGATGGTGGTAATCTTCCCATGGTGCCTCTCCTATCATCATTTATTAAATGATTCCTTCGTCTGTAGAATGTACATGTGACCAAGGATCTGAAGAGGTGCCATATCCCTTAGACCTATCTATCCAAACACTCGATGAGCGTTGATTTGGGTTTGCCCCCCAAGCCAAGAAATTTGATTGCTACAATATTTCTAAAATGGTGATGATCCATGCTGACAAAATGTTTAGGAATCTTTCGAATCCATTAGAGATAGAAGATTTCATATTGTAAGTTTCCACTGTGGCCACTTCCGCCTGATTACTCGGAGGTGGTAGGGCAAAAGTACCCATTAAGGCAGGGTCTTTTAGGAGACCTACTTCGATATTTTGAAGCGAATGATTGCTTCCATGGATCATTGGAATGCCTCCCGTAACTTTTGAACTATTGGGGAGAAATGTTTGTTGGTCGACGATTGTAATTCCTCCTTGAAAGGGAAATGCAATCTTCCTGAAGTAGGTCAACACAACTGCGGCCATGGCATATATCCAGGGCCTTCCCAGTAGGATGTTGTAATCGAGGTTTCCGTCAATTACTTCAACATCGATTTCTACTGTTTTTCCCCCTAGTTCAACTTGCAAGTTACTTAAAATCCCGTATGGAGTGTATGATTGTCCATCAAATGCTTTTAACATTGTTGATGTTCGTGACAAGGGTGGTGAGCCTAAATTCTTCCAGCAACTCATCGACATAATAAAGTAGATGCCCCCTCATCAATAATTGTTCGATGAACAGTTTTGTTGAGGGCTTTCACTTGAATAAGGAAAGCTAGTTGAGTTGGTAACTGAGGGTCATATCCTTTGTGACTAAAGGATACAAGATTGGAATCTGTTGGGTCAATCCCACTTAATACCGATAATAGATCCTGGTTTTGGGAGAGGCAATTTTGCGGTACCTCAAGTGTCGACACAGCGGACGGCGATTGGGCCAGGTTCTCTACTATATTATAATTCTGTGCTACTTTGGGATGAGGATTAAATGTCAATTTGTGTACTACTCCCTTTGGCGTATTTATCATTGGTTCAGGAATGATGGGTGGCACAACTTTGATTAAAGTTGTTGCCGAACTGCTAGGTTGTTCATTAGCCTTGTTATTCGACAGCTGTGGATTCCCATAATCTTTATTCCTTGTCAAAGCATCATTTTGATGCTTTGAGATAGACAACATGAGCACTTGGGATCGGGAAGCATTTTGATTAGCAACTAGTTTGGTTCCTGGGCTTGGAAACGGATCAGTCAATACCGCTGAGGTTTTTGAACTCTTAAAGAGTTTCTTAACTTCAGCTTTATGTGGACAATCTCTCGTCTGATGATCCTCATCGCATATATGACACCCAGCAGGGGGTTTCCTTTTCCCAGAAGGGTTTGCAGAAGGCATTTCAAGAGATGACTCATCTTGCTTCTTTTTTCTCCCTTTGTTTTTCTTCTTGCCCCCTGGTTGCTTCAGTTGTTTGCCCTTGTCGGTCGACACGACATTTACTTCCAAGGCAAGAAGTTCCTCATTTGCATTTTGACTAGAAATCTTACGGGCCTTTTTAGATGTAGCCTTTGTTGACTTCGTGTTTGTAGTACCAATCACACCATCGCTAGTATGAGAGTCATTGTCCGATTTAGGAGGAGGAGGAACGAAAAATTCCGGTCTTGGAGCGTCAGGGAATTTATTGTAGAGAATGCCAGACTGAGTATAAATCAAGTCTAAATATTGCGCACGAGCAATAACTTGCTCTTCAATGACGACTCCTCCCTTTGCCACATCTTCTGTAATGGAAGGTAATAATGACTTAATAAACCATTAAGCTAAAAGCTGATCAGGAACGTACGTTTTTACTATTCTACGACGACGTTGCCACTCATGAATATGATCAGATATGTGAGTGGCTGTTGTCTGTTTGAAATTGGTAAGAAGCTCTGTTCCTGTTTCGTACCTTATTGGTAATTGAAAATGGGTTAAAAAGGTTGTGGCTAGGGTGCTGAAGTTATCGAATGAAGCTCTAGGTAATTCGATATACCATTTTGCTGCCAGACCAGTTAACGTTCGCTGAAAAAGGCGAAGCCTAATCGAATCATCATTTAGAGTGTTAGATGAACACCACAGATGAAATGTCATCACATGATTCGACGGGTCTTCACCCGAATTTCCATTAAATTTAGGAATATCTGACGGAAGTTTATGCGGAATCGTTGGCCACCAAGGGGCATAAGCAATTGGATCATTCATTAGCAGGTTAAGATCTGGTAATTCTAGAGTTGCTACAAAGGGCAACTGTTGATTCAGGTTAGGCGAAGCATACCCAGGATAAGATGGAATCACCTGAGTAGTGGGTCTTTGCATACCAGCATAATGTATTTGATGTTGGCAACTTTGACAAGGTTGATGGCAGGGAAAATTTTAAGAACCCCCCCTAAATTTATAAATATAGTAAATGGGCGAATCTCCATGGTATATAGGAAAAATGGAAGGCGATTTTATCAATAATATAATATGTATATATAATTTTTTAGCGAATCTCTCACCAGGCATGGCGAATATTTTACTCAATTATAAAATCTTGTAAGATCTTGGCAAGTCTTTCACTAAATAATAAAACTTTGTAAAGTCCTAGTGAATCTTAGCATAGGCTACATGCTCGTTTAATTCTCCCATTTAAATAGGCTACATTCTAGGTGAATACCATGGGTCAATACCATGTGCCATTTTGGTGAATACCATGGGTCAATACCATGTGCCATTTTTATTTTTATTAATTCTAATATTAGGGTTAATAATGGTTTTTTGCATGGTTTTAATTCCCCCATTTAAATAGGCTACATTCCAGGTGAATACCATGGGTCAATACCATGTGCCATTTTTATTTTTATTAATTCTAATATTAGGGTTAATAATGGTTTTTTGCATGGTATTAATAACAATCTAGTCCATGGTATTTGTCCCATAGTATTTTGGCCATAGGTTTCACCTAAATATAACCCATTTTTCTATTGTTCATAAATATAAGGTGACTTATGGAGTAAATATAAAAAATGTTTTATTTGTTTACCACACCTCTCATTTATTTATATTTTTTTATTAATTTACCATACCTCTTTTACAAATATGGTATTTGGCCCATAGGATTCACTTAAATAAAACCTCTTTCTTGAGCCTTCATAAATAGAACGAGGGTTATGGACTAAATATAAAAAGAGGTTTTATTTATTTACGATAAGTCTAGTTTATTTATATTTTTATTATTTACCATACCTTTTGAGTAAGTATAAAAAGATGTTTTATTTATTTACCATACCTCCACTTTACTTATATTTTTATTTGTTTACACCCTTACATGTATATAAGGTGACTTATGGAGTAAATATAAAAAATGTTTTATTTATTTACCATACCTCTCATTTATTTATATTTTTATTAATTTACCATACCTCTTTTATAAATATGGTATTTGGCCCATAGGATTCACTTAAATAAAACCTATTCTTGAAAATGGGCGAATGGATTCACTTAAATAAAACCTATTCTTGAAAATGGATGAAAGGAAGGTTGCAAGTCCTAATTTCAAGGGCTAAATTTAACTTTTTTACCCTCTCCCTTAAAATAAGGTGGGCTATTTGAGGTGATTTGTAAAAATGTATTATGATACAAAATATTCGCCCACTAAAAACTTAAAACCCCTTAATTTTGCCAAAGGGCGAACATTCGCCCCTAAAATTATCCTTGGTTGATGGGAATAACCATTATAATATGGTTGTTGATAACCGCTTTGGAAATGCGGTTTCCCATTACTTACAAAGACTTGTTGCTCAGGTCCTTGATATGATTACTGGAATGGCGGTTGTTGAGATTGAATCAGCCATGGTTGTTGGACCATTTGCTGTTGCCCAATACTGGATGATTGACAAAGATGAGAAGTCATAGTACTTGTTTGAGCCTAATTCGCTCCAGATAAGGAGGCGCTAAATTGAGGTTGTGATTGAGTCGTTGAGACAAGAGGCTGTTGTATTGCAACCTGAGAAACTTAGGGTTGACATACAATAGGTAGTGCTTGTACTTGCAACGTAGCCACCATAGCAGGTATAGTGGGAATATTCGACACAGGGTGGACTGGTTGCATTGAATATACAACCCTTGGTTGCTGAGGCAGTATTGGTACCCAACCGCTGGATGTAATTCCAGTTTGACCTGAAATTTGTTGTAAACTCCCATATGGTTGTTCTCCAGGAGGGAACAATGAAAAGGCATACTGCCCTCCATATGGTGGCAATCCAGTACTTAAAGGGTAGATTGGCCTTTGAAGACACATTGGATCAATTTGTTGAGTTTCAACATAAGAAATACCAGATGATAATCCGGATGAAGAAATAGGAACTGACCATGTCATCGAAACAGTCCCTGATTGGACTCCAGCTTGTTGTTGATAACTTGCCAGGACAGATGGTACACCAACGAAAATCGTTGGAGTAGCAGCAGGAGGCTCTGCTGCTGTTGCGTCAGATGACACAGCCCTGGATGTTGACGGTTGTTCAGACATATCTAGTCTATCCAAAAGATTTTCTAGCGATTTTGATTGACTTTCTTCCATGATCACAGATTACTCGATCAACTAAAAATCAAGGGGAAATATGTTTCCGAATTAGATGAATTTTAGACGCTTTGACACAACTTGTTTTTTCAATTTTAAAGAGTTGAGAAAAAACAAAAGATGACTCTAGTCGCCTTCGATTTTTAATGAGCCTGAAGTGACAAGTGCTCAGATGGACCTTTTCCGTTAAGGAGTCTGAAAAGGAATGAAAGGGACTGCTCTGGAAATCTAGGTAGAGGGATTACCAAACCAATCGCAAAACTGTAGAATACATTTTACGGTACGACAGTCAATATTCTCAAATGCTGTGTTCGGTGCATTGCGATCGATAGGGCGGCAGGCACGGCTTCCTATGGATAAAGGATTAAGCCTATTGTGGTCTTCCAAAATATACTCGACGGTACGTGGGAGCACAAGTCCGTACTGGCACTTATCGTCTCAAAGTGGAGGAATCACCCAACGATTAGTGAGAACAACAGTTACCAGGCTTTACGACACCAGAATACGTCTCTAGCCTAGACTTCTAAATGTTGTGTGTTAGGTTCCAAAGCATTGTTAGATTCATTGAATTTATTTTATAGTTGATCTTGTTTAAGGAATTTGCCTTTCAGGTTCATTGCGAGATGTAGATGTATAATTCCTAAAATGCAATCTAAGATGATAAACAGTCTTTTATCTTCTTTGTGCAATGAAAATCCTAGCTACTAAGGAAAGAGAGACAATATTCTTTCACAAAGAGCAAAGAGCACACTCTAAATGCACTGTCCTAAATCAAACCAATCAAACAGTCTAAATGCAAATGCACATGCATGTATTTGTTTTCGGCTTTCTTAGTATGTGAATGGTAAAAAGAAAGCTAATGCACAAATCTGAATTACTTTTCAAGTGACAATTATTAACAAGTTTCTTTTCAAAATAAAAAATGGAGACAATCACAACATTTTATGATTTGGAAATGAATACTTGTTTTTGACACTAGAAAAACTACAAATTCAAACCAAATACAATAGTAACAGGATAATCAACTATCAATAGCAACCAAACTCTTTCCTATGACTGAAAATGACACTTGCGACACTTTCAAATCAAAGGACGACAGTATGATTACGTTACTTTTTGCAAAGGAGAACTGAAAATGACTCAACAAATACACAAAAAAATTTACAGTTCTTTTGCACAAAGGAGGCGGAATAACAGCAAGGAAAAGGGGTTTCAAACAGAGATATACTGATCACAGGCAGCAAAATTCATGAATAGAACTGGAAAGAATGAACTACAGAAACCAAAACTGAACAATGCCTAGTCTGATCAGCGCACCTGTAACACAGGGAATTTGAAATGCAACGCACCTACTACACTCGGGAAATGCGTTGAATTTCAGATTCACAGAACAGTACCTGCGCTGGGCCAGAGACGAGACTTTGCTTGGGTTCCGGGTCATATTTTACAGTTCAGTTCATGGGTTTTGGCTGAGCAAATGGTAATCAGTAATGAAATAATCAGGGGTAGATCTAAGGAGGATCTAAGAGCTATCACAAAGGGCAATCAGAGAGTTTGTAAATCAGTTGTTTAATTTATAAACAAATCCCGGAGATTGATTGAAGCGGCATTTATCTACTTTGCATTTGCATAGCAAATGTAGTTCGAAAGCTACCTGGCTCGACTTCAGGCTCCATCTCTAAGTTTATAAAATAAACAACAAGGAAGATAAACAAACAAACTAATTCGTCCCCAGTGGAGTCACCATTTTGTTACAGGGAAAAGTGTCTACACAGAACTGCTTATCCCACTAAGGTGTGATAGATACCTTAGAAACAAACAAAGCAAAGCTACTTTCGTTTTTCCTTTATGAAGTATATATGAGAGAAGAACAAAGAAGACAAACCTTTGTCTTGCGCTAATCTCCTTATTCGATTCATCTCTATCTTGATAGTCTTTTGCTACTTGTTCCCTTGCACACCCAGCTTCACAGAGTACCTGTAAGATCACAATAGCATAGCACTATACAAGAACATGGATCTATAATCATAAACAATCTAGGATCAGATGTAAATTGACTATACAAATGCAGTAAACATAAATGACACAAGAGTATGGAGGAAAACTTGAATAGCTTTTATTGATAAACAAGAAAGAGCCAAGGGGAGTTACAACCAGTTGTTCTGACCCAGCATCATCCTCTCAGCAAGGAAACCCCTCTTCACCTCATACAAAGCTTAGATCACCCAACAATTTGATGTTGTCTCAAGAAACCAACAACAATTCCTCACCACATGCAAAATTCCAGCCTCTGGATCTCTGGGATGAGGGATCCATATATAGATATCTGTAAGGGAGATGAGTCATCTTGTGATTTGATTAGTGTCTTCCCTCTGATAGTTCTTTCTTCCACTTGGAGATTGATTATCTCTTACTCATCCTTGGTCAAATTCAGAGACGCAAGTGTCACAGGAGAAGTTTCTGGAAGTTTCCATGCTTCTCCACCTCGCGGAATGACATTGCCATTTGTCACTTCTCGCCCATCGCACCCCATAGAAGGGCTTTTTGAAATGCAATGCACCCACACAGTGTGTTTAGGTGAGATTCAACGCACTTTGCCTATGGAGCAGCTGAAATGATCCTGTTTTGACTAGTTCTGAGCAGTTTTTCATGGAGAACTTCTGGGAGAAGCTGTAATCAGTTGACCTTGTTCCTTTAGGGTTTAGAACAACACTTTTAGGGACTTAGGAGCCCTTGGTTTATGGAAATTTCATGCTTGGGGTTGTAGTGCCCAAAAATGTCTATAAAAAGGAGCAAGAGTTTGGAAAGGAGGTAACTGTAGCTGTTGTTTTATGGGTAATCTAGGTAAAGTTGTATACTGGGCATTTCCTCTCTAGTTCTGATTCCAAGGATATGGTTGAGATTAAGGATATTGGATAGAGGGAGATGGAGACCACTGGTTCCAGGGTGAAGGAAACTGCGCTGAAGAAGGACCAGGATATTGCCATGGATATTTATGAGTATTATATGCATTGTTCCACGAATTGAAAGAGGAAAAATTTTGACACATACCTAGAGGTCGTGGTTGCCATGGCTTCCTTGGTGCAATGAAATAAGAGGAGTACACCTCCTCGCTTGAATATCTAAGTAATGCCTTTAGTCTAGGAAGCTCTGGACATTTCCCTGTCAATTGTTCCAGCTTGCAAATATTACACAAGTTGATGTTGTTCAATTTGCATTCCCTCAAAGAATGCTTCTTCTGGTAATTCATACAGAACACAACAAAAGGTGTATCAGCTTCTACTTGTTCCTTCTTGATCTACGCTATCGTTATCTGGGCATAGAGAGTACTAAGGATATCGGTCTTGAAATTCTTGAACAAATTCTCGATCTCTGCTCTGGTTACTCCTCCTCCTGTAGATTTTTGTATTCATGAAGATGCATATCAAATTGTGCTCCTCCCGTTAGATGATCCTCTAGAGCATCTTAGACAGAGCTTTACAATTTCAGTGAATGGTTCCTATGATATATCTCCCTTCCCTAATAGGTTCAGGGTGTCAAGGCAGTCGTCCCTCATTCCTCTGATAAATATAGTCTTCAAGATTTCATGGTCTAAATCGTTGTGCTTAGACCTCTGCAGATTATAGTGGAACTATTCTACATGGTATTCCATTATCTCATCCTCCTTCTGTGTCATTCTAAATACCTCCTCCCTTAAGTCCCTTGTTCTGCAATAGTCTTGGTAATTTGATAAAAACATTTCCTTCATATCATTCCATGTTTGAATGGAAGCGGAGCCTTGTTAAAATTGGAAACCAGGTCAAAACTTCATGTGGGTCATCTTATTCATGGCTGATAATATTTTTATTAGATTCCTCTCATTGAGAGGTGTAGGATTGATATAAATATCATATGATTCCGATAAGTATTCATGGAGATATGAATTTATTTTGATTATGGAATTAATATCAAGCCAACCTACAACTCATGTAGGCTCAGAAGCCCAACAGTCGCATCTATTCAAACACCAATGTTGTGTATTAATATAAGAGGACTTTTCCTCATTTTCACTCACTCTTCTCATCACATCTCTCTCTCTACTACGCAGAAATGAGTATCTTCTCTACTGCATAGAAATGGGTCTCTCTCTCACACATGTGAAGCCGGAAGCTGTTGAACTTGAAGCTGCAACTGCAGATCCAAAGATTGACCTGTGTGGCCTAGAAGATCTCCTCATGTGAACTAAACTATAGGTTCATCTGAACCTCCTCTGAAAGACGCAACTTTTGGTGGTGGAATGAAGTCAATCTGACGAACGGTTTGCAAGATATCGACTGCCCTAGTTTGAAGCTAGAAACTGTTGAAACTGAAGCTGCAACTACAGAAGTAAAGATTGACTTGCATGGCCTAGAATATTTCCTCATCTAAACTGCACTGTAGTTCATCTGAACCTCCTCTAGAAGCTGCAACTTTCGGTGTTGGAATAAAGTCAATCCGACAATCGATTTGTGAGATATCGTCTGCCCTACTTTGATAATGAAGCTGCTAATGTTGATGCTGCTGATCTAGGGTTTGCTACTGCTGATATGAATCAGATTTATTGTACTATTTCTCTCTGCTGAATTATTGAAGATAAAAGAAGATTTGATCAAAGGGTTTCCCCACACATTGTGGGGTTTGTCCCTTGCTAGCCTCCACATCTTGTGTCTCTTGTCTTGGCTTGTTTTCTGTCGATCATTTAATGTTCTATCTGCACTTTACTTTATGTACATGTGATTTCTAATCTATGGAATATAATAAGAAAAAAGAATTAAATTGTTATAAGAATATAACATACCATAACTTAACATGGTATCAGAGCTGAGGTGAAGAAAAAGCCCGAGCAAGAGCAAGAGCAATCATCAAAGAGAAGATTGGCAAGGCTATCCTAAAAGAACTATGGTGTTATAGACATTTTTGGGCACTGCAACCCCAATCATAAATGTCCATAAACCAAGGGATCTTAAGTCCCTAAAAGTGTTATTCCAACCCCTAAAAGAATAAGGTCAGATGATTACATCATCTCCCAGAAATTCTCCATGAAAAACTACTCAGAACTGGTCAAAATTGGACCATCTCACTTGCTCCATGGTCAAAGTGTGATGCATCCCACCTAATGCACACGGGAAGTGTGATGCATGTTGAAAATCCCTTCTATGGGGTGCGATGGATGAGAAAAGACAAGTGGCGGAGACAATTTGCGAGGTGGATGATCATGGAATCTTTCAGAAACTTCTCCTATGACACTTGCCTCTCAGAATCGCCCAAGGATCAGTAAGAGATCAATGAGATCTCCAAGTGGAATCAAGAACTATCAGAGAGAAGACACTAATAAAAAACCCAGAGCTGACTCACACCTCTGCAAATATCTATATATAGATCTCTTATCCTAGAGATCCAGAGGTTGGAGGCTGGAATTTTGTATCTTGTAAGGAAGTGCTGTTGGTTTCTTGGTGCAATATCATAGTGTTGGGTGATCTAATCTTTTCATGAGGTGAAGAAGGGCTTTCTTGCTGAGAGGATGATGTTGGGTCAGAACAATTGGTTGTAATCCTCTTTGCTCTTTCTTGATTATCAATAAAGCTATTCAAGTTTTCCTCCACATTCTTGTATGGTTGATGATTTATGCATTTGTGTGGTCAATGTACATCTGGTCCTATATTGTTTGTGATAATAGATCTATGTTCTCGGATAGTGTTATGCTGCTTTGATTCTACAGGTATTATTTGAAGCTGGGTAGACAAGGAAGCGATTGGCAAAGACCTATCAGAAGAGAGAGGAAACGAGAAAGGAACCAAGCGCAAGACAGAGGTTGGTTTCCTTATTCTTCTCTCATCTATTTCTCATAAAGGAAAATGAAAGTAGTTTTTAGTTTGTTTGTTTCTAAGGTAGCTACCAGTCTTAGTGGGACTAGTAGCTCTGCATAGACACTAGTTTTCCCGATAACAAAATGGCGACTCCATTGGGGAGCAAATAGATTGTTTGTTTATCTACATTTGTTTGCTTTATAAAATTACAGACGGAACCTAAAGTTAAGCCAGCTAGCCTTCGAACTGAATTTGCTATGCAAGTGCAAAGTAGATCAATGCTGCTTCAGTCTATCTCCGGGTTTTGTTTATGAATTAAAAAATTGATTTACAAGCTCTCTAATTGCCCTTGTGGTGGCTCTGGTAATCTCCTTAGATCTACCCCTGTGATTGATTTACTGATTACCACTTACTCGGCCTAAATCCCTGAACTGAGCTGCAAACTGTGACCTGGAACCCAGCTAAAGTCTTGTCCATGGTCCATCGCACTGTTTCTTCTCTGAAACTTGAATGCATCATTTTAGTTTCCCTGTGTTATAGGTGCATTGATCAGACCTCCACTGCTCTTAGATTTTGGCTTCTGTGTTCATACTTTTCAGCTCTATTTAGGAGTTTTGTTGCCTGTAGTCAGTACACCTCTGTTTGAAACCCCTTTCCTTGTTGTTGTTCCACCTCCATTGTGCAAAGAGCTGTAAATTTTTTAATGTATTTTTGAGTCATTTTCAGTTCTCCTTTACAAAGAAGTAGCATAATTGTACTGTCGTTTCTTGATTTGAAAGTGTCGCAAGTGTCGTTTTCAGTCATAGAAGAGAATATCATTGTTCTTGATAGTCGATTACACTGTTACTCTTGTATTTGATTTGAATTAGTAGTTTTTCAAGTGTTGAAAGCAAGTTTTCAATTCCAAATAACAAAGTGTCGTCATTGTCCTCATTTTGTTTTGAAAAGAAACTTGTTAGTAATTGTCGCTTTGAAAAATAATTCAGATTTGTGCTTAGATTTCTTTTTATCATTTACACATTAAGAAGGCTAAAAACAAATACATGCATGTGCATTTGCATTTAGACTGTTTGTTGGTTTGATTTAGGACAGTGCATATGCTCTTTGCTCTTTGTTGAAAGAAAATCATCTCTCTTTCCTTAGTAGCTAGGATTTTCATTGCAAAAAGAAGATTAAACGACTGTTTATCATCTTAGATTGCATTTTATGAATTGTACATCTACATCACGCGGCGAACCTTAAAGGAAAATTTCTTAAGCAAGATCAACTATAAAATAAATTTAATGAATCTAAAAATGCTTTGGAACCTAATGCACAACATTTAGAAGTCTAGGCTAGAGACGTATTCCGGCATCGTAAAGCCTGGTAACTATTGTTTTCATTGATGGTTGGGTGATTCCTCCACTTTGAGACGATAAGTGCCAGTACAGACTTGTGCTCCCGTACCGTCGAGTATATTTTGGGAGACCACAATAGGCTTAATCCTTTATCCATAGGAAGCCGTGTTTTCCACCCTATCAATCACAATGCATTGAACACAGCATTCGGGAAGATTGACTGCCGTACGGTAAAAAGTATTCTGTAGTTTTGTGATTGGTTTGGTAATCCCTCTGTCTAGATTTCCAGAGCAGTCCCTTTCATTCCTTTTCAGACTCCTTAACGGAAAAGGTCCATCTGAGCACTTGTCACTTCAGGCTCATTAAAAATCGAAGGTGACTAGAGTCATCTTTTGTTTTTTATCGATTCTTAAAAATTGAAAAAACAAGTTTTGTCAAAATGTCTAAAATTCATCTAATTCAGAAACATACTTCCCCTTGATTTTTAATTCATCGAGTAATCCGCAATCGTGGAAGAAAGTCAATTGAAATCTCATCATTCGCGGAGGCTTACAAGTCAACTATCTTTGTCTCCAGAGTCGAAACTGTTACGGACAAAGCGAACTCATTTAACCGGTTCCAAATCCCCTGGTAAAGTTAGAGCAAGTGTTCCAACACCATCAGAGACTCTGGTTACTCCAAACATTTCTGGTATCCCTGCCTTTATAGAAGAAGTTCAACAACCACCAAAAGACAGTAGAAATGATCCTAGTGTGAAGGTAAACACTTGTGTTACTGAGCCAGCTCCATCTACAGCTGATTTGGAAGGTGTTATTCCACAAAAATCTGTTTCTCTAGATCCTATACCTTCTTCGGCACCAAAAATATTTTACAGACCTAACGGTCTACCTCTTCCACCTAGTCTGATTGCTATAGAAGAGATTGTGGAGGATCCTCCATCTAGTACTCCATCACGATTTGGAGTTGGGATCACTCTATATCCTTCTTCATCAGAAATTAGTCTACCGCCATAGGAAGCTCCTATAGAATCGCTAGGAAATCTTTTGGATAGACTAGAAATGTTTGAACAACCGTCGACATCTAGGATTTTTTTATCTGACATAGTGACGGCAGAACTTCCTGCCGTCACTCCAACAATGTTCGCCAGCATACCATCTATCCCAACTAGCTCTCAATCGCTAGATGGGGCACACTCAGGGGCTATTTCGACAGTATGATCTGTTCTTGTTTGTTCATCCGGAATAGTATCTAGGAACTCTTGGGTTGAGTCTCAGCAAATTGATCCTTCAGGGTGTCAATTTGGGTAGTCCGGTCCTCAAGGGAAAACAATTCCTTTAAGTATCGGATTACCGCCGTATGGGGGGCATTATACCCTTTCAATGACTCATCCGGGAGGACAACCATACGATATTTCACAACAAAATTCAGGTTATGCTAGAATTACATCTAGCAGTTAGGTACCAATACTACCTCAACAACCAAGAGTTGTATATTCGACGCAACACTGTTTACCTATGTCAAATATGCCAACTATGCCGGCTATTGTGATGGTGTCACAAGTACAAGCACTGCCCGTTGTATGCAAAGCTTAGGTTTCTCAGGTTGTAATGCAACAGCCTCTTGGCCCTGCGACACAACCACAATCGCCAACTAGTGGAATGACACAGGCCCAAACGGGTACAATTACCCCTCATCTTGGTCAAACAGTCAGTATTGGACAACAGCACATGGCTTCACAACCATGGCTGGTGCAATACCAACAACCGCAATTCCAACAAGTATACCAAGGATCTGAGCACCAAATCTTTGCAAATAGTGTGCAGTCGTACATTCAAAACGGTCAAAATCAACCATTCTATAATGGTTACGCCCATCAACCTTACCAAAGTTACTAGCATCAAATGCATTATGCTGGTATGCAAAGACCAACTACTCAGGAAATACCATCTTATCCTGGGTATGCTTTGTCAAACTTGAATCAACAGTTACCCTTCGTGGCAACTTTGGAGTTACCGGATCTAAATAGGTTAACAAACGATCCAATTGCTTATGCCCCTTGGTGGATAGAAATTCCGCATAAACTTCCGTCAAATATTCCTAAATTTAATGGAAATCCAGGTGAAGACCCATCGAATCATGTGATGAAATTTCATTTGTGGTGTTCATCAAACACCCTAAACGATGATTCAATTAGGCTTCACCTTTTCCAGAGGACGTTAACTGGTTCGACAGCAAAATGGTATATCGAGTTACCCAGAGCTTCGTTTGAAAACTTCAGTACCCTAGCCACAACCTTTTTAACCCATTTTCAGTTATCGATAAGGTACGAAATGGAAACAGAACTTCTTACCAATTTCAAGCTAACAACGACCACCCACATATCCGATCATATACATGAGTGGCGACGTCATCGTAGAATGGTAAAAACATATGTTCTTGATCAGCTTTTAGCTGAATGGTTTATTAAGTCATTATTACCTTCCATTGCAGAAGATGTGGCAAAAGGAGGAGTCGTCACTGAAGAGCAAGTTATTGCTCGTACGCAATATTTAGACTTGATTTATACTCAGTCTGGCACGCTCTACGATAAAATCCCTGACGCTCCCAGACCAGAATTTTCTGTCCTCCCTCCTCCTAAATCGAACAATGACTCTCATGCCAGTGATGGCGTGATTGGTACGACAGACACGAAATCGACAAAGGCTACATCTAAAAAGGCCTGTAAGATTTCCAGTCAAAATGCAAAAGAAGAACTTCTCGCCTCGGAAGTAAATGCCATCTCGACAGATAAAGGCAAAGAAACCAAGCAACCGGAGGCAAGAAGAAAAACAAAGAGAAGAAGAAGAAACAGGAGGAATCATCACCTGAAAAATCTTCTGCAAACCCTCCTAGAGATAGGAAACCAAAAAATCCATGCATAATATGTGATGAGGATCATTGGACAAGAGATTGTCCACATAACGCTGAGCTTAAAAGATTCTTCAAGAATTCAAAAACCTCGGCAGTATTGACTGATCCGTTTCCAAATCCATGAACAAATCCGGTTGCTAGTGAAAATGCTTCCCCGTCCCAAGTATTGATGTTGTCGGTTTTGAAATAGCAAAATAATGCTTTGATATCGACAAGGAATAAAGATTATGGGAATCCACAGCTGTCAAACAACAAGGCTAAAGATCAACCTAGTAGTTCGACAACAACTTCGACAGAAGTTGCGCTGCCCATCATTCCAAAGCTAATAATAAAACCTCCAAAGGGAGTAGTACACAAGTTGACATTTAATCCTCGTGTCAAAGCAACCCAACATTATAATATAGTGGAAGATCTGGCCCAATCGCCATCCTCTATGTCGACACTTGAGGTACTGCAAAATTGCCCATCCCAAAAGCAGGCTTTATTATCAGCTATCGGTGGGATAGACCCAAAGGATTCTAATCTTGTGTCCTTTAATCATAAAGGACACGATCCTCAGTTACCAGCTCAACTAGCTTTCCTCATTCAAGTGAAAGCCCTCAACAAAACTGTTCATCGAACAATTATTGATGAGGGGGCATCTACATGTATTATGTCGATGAGTCGCTGGAAAACTTTAGGATCTCCAACCTTGTCGCGATCTTCGACAACATTAAAAGAATTTGACGGATGAACGTATACCCCATATGGTATTCTAAGTAACTTGCAAGTTGAAATAGGAGGGAAAACAATAGAAATAGATGTCAAAGTAATCGATAGAAACCTCGATTACAACATCCTACTAGGAAGACCATGGATATATGCTATAGCTGCAGTTGTGTCGACCTACTTTAGGAAGATTTCATTTCCTTTTCAAGGAGGAATTAAATCGTCGACCAACAAACATTTCTCTTGAATAGTTCCCAAGTTACGGGAAGCATTCCGATGATCCATGGAAGCCCCCATACACTTCAAAATATCAGAGTAGGCCTACTAAAAGACCCTATATTAATGGGGACTTTTGCCCTTCCACCTCCAATCAATCTGGCGGAAGTGGCAACGGTAGGAACCTGCAATATGATATCTTTGATTCAAAAGATCTCAAAAAACGATATAAACATGGATCATACGCAGGTATTGCCTCCAAGCCCAATAGAAATATTGTAGCAATCAATGTTTTCGGCATGGGAGGCAGACCCGAATCAACGCTCATCAAGCATTTGGATAGATAGGTCTAAGGAATATGGCACCCCTTCAGATCCCTGGTCGCAAGTGCATTACACCGATGAAGGAATTGTTCAATCAATGGTAATTGAAGGGGTGCCATGGGAAGATTACCACCATCGTTCCCATCTTCTAGATTATAAAGAAGATACTCCTGATGACCTTCATCATCCTTCAGTTTTTGATTTCCTATCAAATACTGTAAACATGGTGGATTACGAGTGAAACTTTTCCAACATTGAAGAGACTATCACCATAAATATCTCGACCGAAACAGATGTTGTAGAGAATATTTATGTTGGCAAATGTTATTCTCCTTCAGAACTAGAAATATACAACGCTCTTTTTTACGAATTCAGAGATGTCTTTGCTTGGTCATATGATGAAATGCCAGGCATTGACTTGAGTATAGTTGAACACGAAATCAAGATGTATCCAGATGTCAAACCAATACGACAACGGTTACGGTAGGTGCACCTAAAGAAAGCCACTGCCATCAAGGCAGAAGTTGAAAAGCTTCTCCATGCTGGTTTCATTTACCCGGTTCCTCTAACCGATTAGGTATTGAACATTGTTCCTATTATGAAAAAACAAGGAACGATTAGAGTGTGCGTCGATTATAGAGATGTAAATCAAGCTTGTCCAAAATAAAACTACCCCTACACCCTTTATTGACCAGATAATTGATGAATGCGCTGGATGCGAAATATTTTCATTCATGGATGGATTCTCCGGGTATAATCAAATAAATATCCGCCCACAGGACCAGTCAAAGACTACATTTATTTGTCAGTGGGGCACATTTGCATATCGCAAATTACCCTTTGGTTTAAAGAACGCAAGGGCAACATTTCAGAGGGCAATGAATTATGCCTTCCATGACATCAAAAACATCATTAAACCATATCTCAACGACCTTCCGGCTCATTCGCAAAAGTGGACCGATCATCCGCAGCATTTGAGAGAGATATTTCTACGTTGCCGACACTACAAAATACGACTCAATCCACACAAATGTGTGTTCTGTGTTAGTTTTGGTCGTTTACTTGGCTTTGTAGTCTCAAAGGACGGGATTCGTCTTGACCCATGTAGGGTTCAGGCAATCATAAATTTGCCTCCACCTTCAAATTTGCTTCAGATTCAAAAACTCCAAGGGAAAGCAAACTTTCTAAGGAGGTTCATTCCAAATTACGCCGAACTTGCTAAAGGTTATACACGTCTATTGAAAAAGGAAGTGCCCTTCGTCTGGGATCAGGTCGCGTAAGCCTCCATTGATGCTTTAAAAGAATCCATAATGAAAGCATCATTAATGTACGCTCCTGATTATAAAAAAGACTTTAACCTGTATCTGGCTGCAGTGGATACAACCATCAAAATGGTTTTAGTTCAAGAAGACAACGGAATTGAACATTCTATATATTATTTAAGTAGGAACTTAAATGATACAGAAAGCAAATATTCCTATGTTGAAAAGCTGGCGCTCGCAGCTGTTAAAGCGATACAGAGATTTCGACACTATGTCCTCTTTCGAAAAACTACCATTCTGTCAGATTGCAACCCCATGACTTATATATTGTCGCGACAGTTGCTGGGGGGCAAATATTCAAAATGGATAGCAATTCTACAAGACTTTGATCTGGAATTTGTAAAATACAAGTCAAAGAAAGCCCTGGTTTTTGCAGAATTACTATGCGATCTCCCATCGTCGTCCAACGATGAAACATCAAACGAAAAAATCGTGGATGAATCTTTGTTTCTGATATCTTCAAGCAATTCGTGGTATGGAGATATAATCATCTATGTCCAAACCCAAAAATATAGGCCTAATACCTCCCGATCCAAACAAAAACTTATTCGATACCAATCAAAAGACTACATGATCATCGGTGATACGCTTTACCGTCGTGGCGTCGATACAGTTCTGAGGAGGTGCCTCACCCATGAGGAAGCCGAAAAAGTCTTGAATGATTGCCATTTAGGCACGTGTGGGGGGCATCAATCTGGTTACGCTACAACGCAATTTTTTTTACGAGCAGGATACTTCTGCCCAACAATGTTCAAATATTGCATAACCGCAGTCAGAAGTTGCCATGCCTGTCAAATTTTCGATAGCAAAACCAGAAGACCACTCGCTCCTTTGCATCCAATAGTTGTTGTTGGGCCATTCACCAAATGGGGCATTGATTACATGACATGTAACCCCACCTCGACCGGGGGGCATGGGTATATAATATTCACAGTGGACTATTTTACCAAATGGGCTGAGGCGATGCCTACATTAGATAACACTGGTGAAACATCTGCCCTTTTCTTTTTCAATCATGTAGTCACCAGATTTGGCGTTCCACAGGCTATAGTCATAGATCATGGATCGCATTTTCTCAATCACATGATGGCCGAATTAGCTGCCAAATTAGGGTTGTCTCACAACATCTCTACTCCATACTACCCGTAGGCCAACGGACAAGTTGAAGCAATGAACAAAGTCCTGAAGCACATGCTGCAAAGGATGATTGGAGTCCATAAAAGGAGTTGGCACGTGATCCTATACTCGGCCTTGTGGGCATACCGAACATCGGTAAGGAATGCAACCGGGTTTACACCCTTCCAACTGGTGTATGGCCTAGAAGCAATCTTACCAGTTCAGTGCGAAATCTCGTCCCTCAAACTCGCAATCAACCTTCTCCCTGGAACTTCAGAAGAGGAGGCTCGTTTCTTGGAACTAATCCAATTGGATGAAACCCATCGTGATGCCACTTTGGCTAACAAAGCCCATAAGAAACGAGTCAAAGCGCAATTCGACAAGAATTTGAAACCCCGTGTCTTCTCAGAAAGTGACTTGGTCTTACTTTACGACCAAGAATCTGATAAATTGGGAGCAGGTAAATTCAAGTCTTTATGGATGGGCCCCTATATTGTTAAACATGTATTAGCAAAAGGATCCTACGAGTTAATGGATTATGATGGAATTCCACTGGTGCAACCCCGTAACGGGATGTACCTTAAGCGTTACTATGCATGATTCAGTGTGGTAACCCATATGCTTTTGTTACATTTTTGTTTTCGCTAAGGGTAATCATTTTCGTCAAGTAAATCCACTTTTTACATTTGTCGCAGATGTCGAACCTATTGGAATCTTTTGTTTGATATGCTGATGGAGCAAGTCGTAGTTCACGGAACCTATCTTCTGTGGCCTGGGCCATTTTTGATCCAAGCGGTGAGTTAGTAAGTTTCAGAGGGGTATGTATTGGTCGATCAACGAATAACATCACTGAATATAGCGCATTGATACAACTTCTCTCTGATGCCATCACACATGGCATACACCGATTTGTCGTCATGCTAGACTCATAGCTCGTCATACTACAACTCACTGGTATCTACTCCATCCGAAATACGACTATCTATCGCATGTTCCTAAGGGTCAAGATTTTGGAAAGAAAATTTGATTTTATTCAATATCAGCATATTTCTAGAAGCGTAAACACATTAACTGACTCATTGGCAAATTAATTGTTAGATAGACATTTGCAACATTTATAAAAATAAGCATTTCATCAATATTTGCATTCAGATCATGTAACTTAACCAAAACAAAACTCCTAAAATCAAATATATATATATATATATATATATATAACTGTTTATGGTTTACACATAATGTTCTGTAACCAAGAAAAAATTGGTCAAATGACCCAAAACTCAAAACTATAGGGGGCACCCTAGTCTAATGATGCTGGTGATAACAAGTCACCGCCTGTGCAATCATGTGTAAAAGCCTAGTCCATCGACTTGGCACACCAGTAGTATGTCGCTGCAACCTCAGAGGCAGCTCATCAGTCCTCACATCTGGAATACCAAGAGTGAGGCCCTCGACTTGATCCTGTAATGTTGAAAGAGTCTCGGCCACATCAAGGTTGCAAAGGATAGCCCTTCCCACAGCCTCTCCTGCTGGAGTCGTAGCTGGCACTCTCAGGCATACTATTGGTCGAACGGGACCAACATCTGCATGAGCACATGAGTTCTGATTAGTCTTGACAGAATAAAGAACAAGGACATTATAAAGAGAAATGATAAACAAAAATATGGTCAAAGAATTTACCAATGGCACCCCACTGCTCGCCAGCCAGCAATACCAAATCCGGGTCACCCCGGAAGTCCATACCAACATATGGATACTCTGAAAAAACCATCTCCTGACGATCGAACCACCCGAAGAAGGTATCAGAAAAGGAAACCTGAGACTAACCAGCATGTCTGGACATATGGTCGACCCATCTCTGCATCTGTGGCTCAGTCAGTGGAGGTAAACTAAGTGAAATATACTGCGGCTGCATCAGTGAGATCTTCTCCAAGGAAAAGGCAGTCAAAATAGAACCATACCCAAAGTTCTTCAATCTTCCGTTTTTCACCTTGGTCAATTGTTCTTTCATCACAAAGAGTACTGCATCACACCAGTTGAACACCTTCGGTTCGAGGCATTCTAAGGCATACTGCATATAAGACCGGCTGGCCACATGAAGAGCCGCACTACCAGCCATCCTACCAAAAGTGAACAGAATGGTCCTCAGGGACCTGTTAGTGACATCTCGGATGATGATCTTACCGTCTTTACTCGGCTGAGATCCCTCTTTGCAATACTTGCGAATGTAACATCTCACAGATTCACCCCCACGGGCCGAACCTGATAATGAGATAGGGGCACCCCGCCTCGATAAGCCGGTCAAAAAATAGATGTCCACGACAGTCAAGGGGATGGATTTGCCCCTAATCTGGAACACCTGGCTGGTAGGGTCCCAGGCATCGAGCAAATACTGCAACAAGTTGATTTGTTGCCTCATGCTAGAGATGCGGAAAAACTTGAACAAGCCACAGTTCCGCAGTGCATTTACCGTAACCAGATCATGTAAAGCAAGCATGTCCTCTTCTTCATGCTCATGTTCTCACCATGTAACAGGCATTTTGCTCCAATGAATCTCTGAAAACAAACAAGAGAAGAGTTAGATCTTGATTTGGTGAAAAACAGGCAAAAAATTCCATTGAAAACTGTGCACAAATTTCCCTCCTTGTGCCCATCGCACCCGCTGCAGTGTTCTGGGTGCATTGCATGCTAACTGTCCAGTGGGTAGGCCAACATGCAACGCACCTTTCGATATAGAAAGGGTGCGATGGAGCCAGGGCGAGTTTTTCAAACCCCAGAGGCTCAGAAAAACCAGAAATCAGGCTCAGAATGCAAAATGGAAAGGATGAAATGAAAGAGCTCGAGTTTAGCTCCTACCTGGTCCAGATGATGCCAAAAATAATCCACAGAATCTCCTGGAATGAACTGGTGAAAATCAAGGGGGAAAGCACCTCCAAGGCTCCAACAGACCAAAGTTCAAATGAAATGGTAAAATGAGGGGTAAAAGCACTTTTAAATTACTTTTTACGTAATTCAAGTAAAATATTAGTGTCTTAACTCATTTTCCAAACATATATTGTTCATTTCTAACTAGTTTGATGAAGCAATTGAGCATGCAGTACAATCTTTGAAGGAACAAAGTTATTAATGGTAAAGTCAAGAAATGACCGTTATATCGAGTAGTTTTAACGCGGAATTCAAGCTCGTTAAAAAATAAACATAAGCAATGAGCAAGTGTTTCCCCCAGCATTTAAGTTCATTAAAAAATGAACCAATTTCTGGTAAATAACCATCGTGAATGTATTACTTCAGCCTTTGAAGCCTTGGCCGTGTTCTCATCATCACCTCCACTTGATTGTTTACCCCTTTTGAGGAACAGCTACGAAGAGTGATCTTGTTAGCCATCCTTGTGACACTGTTGTGATTGGAAAATTCCAAACCTTACATGGAATCAGCTGCTACCTGAATCTATCACTCGTTCCTCAAAAACGAGTCTCCTTTAAGCTCTTTTCAACTGACTCATAAAATATGAAAAGATTGCCGAGCCATTGGCCTCTCCAGCTCGTTAAAGTGACCGGAAGTGCTATCCCTCTTTAGATTTTAATCTTTTTGGACCTGAGGGATTATTACACAAAAAGATCGAGCGCTTGTTTTGTTCGGCTCGTTAAAATTACCGAAAATTCATCCCTTTTGTATTGTTTTATACTTTTTCAGACTTAAGGGATTAGATGATGAAAAAGGATTTTTGGAGTTTCCTTTACGTCCCTTTTCGGACTCTCTAAATTTGAAAAGGACCGAGTTATCTTTGTCGTTAAACTCGTTAAAACCTAATAGCGACAAACTTGTCCATAACAGACAAGAACAAGTTTCACTATCGCTAGGCTCGTTAAAACATAGCGATGGGTTTGCCCGAAGGGCAAATTATAGAACAAGCATATGTTTTCCTCCTCAAGCTTGACAAAAATAAAGAGGCACTGGTCAGCAATGACTAGGGAAAAATTGGGAAGAAAACTTGAAGAAACTTTGTTGGTAGCAAGTCGCTCTTGAACATGACACTTTCACTCCGCATCCGAGTCAGGTTGGGCTGTTCCATTCACTGGTCACATCACCATGGTTCCATCACACCATCCACATTTGGGGTTAATGCTACCAATCCATCATGTCAGTGTCGCCAATATGTTCAAGAGAAGTCGCTCAGAGAATTCACCTGTGTCTCACCCACTATAATACATTTTCGCTCCATTCTTTCATGACCGCCACCCTGAACCTAATATCACCAGATCGTTTTCACCTCCATTAAAATCATTCGCTCTGTACCATGTCATTGATGTGGGATTCACTAAGGCCCTCCTATGACGGATCGCTTCTTGTCGACATCAGCTCATTATCCAAGAAAGTCGATCTAGGAACAAGCCTTTCAGTACTTTGAAGCTTGCATGCCTCAATGGCAAGTTTCTCACTTCCAGCGACAGGTTTACATCAATGGCCTTCGGAGGTTTGCCCACCTTCATTACAAAGCTCTACCCAATGTAAGACAGATGGTAACAAGGATGCCTAAATTCCATGTAGATAAATAAGGTGTATGCCCGAGATGTGTCGAAGAAAAGTTCAAAAGGGGACCATTCCCCTCAAGCCAAAGCAATACCTCTGATATATTACATTTGGTTCACTCAGGCATATCTGAGGCTGGCATTAAGAGGGAGACTACTACACCACGTACTCTTGAGCAGAATGGTGTGGCGGGAAGGAAGAACCGCACGATTATGGAAGCTGTGTGGGCCATGCTACATGATCAAAGACTTCCGAAGTTTCTATGGGCTGAAACTACAAACACTGCCATATATGTACAAAATTGATGCCCTCATCAAGCATTAGGTTCCAAGACTCCTGAAGAAAAGTTCACTAGTAAGAAACCTATTTTTTCTCATTTTATAGTTTTTGGAAGCCCTGTATATTTTCATGTGCCAAAAGAGAAAAGAAATAAATTGGGTGCATCTGGAAATAAGGGAATTTTTGTGGGCTATGGTGAAAATACTAAAGGCTATAGAATCTATGTAGTTGATCAAAGGGAAGTCGTAACTAGTCATGATGTCATCTTTGACGAAGATATGGATCTCAACAAGGTGAACAATCTTCTGACTTTGAGGAGCTATCAAGAAGCCGACACCAGGGAACTGAAAGAAAAGGATGATGAATCAATGCCTGATGTAGAAGAACCCATGGATCCGATTGATCCTCCTCCACATGAGCCTTCCTCTTCTAGGAAGAGGCATTCATGGCTTATGGGGCTACTTGATGATGCTAAAGGACATGCTGCACCCCGAGGAACCTTTCGTGAAAGTAAGAAACCTAATAGGTATCAGGGATACCTGACCATCATGAGCACGATCATACAAAATAAGCCTTCATCATTCTCAGACGTCGTCAAGCATCAAGTATGGAAGGATGCTATGACCAAAGAATATGAGTCTATCATGAAGAATGATGTCTGGGAAGTAGTTCCCAGACCCCAGGACAAGACAGTTGTTACTTCCAAATGGCTTTACAAGATAAAGCATGCAACAGATGGAAGTACGGAAAAGTATAAGGCTCGTTTTGTTTCTCCCAGAAGGAAGGTATAGACTATGATGTGATATTTGCACCTGTTGCTAGATATACGACCATCCACTCGATCATAGCCCTTGCCGCTTCACAAGGATGGAACCTACATCAGATGGATGTCAAGACTGCATTCATACACGACTCGATCAAAGAAGAGGTCTACGTGGAGCAACCCGAAGGATTTGAAATTTATGATCAAAAATATCATGTATGCAGGTTGAAGAAGGCTCTCTATGGGCTGAAGCAAGCACCCCGAGCATGGTATGATAGGATCGATAGCTCTTGATGAAGCTAGGATTCACTAGGAGTGAAGCCGATCCTAACCTTTACTTTAAGGTTGAAGATGACAAGCCTCTCATATTGGTGTTGTATGTGGATGACCTCTTTCTAACAAGTGCAGACCCTCTCATTCACAAATGTAAGAGGGAGTTGGATTCTAGGACCAAGGACTTGAAGTATGGCAGAAGCCAAGGGAAATTTTCCCATCTCAAGGAAAATATGTGGTAAAGATATTGGAAAGATTCAGTATGATGGACTGCAAGCCTGTGACTACCTCAAGGATCTTAACTTTTAGAAGTTATATGGTAGTGATGTCGGACCAGATTTGGGAAATGCCTCTGAGTTTCATTCATGTTCTTGGTGAACCTCCGTCCGAACATATGTTTTGCAGTTAAAATTGTGAGCTCATATTTGGTTGAGCCTCATTGGATTGATGCCAAGAATATTCTGAGATATCTTCATGGCACAATTACTAATGGGTTAAGATACATTGCTGGAGATGTGAGACTACTTGGATATACTGATGCTAATTGAGCAGGCAGTGTGGTGGACTGTAAGAGCACTTCCAGGTGTTGTTTCACCTTGGGATCTGCTTCGATATCCTGGATGAGTAGGAAGTAGAAGTCGGTGGCTTTTAGCACCACCGAAGCAGAGTATATTGCTGCTAGCATGGCCTCATATGAGGCAATCTGGTTGTGAAAGCTCTTCAGTGAGCTGTTTGGATTTACATTGGATACCACTATGATTCTCTGTAAAAACTAGAGGTGGGATTCAATTATTGAGGAATCCCATATTCGTCGATTGCTCCAGCAGATACACATCATTTGGGATATGGTAAGTCGATGAGCAAGGAGGCTTCATCACATTAAGATGATGTAGAAGTTGATATACCTTGTTAAAGCCTCGAGGAAAGATTTAATCTGTGATTTTCCCAAACGACTTGGAGTCATCAAGAAACCATTGTACAAGGGTCTTGCATGTTGCTTACATTGAGCTCTGGGAGTTTTGAGGGCTTGCGGTTCTTACTGGAGCAACATACGACCATAGGGTGACTCACCCTCCCCTGGTGGTACACACTGGAACAAGATGACTCGCTCTGTTGTGGGACAAGATGATTCGCTCTCTTGTGGAACAAGATGATTCACTCTCCTGTGTAGTAGGATTGATGTGTTCTCCTCTAAGGCTTGGATTGATGTGTTCTCCATGGCGATTGTAGCAAGATTGATGTGTTCTCCTGTGAGGCCTGAATTGATGTGTTCTCCATGGCGGCCTGGATTGATGTGTTCTCCATGGCAATTGTAGTAGGATTGGTGTGTTCTCCTATGAGGACATGATTGATTAGTTCTCCTATCGAGGCATCCTACCCATGCAGTCTGGGACTCATGGGAAGTACCTCTCATCTGATTAATGAGCAGGGCAATGAAGTTAGGGACCATAGTAGTATCGATGGATGCATCGTTGTATCTACCGTACTCCCTATGCTAGGATGACCTCCATTGATCTGGGATCAATGATATTGGTCTGGGACCAGTGGTAGGAGTTGTACCATACTATGACACTGACTTTGGGTCGGTTGAGACTAGTCTGGGACCAGTGGTACATACTCCGAGACTGACTTCGCGTCAGTGCAGTACTGGTATGGGACCAGTGAGAGTGGTACATACTATGACGCTAACTTCGGGTGAGTTGAGATTGTTCTGGGACCAGTGGTACACTCTCTGAGACTACGATACTGGTATGGGACCAGTGGTAGGAGTGGTACTTACTATGAAGCTGACTTTGGGTCGGCTGAGACTGGTCTGGGACCAGTGGTACACACTCTGAGACTGACTTTGATTCAGTGGAGGATGATACTGGTCTAGGATCAGTGGAGTTGTACTCACTATGATGCTAACTTCGGGTTGGTTGAGACTGGTTTGGGACTAGTGGTACATACTCTGAGACTGACTTTGAGTCAGTATGATACATCCTCGATCATTTCTTCTTCTTCATAATTTGGAAAAAAGCAGAGCAGAACAAAGCAAAATAGTACCGATCAGTATAGGGCAGAACAAGACAAAGCAAAACAGGCAGAATAGAGTAGAGCAGGGCAAGGGTCAGGCTATACAGGGCAGTGCATTTGATGGATGAATAGTAATGACTGATAGATAGATTGCAGATGAAGTTCTCGCTGGTTGAGAGGGAGTGTTAAAATTGGAAACCAGGTCAAAACTTCATGTGGGTCATCTTATTCATGGCTGATAATATTTTTATTAGATTCCTCTTGTTGAGAGGTGTAGGATCGATATAAATATCATCTAATTCCGATAATTATTCATGGAGATATGAATTTATTTTGATTATGAAATTATTATCAAGCCAACCTACAACTCATGTAGGCTCAGAAGCCCAACAGTCGCATCTATTCAAACACCAATGTTGTGTATAAATATAAGAGGACTTTTCCTCATTTGCACTCACTCTTCTCATCACATCTCTCTCTCTCTACTACGTAGAAATGAGTCTCTTCTCTACTGCACAGAAATGGGTCTCTCTCTCACACATGTGAAGCCAAAAGTTGTTGAACATGAAGCTGCAACTGGAGATCCAAAGATTGACTTGCATGGCCTAGAATATCTCCTCATCTGAACTGCACTGTAGGTTCATCTGAACCTCCTCTAAAAGTCGCAACTTTTGGTGGTGGAATGAAGTCAATCCGAGGAACGGTTTGCAAGATATCGACTGCCCTAGTTTGAAGCCAGAAACTGCTGAAACTGAAGCTGCAACTACAGAAGTAAAGATTGACCTGAGTGGCCTAGAATATCTCCTTATCTAAACTATGTTGTAGTTCATCTGAACCTCCTCTGGAAGCCGCAAATTTTGGTGTTGGAATGAAGTCAATCCGACGGTCGATTTGTGAGATATCGTCTGCCCTAGTTTGATAATGAAGCCGTTAATGTTGATGCTGCTGATCTAGGGTTTGCTACTGCTGATATGAATCAGATTTATTGTACTATTTCTCTCTGCTAAATTATTGAAGATAAAAGAAGATTTTATCAAAGGGTTTCCCCACACATTGTGGGGTTTGTCCCTGGCTAGCCACCACATCTCGTGTCTCTTGTCTTGGCTTGTTTTCTGTCGATCATTTAATGTTCTATCTGCACTTTACTTTATGTACATGTGATTGCTAATTTGTGGAATATAATAAGAAAAAGAAGTAAACTGTTATAAGCATAGAACATACCATAACTTAACAAGGCTAGTCCCATGAACCATCTCAAGGCTTCCCCTTTTAAAGTAGTAGGAAATTATTTCAATTTCTGAGCATTTGAGGTATAATCATAACTTCTGAATAAGACATCAAACTCAAATAAAAAGGTGTTTGGATCTTCCATAGTCATCCCCTGGAAGGATGGTAATGATGATAGAGGAATATTTTTCATAGGAGCTTCACCTCTGATATCCCCGATTAGGAACTCAAAGGTGATGATGGTAGCATTTATTTTAGTGTTTCTTCATTGTTGTCCCCCATGACTAATCCTTCTAGCCCTTGCTACAACAGATATCCTTCAAACTGTTCTTGTGATGGTCTTGCAGGTGTGATTGATGGCTCAGGTATCCTCGGGGCTGGCTGTTTCACCGCACTACCTGTATCTGGATATTGATAAACCAACAAGTGCTCTTCCATCTCAGGTGTTTGATGTTCCCCCTCAGTTTCCCCTTGTCCCTCGGTCCTCAAGTTCTGGCTACTAGATTCCCCCTCCTGCTCCTGGATTAGATTCTTGATCTTGGGAGTGTGGGTGCTAGCTTTAGAATGATATGGTCCCAAGATAGAGGAATCAAAGGTTTCTGCCCTTGTTATGGGAGTAACAACTTTTTGTGGCCCTGTTTTCCTTGCATCCCTTTAAGAGTTGGACTATTCTTTTTCCGCCTTAGAGATTAGTTCCTGGATAAATGTTTTCCTTCCCAAATCTACACTCTTCCTTTCCTTTTTACGACCCATTTTTCCTGTGACTAATTAGAGTGGGGGTAGTTTTGGTATCTCTATAATTCCTACAGTTTCACACATGGACCCTATGTGTTTTAATTCACACCCTAAGTGTCTCAGTCTTTGATAGTAGTGAGGCCACCTAGGTATGTTAGAGAGATGCGCAGGTTCTTACCTCTCGTCTTACTACCCGGTGACTAAAGAGTTGAAGACACGCTAAAAAAAACACCAAAATTCCCTGCCCTAAGTGCCCTAGTGGTCATAATGGTGAGCCCTCCCAAGTATGTTAGAGCGATGCACAGGTTCTTACCTCTCGTCTTACCGCCCAATGATTGTGGACTAGGAACACTCTATCATCAAACAAACAACTTGGCTGACTGTATCATCAACTGCCATCCCCGGTAATAACACCAAAATATAGTGATGTTTTAATCAATCCTAATTGACAGAGACTACAACATTTGGTTTTCAACCTAGGGTAGGTCTTGCTATTTCAATGAATTTTGCACTATTTGTGCCAATACATTACAACCAAGAATGAGAAAACAGAGAGAACAGTAAAAAATATCCCTGAATCAAATTGTTGAATCAAATCATTCATGTAGAAATAAAAACACTCCACAGAAATGAAATCGTACTTCACAACTACCAAAGTAAGGGCATGCCACATAGTGACTAATATCAACTCCAGTTGGTTATGACCATTCTATTGAATAACTCAGTGTAACAACATAATATAAATTGAAATAGAGTGAGATGTGCTTTCCCAATTGATCTGATAATCACCCTATGAGTGACCGTAGTTGAAGATTTATTAAACAAAAGGTATTACGGACCCATGTGCTAGTGTGTGTGTTCTGTGTTATTGAAACAACGGATCAATTAGATTTCCAATACATAGAAAATAAATGGAAAGACAGCAGAGAAGTACAATAAGCAACACAAAGGCACAAATAGTTTTTAATAAGGATTTCACCCTATTCTCCAGGGCTACGTCTTTGGTCCAGCTTCACTGGTGGCCTTGTTTTATTGTGTCTTTCAGCAGAGAAATTACAATGCAGGGACTCAATATGAGTTCTCTTGAAGCAGATTTTGCTTGGCAGGGTGGTTCTTGGATTCCCCAAGCCACTTGGAGTACACATACTCTTGTTCTTCCTACCAGCTCTGTGACCCTTGGTCTACAGTGGAAAGAGCCAACTGTGATGCTCAATCCGGATAGATTCCTCTATGGGAAGGCTTGATTCTTCAAGCTCTTTGGTTCTCGATGCTGCCTGTGGTCAGCTTGGCCCTCTGTCTCCTCTGCTTGGCTTTACTGCTCTCTATGCTCAGTCCTCCTCTCAGGGTTCAATGTTCACTGTCTCTCTTGGTCGCTTGGACTCTTTGCTCTCTCTATCTGAATCCCATTCAGCTGTCTTTGTTCATGGCTTTAGCCTTTCGACCTTTGTGCCTGTTCGGTTCCTCTCTCGCCTATGTCGATTCGCCTACCGCCTGTGTGCTTGGAGTTCCTTGTTCAGCGTCAGCATGAATGCTCGAGAAGTAGCCATGCGTCCCCATCGGAATAGTGCCATCCTGTTCGTTGATTCATCTCTTTCTCCACCATGGTGGTCAACGGATTCCAAATCCCATTAAATCACGGATTAATTCCTTGTCAATTCTGCTCTGTCTATTGGACGAAATCTCAGCCGTTTGATCTAGGCTCCTCAAGATCCAACATCATACGCGCGTTGAGCGCGGTTGACTTACTCGATCGATAACGCGTGATCACGGTGGTTTTTCTCTCACCTCCGTTGCCACGTATCGATCACTGAGTGTGATCGCTCTGTTTTCTCCAAAACCACTTACCGTTCAAGGGCGCCCCGATCAAACCACCAGTTTCCAGGTTGTGTGTCCCACCTTCGTACGATGGTGCTTTTCGTTTTTTCGCCCACGGTCCTTTGGCTCCCAACATGATCGAGTGCTTAAAGCTCTACCATTTCAGCCCTGTTCGCCAAGCGCTAATCGCGCATCGAAAACTAGCTCCTTTTCCCAATCCGGTTCCCAGGGGCTACATCGACCTCCTGCGCAGTCTCCATGGGCCTCGGTCAGTGCGCTTTGACCAAGGTCCTCATTGTTCCGCGCCGGCTGCCATGGCCACTGGTTCAGGGTGTTTTCGATTGCTGTTTTGGATTACATTCGAGATTTGTTCAAATTGATTTGGTCATGGTTCTTTGACAGTCGTTTATGGATCCGATTTGGATCACGACCTCCAAACTGAAAAGCTTTTGGACCACCAAAAGTTGGTTTTCTTTAAGCATCGACTAAGTGAGGAAACTGTTGTCTCACTTGTCCAATCTCAATCCACTTCGCACTGCTCGGCTTCAACCTTTAAGCCCAATTATGAGGTATTCCACCTGTCCACTGCCTTACCTTCCTGTCCAGCACTGTATCTTCCTGCAACTCATTAAGATATTCAGGTAGCAAGTCATCAACAGAAGGAAATTGACTCTACTCTTTAGGGTCGTCAATCATCGAAGGTTCAAACAACCTCAAGCAATCTACGTTCATGATTGAGTAGATGTGCATGTAAGCTGGCAGATCAATGCAAAAAGCATTTTCACCAATCTTCTCAAGTATCGTGAAAGGTCCATACCTGATAGGTTTTAGCTTCTTACCTTCACCTTGCATCCTGTCCTTGCTGATATACAACCAGACTTGGTCTCCAACTTGAAAAATATGCTCCATCCGATGCTTTCATGCCTAGCTATGTACTTGGCCTGGCTCTTTTCCAGCTGTTCCTGTACTGCCTGATGGATCTCCTGGATCTGTTCAATGAACTTGGTTGCCTTGTCCACATCATTGTGTCCATCAACCATGGTATCTTTACCAAATACAAAATCCAAGGGAGACCTTGGTATGAAACCCAAGCAGGTCTCAAAATGAGATCTCTGGGTAGAAGAGTGTTTGGCTCTATTGTAAGCATGTTGCGCATAACACAAGTGTTCATCCCAAACCTTAGGGTGTTTGCTGCAATATCCTCTCAGTGACTGGATCACTATCTTGTTAACTACTTCTGTCTGGCCATCTGTTTGTGGATGAGAAGCTGTGATTTTCTTTAATTTGGTGTCCATTAGTTCCCACAGACTGGACCAAAACTTTCCCACAAATCAGGTGTCTTGATCAAATATAAT